>JABBWD010000076.1:0-181737 GCA_016628565.1 Suillus placidus
TGATTACAGACTCCAATTCAGTTGGACCTCGGGGCCTTAAAAAAGATGCGTGCACAGTTCGAGATCCACCCACTCGACAGCCAGTTGCACTCGTCTTTTCCCGAAGAGGCTGTCAAGTGCAGCTCTTCAGCCCTCGATATGTTAAATGTTCTCCACGGAGAGGCTGAAGACGCCCGAAATGCCTGTGAGTCCTCCTCGGATAATGAACATACATTGTCTAATAGCTTGATGGACAGTGCTGGCCCCGAATATGCATCCCAGAGACAATCCGTTCTGGTGTAGCATTCGGGTTGGGCCGAACGAATGTTTCTCCCTCGTTCTGACCACAGACCCTCTTGTGGGCAACATGACAGATCGTTCTCCCGTGCCCCAATTAAGGCGCTGCGACATCGGCAAGGGAGATTCAATGAGGAGTCCGTGTAAGTGTGCCGATTCCGTATGCGAGCAACCCGCTGACAATAAGGCATCGGAGCAGGCAAGGCAAAAGCTGCAGCCATGGGTGGAGGCTCTCCTGGAGGTGGTCAATCCAGCGTGCAAGGAGTGCCTGGTACGTCAAACCTCGCCCATGACACCAATTTTCCTTGACTAATGATGTGGCAGCTCAAGCTCTCCTTTCGGACTTGCCGGACCCGCTGGGACGTTACTCATCGTTGATCACACAGTTCAATCTTCACGAAGCGACTGTTGTGGCTCCCAACATTCGTGACGGTCGAGGCGATCTCATTCACCCGCAGGAATACAACACTAAATTGGCGACGGGCGACGTCGTCGTCGTCGAATGCCAGCTTAAATTGTGAGACTCAGAGCCATATTCTGTAGCTTGATATTGACACCTCGAATGTAGATGGACCATTGCGCCCAACCGCAGGGATACTGCCCCATCGGATGACAAGAACGGGTCCAGGAGATACCAAGTGATGTTGAAGAGCATGAAGCTTTTACCTGACGCTTCCATCACTCCGGTGACCTTCGCCAACTACTGGACTGATGTCAAAGGCAAGCACAAGGCGACAGACAACGTTGACGGCTCTGCTTGCGCAAAGAAGGGCTTCAGCGACTACGGTTCAGACGACGATGAGGACGACGCAGCCACTTTGAAGGACATTCATGCCATGCAAGTGAATGACGACTGAGGGTGTGGCAAGGGTATGTGAAGCGCTCGTGTAGGTGTAGAATGTACATAGAATCGATGTAGTCTATTTTTGCGGTTACCTGGAATTGTATAAAGTTTGCGCTATTCCCTTACTTGAGTATGTTGTTTGATTGGTTATCGCGCGGTTTTCTGTGAATGTAATATTTTGCAGGCAGGGTAGGCGGAATCGGGAGTCGGGGACTGGTGCGCAAGCACCGTTACGATATAGATAATAGGACACGCAACTATGTCGTGATATGCATACCTCCACACATCTATTAGTAATTTACGAGCTTCACACATTTTGCGCACGAGCTTTCGTTTCGTACATGTCTCCTATGACTTGCATACAGGCTACAACCTCATGCATACCTCCACGCTTTTGTTCTAGTGCTGCCGCAGTTCGGTCACGAACCTTGGTTCGAACCCGAACCCATCCGGACTGGACCAGTGGTTCGGTCACAGGTTTGGCCTCTCTCCTGGACCGAACCCCCTAACAGGTTCGGGGTTCAGTGTCGTCACTGAAAAATGCGGACCGGTTTGAACGCGTCCGGACCGGTCCGAACCTGTGCCACACGCACAATTCCAGCTGCGTGTTTTTCGTGAGGCTTCCTGTCAGTTTAAGTAGTGCGCTCACCATCTTCCGTTCCTTCTCTTCTACTTACAGTAGCGTTCCCCACATTGCGCTAGCAACAAGGGTGCTTTTCCAGCTATGCAACGCCTTGAAGCACCGGTACTATGTTCACCGTCTCTCATTTGATAAGTTGCTAACTTCTAATGTTTTCTCTCTCAGAATATACCTACTACTGTGGTGATTCGCGGGTTTTCCACCAAGTTTGCGCAATGGATTGTCATTTTGGAACTTGAAGGTGTGCAACACTTTTTTTTATTTAGTTTAAGATATATGTATTCACTTGTGGTATAGGTTCGACACTTGCACTCCCTACTGCAACTATGTTCGAGTCGTCTGCACCAGCCCGTCATCCTGACGGTTCGTTGAAAAGTGCCGAAGAGATGGAGTGGATCCACGACCCAGATGATGACACTACCATCCTCCCTCCCCCTCCTGCAACCAACGGCACTCTCAATTCTTTCATTCGTCGTTCAGGCCGCGCCGTCAAGCCTACAGAGAAGATCCGGGAGACTGCCAGCAGTATCCCGGCCAAACGGTCAGCTGTAGGACCTCCTGCTGCCCCCGCACCCAAGAAAGCACTCATGCGCACCAGAAACGAAGAGCGCGACGACGAAGAAGAAGAAGCACCTCCTCTTGAAGATTTTACAGACGACGAGGAAGACAATGAGAACGAGAACGAGGAAGCTTACCAAAAGACGAAGAAGCTTGGTGACCAGGATCGCGAGGACCGCAAGTCCCTCAAGAAAGATGAACGTAGCGCTGACTTGACTACAGTCTTTACCTTTGAGAAAGGTCGCATTAACCCCCACACCCAGGAGCGTGAAAATGGGTGGTGGTGTGAGGTTTGCAAGGCCAATAACGTCCCACTTCACCAGTGCTTTTTTAAAGGTGGTATCTCGACTCGACGAACTCACATTGCTCGCCATCCCAAGTGCCACTACCCAATATATCACGACCGCTGCAAAGAACGGGGTATCAGGATGCACAATCGTGCCATACCTCGTGATTGCCAGGCAACTGACAGTCAGGCAACCTTGGACGGCTCGCTGACTCCAAAGATTCCCGCGTTCTCGAAGTCTGGACTCATGGATTACATCGTCGAACTCATTGTCGCTGAGGACGAAGTAAGTAGCTTTCATTTCTGAGATTTTTTAAAGTTACTTATATTACATTTGTACTAGGCATTTCAACTCATAGATAAAGGTCCCTTCCGTCGACTTCTTCAATATCTCCAACCCTCGCTTTCCAACACAGATATTCCCCACCGCACAAAAACGCATGATGAGATCCTCGAACGTGCAAAGCTGGCAATCGAGCGCGTGAAAGAGAAGCTCCGCCATGTCGACAGCAAAATTTCCATGATGTTCGACTCGTGGACATCTTTTCCGGGCCACCCTTTCCTATCCATTACAGCGCATTACATAGACTCCCCGATCGAAAAGCCTCATGAGTGGGAACTCAAAATGGAGCAGCTTGCATTCACATCTATTCACGGTAATCACAGCGGCGCGAATATTGGGAGGATCTTGATTGACACTATTGACAACTATGGTATCCACGCAAAGGTTGGGTGGTTTACAGCTGACAACGCTACCAACAATGACACTGCCATTGAGACTGTTGCTAACACCATTGACCCTCACGGCGAGAAGTGGAAACCGATCGAGCATCGAATACGGTATGTTCATTCATTGGATACTCAACTTAAGATTACTGATGAGTGTTTACTACTAGTTGTATGGAGCACGCGCTCCACTTAGCGGCCAAGCATTTCGTCGAGGAGGTTGCTCCCACGCCAGCGAGTGCCTTGCACAAGAAGGCACAGGCTCATGCCGAAGATGAGGATGAAGATGAAGAAAGTGTCGAGTTTGATATTGGGGACACCATCGGAAAAGCACTCGCTTTTGTCTCACAAGTAAGCTCTTTAGTGATTTATCTGCTGCGGCATGCTAATCCTTTTATTTATGTGCGGAAGTCTCCTCAAGCCCGCGTCTTCCTTCAAAAATGCTGCACCAAGGTGAACGAGCGTCCCTTGGAACTTTTGAAATGGGTACGCACACGCTGGGCCTCACTATTCAACATGTTGGAGCGCGTGTTTCAATTACGCAAAGTAAGTTCATCTACTAGTTGCAACTACAAACAGCCTCATTGACTTGATGTTTTAGGGAGTGAACAGGTTTATTCAACTTGCCGACGACAGTGACGAGGTTCCTAATTTGCAGGGTGGCAAATCATACACAGATTTCAAGCTTTCGGTACAAGAATGGACGGAGCTGGAGTTGATGCATGCTGTTCTCCGGGTTTGTTCTCTCCGTCTGTCACATCCGATTATGCTAACTATGTGCCATGCAACAAGGAACCTGCAGAGGCTCAGCAAAGTTTCTCAGCGACTCGTGAGCCGACTGTTTGGCGAACAATCCCAGTACTCGAATATCTTCAAGAGACCTTGCAAAACATGGCGGGCTCCTCAAAATTCAGCAGCTTATCGACAGCCATCGAAGCTGGCATTGAGAATCTCCGCAAGTGGTATGGCAAGACTGACGACACTGATGTATATTTTATCTGCCTTGGTATGTTATTTTAATATCTCCGAACAATGATAACCGGTTCTGTGTAGCACTAGACCCAAACTACAAGGTCGCCTACGCTAAAGACAAATGGGACCCTCTTTATTTTGACGAGGGCATGCGATGCTTTGAAAGAGTTGTAAGTCGCTACTGGTCTCTGTTGATTTTACAGATACTGATTTCGTGTAGTTTGATATGTATCATTGTAGCACGTCCACGCAGGCTGTTGCAGAGCCATCTGTTGCTCAGGTGCCTCCATCACTTGCTCGTCAAGGTTCCTAGGTCATAATTGGATGCGAAGCTCCGTCAAATCACGTATCGCGAACGACGCAGCCACACGAAGGCCTCGTCAAGAGCTCGAGGACTATTTAGCTGCCCCGCTCGAGGACATCAACAATGTAGTGGCTTGGTGGGGGGTATGTCTCGTTATTTTGTATGTCACTCGTAAACTAATACATTGAAAAAAAATCAAGCACCATTCTGTCCAATACCCGACTATCTCACGTATTGCAAAGGATTACCTCGCCATTCAGGGATCTGCTGTTGCATCTGAGCGGGCCTTTTCGAGCGGTGGCATTACCGGAACCACGCGTCGCAGTTGTTTGCTGCCAACAACGTTTGAGGCTCTTCAATTACTGAAGAGTGCATACAGACAAGGTCATATCTCGGCAACAGCCCAGGCAGAGTTTTCCGCTCCTTATGATAACCGCGTCGTTGTGAACGAGGAGTAGCTGTACGTAGTGTACAAATTTGTGATTGTTGTCTTGTAAATTTTTGTGATTTTTTGCAAATTGAAATAAAGGGTTCGAGGGTTCGAACGCATTCCGAACTTGAACCGAACCCTTCCGAACGCGTTCACAGGGGTCCGGTCCATGGTTCAGCCTCCTTGCTCGAACCTGACCATTGGTCAGGTTCGGGGTTCACAAATTTAGGGCCATGAACTGGACCGAACCGGACTTCGGCAGCACTATAAATTTGTTCATTACTTTGCAAGCTTCACACATTTTGTGTAGAAGCTTTACATTTCACGCATGTCTGCTAAGACTTCCATACACGCCACAGTTTCATGCATACCTCCGCGCTTCTGTTGATTGCTGGACAAGCTTCGCACACTTCATGTAGAAACTTTACATTTCAAACATAGCTGCTACCACTTGTATATGTGCTACAATCTCATACATACCACCTACCAGTCTGTTCCGGGTTTGTAAGCAATACAAGGCAGAAACCGGCCATACATGCCAGTGCTTCTTTTGTTGATGTTATAAAGGAAGATTAAACTTGACTAAACATGACAATGCCAAAGCTTTGGGATAACCCATACCTTGCTCATCGACATCCCACTGAGCGAGCTACTTCAACTTCAAGCGCAAGCACTTTCAATGGTGCCAGCGCCTCCGCTAGAGAGCCTCTCTATGGTTTTGTTCCTCGAATGGTCAATGCAGATCAAGTCCGCCAGGCATTGGTATGTCACTTAGCAGAGCTATGTCGAGGCTGGCTGACTGACTCGGAATTCGTTTAGGAACATGATTTAAACCCGTTCACAAAACAACCCCATACTGCACAATACAAAAAGATCCTCGAAGCTCGCAAAAAGCTCCCTGTATTTGCACAGATGACTGAGTTCTACAAAATAGTGAGCTCCTCTTCCTGTCCTACCCCATTCGCCCCGACTTACGTTTACAGTTCAACAAACACCAAATCATTGTCATGGTCGGCGAGACCGGCTCAGGCAAGACCACGCAGTAAGTTGGCACTCCCAAGACAAATTTTCTCCCTTGTCATTTTTGAACAGTCGCTTATAGACTCTTTTTGTTACTGATAGAATACCCCAGTTCGTCGCCTACTCTGATCTTCCGCATACCAAGAACAAAATGGTGGCATGTACTCAGCCCCGCAGAGTCGCTGCCATGTCTGTGGCTAAGCGTGTAGCGGATGAGATGGACGGTCCGTCTTTTTTGCTTCGTTGTATTGAACATATTATGAGCTCTTTTCTGTTCCTAGTCCAACTCGGTCGACAGGTCGGTTACTCGATACGTTTCGAAGATATGACCGAGCCTGGCACCACCTTTCTCAAATACATGACTGATGGAATGCTCCTCCGTGAAGCCATGAACGACCCTGAACTCACCCGCTACTCCACTATTATCCTCGACGAAGCCCACGAACGTACCCTCGCTACTGACATTCTCATGGGCATCCTCAAAACCCTTGCCCAACGCCGTTCAGACCTCAAACTCATCATCATGTCCGCCACTCTAGATGCCCTCAAGTTCCAGAAGTACTTCGCTGTCTCTGGCGACACCCCCGCCTCGCTCTTTGAGGTTCCAGGTGGTACCCACCCCATCGAGGTGTTTTACACCCAGGAACCGGAGCCGGACTATGTTGAGGCTGCCATCCGCACGGTGCTTATGATTCATCGCGCCGAAGAGCCAGGAGATATCCTTTTGTTCCTGACGGGTGAGGAGGAGATAGAGGATGTGTGTCGGCAGATCAAGCTCGAGGCGGATGACCTTATCAACTCCGACCCCAAGTCTGTAGGCCCCCTCATATGCATCCCTCTGCACTCATCGCTACCACCGCAACAACAGCAACGCATCTTCGACCCGCCGCCGAAAGCAGGCCCGGACGGCCCCCCAGGTCGCAAGGTTGTAATCAGCACAAACATTGCGGAGACGTCGTTGACGATCGATGGGATCGTGTATGTTGTCGACCCAGGGTTTTCCGAGCAAAAAGTGTATAACCCGCGTATCCGTGCAGAGAGCTTACTCGTGAGTCCAATCTCCAAGGCGTCTGCACAGCAGCGTGCAGGCCGGGCCGGGAGAACGAGGCCAGGCAAATGCTTTAGGCTGTACACCGAAAAGGACTTTATGTCGGAGCTCGAGGAACAAACACACCCAGAAATTTTGAGGAGTAATCTGGCGAATACGGTGCTGGAGCTTGTCAAGGCAGGGATTAAGGTGAGCGTGACGTGGGGTGGATGTTTTCAGATAGGCTGACACATGTGTAGGATCTTGTCAAGTTTGATTATGTGGATGCACCGGCGCAAGAGACGCTCATGAGAGCACTGGAACTATTGAATTACCTTGCTGCGTTGGACGATGATGGGAACCTCACGGCATTGGGAAGTATCATGGCTGAATTCCCTCTGGATCCGCAGGTAGGTGGTTATTTTGGTGGCGGTTGTTCCTCACGTTTCTGACGCACTTTCCTAGCTCTCAAAGATGCTGATCGCCAGCCCAGAGTTCAAGTGTAGCAATGAGATTTTGACGATCACCGCGATGTTGTCAGGTGCGCTTCAGCCTTGACGTTTACTCTCGTCTGACGCTCTAACAGTACCAAACGTATGGCTGCGGCCGAATAACCAGCGAAAAGAGGCAGATGCTGCGAAGGCGCTGCTTACCGTCCCTGATGGTGACCATCTAACTCTTCTCAACGTGTACAACAACTACAACCAAAGTAAGTTATCCATACACCCGCACACTCACTTGCATTTATCCCCCCAGATCAATACGACAAAAATTGGACCTGGAACAACTGCCTCTCCGCTCCTGCGCTGATGCAAGCAGACAATGCGCGCGAGCAGCTGAAACGGACGATGGAGCGGTTTGAGGTGGAACTAATCAGCGTGCAAGATCAGAAGAAGATGTTTACGGCGATTAGGCAGGCGTTGTGTTGTGGGTTTTTCATGCAAGTCGCGCACAAAGAGGGAGAGAAGGGAACTATATGACCGTGAAAGATAACCAGGTGCGTTATGATTGTTTTGGGTGGGTTTGACATGCTGATAGTTTTATTTTGTGGTAGGTTGTGGCGCTGCATCCATCATGCGGGCTGGACACACAGCCGGAGTGGGTGATTTTCAATGAGTTCGTGCTCACGACGAGACCTTACATACGGACCGTTACGGATGTGCGACCAGAGTGGTACGTTCTTAGGCATCTTAGCTCTGTGGATTTGCATTGACGTTCTGACAGGCTCCTTGAATATGCGTCTTCGTATTTTGATTTAAATAATTGGCCAGACAGCGAGACGAAGCGTGCGTTGCTGAAGACTGGGAAAAAGCAAGCAGGAAAGTTCGGGGCGCGGTTTGACCAGGCAGAGACGTCAAAAGAGGGAGGGGGTTCAGCAAAGAAGAGGAAGATCAAGAATAAACAGTAGGGGTACTGCGGATAGGTACTACAGGGTTCGCTTCGTGTGTTCTACGTACTCTTGTTATTTTCTTCCATCTAGAATGTATATATGAGTTACCTCCGCAGATCTGCAGGTGTCCTCCGCAGTTTAGCGTTCCAACTGTGTTGGGACAAATATTGCAATAGACTCCATGTATCCTAGTAGTGACTGCGTAGATATTTTATCTCTACTTGACAGTCAAGAGTGGATGTATTCTATTGTGTCTAGGATAAACTGTTGGCTGGTGCACGAGTCTGGAAGGTGGCTAAGACATTCATGTGTAGAACTTCCTGTTCTCATTTGGCCCAAACAAGTCTCTTCTAATCTCGGGGAGCATCTACAAGAGTATATTAGTTGCAAATGGACCCAGCATTTAGCGAGACCCACCTTGTCCTCTAGAAGTCTCAATCGCTCGTCCAATGTGTTGTCGATGGTAATCCGCCGTGAGCTGCTCACAAGCTTGACACCGCCCGCACTAAAATGGGTTTGTTGAGAGAACGCACCCTAGGAAAGTCGATCGACTTACCAATCTTTGCTCAGCGTCGTCTCCAACTCAAAAGACACCTCGCGCCCGCTGATATGAGCATATGAATCTGCGGCTGCTTCTCCTGCCTTTTGCATGATATCGGCATCCTGTTCACGAGCATGCAATGTGACCCTTGTCTCCATGAGCTGGAGAAAGCCTTGCACAACAGCGCCTTCGAGGAACTGAGAGTAACGCCCTTCGTCTTCGGCGAATGTCAGAATCGATGTCCGAGCGATAGAGAATAGTTCCTGCAGTTGCTCCTCGCGACGCTGTAGAAGCTTCAATCGCGATTTGTTGGTCAAGTTAGACTGTGCGCTGAATAACGCTAAGCGATTAGTATGACATCCCAATACTAGGCCAGTGGGCGCCATACATCTTCTGTGCGACCTCAGCACCCTTGCGCTTCTTCTCGAACTGTGCGTCAATAGCCTGTTGTTCTTGCTTCACGAGTTTTGCCTTTCGAGACAGACACGCATTAGGCATTGAGGACTACGAAGTGGAGCAACGCTGCGTACCTTCTCAATAGCAAACTCCTCGTCCGCTTTCACTTTGATCTCGCGCGCTTTCTCAAGAGCCTCCTGCTTGATGAAAGCAACCTATGCACATGAGCTATGATGTTAGATCCGCTTATATTTCGACCGAGGAGGCGCATCACATATATGCGAGACCATGCGCAGACGTACCATCTTATTCATCTCACTCAGGACCTCCTCATCATTCATCGGTCGCGGAGGCATCTTGGAAGTATAAACTTATAGGATGGACCGCGTTGACTGGAAAGTGACAGAGCTGCGTACTAGAGTCTGGTGGCAAGGCTCATTCGTTGCCTAATGAGGAAAGCCGACTTTGTTGCGGCAAAATCCGCAAACATAAAAGTTTCTGTCTTGCTCACCGTCAAAGGCGTCCTTGAAGCAGAAAAAAAATATGGCTCATCAACGCGTTGCACTGTGGGCTGCCGAGCCAGATCTCGACGATGATATTAACGATACCGACGTCGACATCCCTATTCCGATGCCTTCGTCAACCAATGAAATGTACGATGACCCAAATCTTCAACTCGACGAGGGCTCCTTGCAAGCAATGCAACAGCACATCGCGCAGCAAGCTGCATTTGCACAAGTTCCAGACGTCGTAAAGCGCGTGAGTATTCTATCGTTTGGTTTATGATCTTATGCTCAGTAACTTGTAGTTTATCGTCCATTTTCACCAAGCCGTCTTGGATAACAACCTCCAGGAGGTAACTCTCGCTTACGAGTCAGGCTGGACTCGCCTCACTGAGAAATACTACGCAAAAACGGAGTGGCCAGAAGCAGAGACCATTGCACCATTGGTCAACGACGATCAAATCTTCCTCATCTTGTATCGTGAACTGTACTACCGACATGTGTACTCAAGGCTTCAACCCAACGTAGACGACCGGTTCCACTCATATGAGAATAGTTGCGAGCTCTTCAACTACCTCCTTAGTACGTGCCTAAATTGCACCCCGATCACTCTTTTGATGAGATTTGGTAGACTCCGACGGTCCTGTGTCCTTATCCCTTCCTGCAAACTGGTTGTGGGACATTATCGACGAGTTCATCTATCAGTTCCAATCATTCTCTCTTTTCCGCTCGCGCCCTGCGTCAAAAACAGATGATGAGTTGACCATGCTCGGCTCAGAAGGCGGTGCCCAAGCTTGGAGTTCGTATTCCGTGCTCAATGTCTTGTATTCCCTTATCCAAAAGAGTCGCGCGAATGAATGGCTCAAAGCACGTGCAGAGGGGAAAACCGATGAGGAAATAGAGTATGTCAGTTCACTTTAAAGTCTGCTTGAATTGACCGATTCTTCTGCTAGAGAAATAGTTGGCGAATACGGAACGAAGCCCCTGTATCGCATGCTTGGATATTTCTCCATAATCGGCCTTCTGCGCGTGCATGTTCTGCTTGGTGATTTCACGCTTGCCTTGAAGGTCATGGAAAACGTCGGGCTCGGTCAAAAAGCTCCCTTCACCGCGCCTACAGCTGTACACGTCTCTACCGCCTATCATGCTGGTATATGTTACTTTATGCTGCGAAGAATTCCTGATGCAGCTCGTGTTTTCACTGGCGTTCTTAACTGGGTGATGCGCGCGCGGCAATATCACACTCGCAGTTACCAATATGATCAGGCAAGGACTCTCATATGTTTACGTTTTTTGCTGTTTATGCTCATTCTTTGTTAGATTAACAAAACGGCAGATCGGATGTATGCTCTGCTTGCGCTTTGCCATGTGCTTGCGCCGACCAGGCTTGATGACAACGTAATGAATATTGTGCGCGAGCGATATGGCGACCAAATGGGGCGTATGGGCCGAGGGTATGTATCTGATACTACCATTCAAGTGCGGTCACTCAAATAATATTTTTTTTCAATTCATATAGTGAGGAAGGTCTGTCGACATTTGAAGAGCTGTTCTTGTATGCCTGTCCCAAATTCATTTGTGCCAACTCCCCACCATATGATGACCCTGTCGCGCTCGCTTCTATGCTCATCCCGCCAACGCCGACCTCCCCATCCTCGCAGAACCCTAGCGTAGTCCTTGGTGATCCGACCCAACGACACCTCCGGACTGCGTCGTCTCATTTCATATCGCTTACACCAGTCTCGAGCCTCAAAAGTCTCCTGAAGCTCTACACGAGCCTTGATGCACAGAAGCTTACTGGCTTCCTGGATACATCTGGTGCTGGTGTAGACGAAGAGGAGGTCCTGAGTTGGATGATGGTCATGAAAAACGCTGGACGATGTGTTGGGCGCGTGACTACTGGTGGTACTGCTGCGAATGGCGAGAAGGACAACGATGATGGATCAAGACCTACTGAGAGTTTACTTGGTGGCGAGTGGATGTCCATAAGCGACTTGAACTTCGTGATAGACCAGGTTTGTTATTTTCTTCATCCCATTCACTTTTCAGAGCTCACACAATCATCTAGAACATGGTCCACATCGCTGAGTCAACGGTTGGCCGGCGATATGCAGGGTGGTTCATCCGTAATTCGGAGCATGCAGCGCGTGTGCTTGACGGCATCAAAGCATCACCATTACCACCACGTACAGCCCCTACTCAGGTTCAGAAAAAAAGTGCTGATGTGCCAAAAGGAGAGGGCGCACCGAGGACGACTGGACAGAAGGTTGCATGGGGTGGGGTCAAAGTTGCATAATAGACTGTTATATACTTGCTGTGAATCTAAGGATTATTTGCAATGCCGCAGGACTATTACAAGATGTACTTCCATGCTGCGGTCATTCAAAACGAACAGGAAAATAGCACAAAAATCAGAAACGCTTTGCATTAAGAGGGAATCGAACCCCCGGCGGGTCGATGGCAACGACCCAGGTTACCACTACCCCATTAATGCGATGCATCGACCTCGGTCGTGATCCCACTTGTGATGGATGCGGTTAAAAATAGCACACACTCCCATCGATGTCAACTTGCACCTTTCATACCATAGGGTCACACAAATAGATAATTTTCCTGGTCGCGCCTTCCGCTTCTAGTGTGCTTACTAGTCTCATGTGCGTTGCCCTCTAGATCTAACTTTCCTATCAGTAGGAAAGGAATTGCGAAATAAACGTCCGGAAGAATCTTGGCGGCTATTCATTCACTTCGCAAGTTTAGAAGTGACCAGTAAAGATGGAGGTCTTTCAGGTCCTTGGAAACTCCCTTTGGGCCTCTCTCATCCAAGCTTCTACGACTCTCCATGGAATCCTCCCATACTCGCTCCGAGAACGCTTGCTGAGCGCTTTGGGCATTGTGACGTATGTCTCCTTGATGCCTTCTGCGCCTCCTAGCTTTCCGAGTTCTGGTAATGGTCTTTGGTATACCGCACCTGGGACGATATGGGTTCAAGATTTTTTACCCATCGGCAATGGGTACTTGGGTGGTGGGTAATACTTGCTGTGTTCACCAAATGATATTCAAATGTGCATAGCGATGTTACCTGGTGGTACTAGCCAAGAGGTCACACAACTCAACATCGAGTCCCTGTGGTCGGGAGGTCCCTTTCAGGACCCTGTGCGTGTCCTACTTTGGAAGTCTTCCTATGTACGGGATCCCAACGTACTAACCCTTCACATAGTCGTACAATGGGGGAAATCACTTACCTTCCAAGCAGTCCAAAATAGCCGGGAAAATGCAGAACATTCGCGAAGCTATTTTTTCTAGTCCTACAGGGACAATTGACAGTATGTATTCAAGTTTTTGGTGTAGTCGCGCAGCTTTCCTCATTCCGCCATGAAGATATCGACGAAATTATGACACCTGGTGACACATATGGTGGGTGGACACATAATTTTCTTGAGTGAATTTGCGTACGCCTGCTATCTATACTCACTGTTTTCAATGGGTGGCCTGCGCATGTTCCAAAGGTTCATACGCCAGCGCGGGACACTTGATTGCAACATTGGATTCAACTGGCCCGGTTTTGAAGTATGCAAGGTGGTTGGACCTGGATGAAGCGGTATCTCGTACTACCTGGTCTGATGGAAGCACTACTTTTCTCCGGTTTGTCCTTCCTCGCCCGTGTCAAGAGGCTGTCTGACCACTATGCTCAGGGAATCCTTCTGCTCCCACCCTCTTCAAGCATGTGTGCAATACCTGAACAGCACGACTTCTCACGTCCTTCCAGCTGTGACTTACGCCTACGCTGTGGCCGGGGTCGATGGCCTCCCAGCTCCGAATGTTACCTGCTTGGATGACAGAACACTGAGTATTAGGAACTACGTCTCCATCCCCGGTATGCTTTATGAGATTCTCGCGCAGGCGCAGTCACCTGGCGGGTTGGTCTCGTGCTCTGCGATATCTGGGGCATCCCCACCTAATGCTACTTTGACTGTCCTTGGTGCATCTGAGGTGTGGATCAGCTGGGTCGGAGGAACGAACTACGACATGGCTGCTGGAAACGCAGCTGCCAACTACTCATTTCAAGGACCAGATCCACACAACAATCTCGTCGCGTTGCTTTCGTCCGCTAATCGTACATCTTACGCTGAGATACTGAATGGGCATATTAAAGACTATACCTCCCTTGTTACCCCTTTCTCACTTTCCTTGGGACACACTCCGGATCTCAATACCCCCACTGATCAAATTCTTGCTGGATACCGGACTTCTCTTGGGAACGCTTACTTGGAATGGGTTCTGTTCAACTATGGAAGATACCTCCTAGCCAGCAGTGCTCGAGGCACCCTACCTGCAAATTTACAGGGTTTATGGGCTGATGGGTATTCGAACCCTTGGGGCGCTGGTGACTAATCTAATGCATAGGTTAACGCGATTCTAACCAACTAATAACAGATTATCGTAAGCACCTTGCCTCCATAGAAGAACGTATCCTTATTTCACGACTAGATTCCAATATTAACATCCAAATGAACTATTGGGCCGCCGAGATGTCTAATTTAGATGTGACTCAGTCACTCTTTGACTATATTGAGGTTGCTGATATACCTGACACTTGGTTGAAGCTGACCCCTTATTTTCTGCAGAATACGTGGGGACCCCGCGGCGCGTACACTGCTCAGGTTCTGTACAACATTAGCGAAGGATTTGTGACACACGGTGAAATGAATGTGCGTTTGCGGAGGACTTGTTCTAGAATTGAATGCATGAACTTTTCCAACAGATCTTCGGCCATACTGGTATGAAGCTTGGCGGGAACTCCGCTCAATGGGCCAATTATCCAGGTACGATGGCTCTTTTTAGTTTTCTTACTGAATGAGCGCCTATGTTTATGTCCTCAGAATCTAACGCTTGGATGGTACGTATTCTCTGTTGGGTCTGCAGTAGACTCAGTCAATTCCATCATAGATGATACATGCATGGGATCATTTTGACCACACCAATGATGTACGATGGTGGAAGACACAAGGATGGCCGCTAGTCAAGGTGCTCCACTGTGGGACTTGTGGAAGCTGCGTTAGCTGAATTTTGTACAGTCTGTTGCTAGCTTTCATCTAGAGAAGCTCATCGAGGACTTGCACTTCAACGATTCGACCCTTGTTACCGCACCTTGCAATTCACCAGAGCAGGTCCCTATTACTCTCGGTCAGCCAGACTCTGAAAACTTTCGAATATTGCTGACCATCGCGACAGGTTGCGCGCACGCTCAGCAGCTGATCTGGCAGCTCTTCAATACAATCGAGAACGGTTTTGAGGCAGCTGGTGATACAGACGTTACATTTCTAGATGGTGGGAAACCGTCCACCGTTCGTCTTGCCTTTTGCTCATGGGATACACAGCGATTATTTCCAAACGGCAGCAGATGGACAAAGGGCTGCGCATCGGACGGTGGGGCCAACTGCAAGGTTGTTATCCTGTCCTCTGTGTATTCATAAGATATTCATGCTATATTCAGAGTGGAAAGTCGACATGGATATGCCGGACGACACTCACAGGCATCTTAGTCATCTGATTGGCGTGAGATCTTGTTTCACAACTATCATCTCGAGCTCACAATCTTCACTAGTTATACCCTGGTTATGCGATAGCATCTTATTCCCCTGAATTACAAGGTGGTCTTATTGACAATGGGACCTTCATGCGTTATACCAAAGAACAAGTTTTGAACGCTGCGGAAACCAGTCTGTTCCATAGAGGCATTGGAAGAGGCCCTGATGCGGATGCAGGATGGGAGAAAGTTTGGAGGGCTGCGGCGTGGGCGCAGCTTGCCAACGAGACTGAATTTTACAAAGAACTTACTGTAAGATTCGGCGGTTATATCATGCCGCTAATGCTAATCTAATGCAGCACACCATCGAGAGAAATTTTGCGCCCAACCTCTTTTCCATGTACACAACTGATGGAATCTTCCAGATCGATGCAAATTTGGGATATCCTGCTGCTGTTTTGGTAAGGTGTTGAAGTCATTTTATCTGGGAAATCTGCAGCTGAACCTTAAATTCAAATCGATAGAATGCACTGTTACAAGCCCCTGACATTGCGAACATCAACGTTCCACTCCAGGTTACGCTTCTACCTGCTCTTCCTCTCACGTGGTCGACTGGCGAAATGAAGGGCGCGCGCATACGTGGGGGGATCACCCTCGACTTTGCGTGGAGTGATGGCAGGCCAACGACAGCAACCTTTACCGTCGATCAGGACGTTGCAGGTAGGGAGAGAGATGTGATAGTGAATTTTGGTGGGCAGGTTGTAGCACAGTTTAGGAGCAATGGGGGATACAGTCAAACCGTTTCTTCATTTTAAGAATGTCAATCTGAACAAAGGACAGGAATTTTGGATGCTCTTGTAATTGTGTACCATTTGTAAGTAGTCAAGACTGTCGCCCCTTAACTGTTACGCCAAAAGGCAGTGATAATGTTAATGAAAGCTCATGCAGACAGTATTTATACCAGTGATTATGGGGAACTCACTGGCAGGTAAGCCAACTGGCTTACACTATTATTGTAATGACACGTCATCAACAGCTTCATCGCATTAATGGGGTAGTGGTAACCTGGGTCGTTGCCATCGACCCGCCGGGGGTTCGATTCCCTCTTAATGCAATCTTAGGAATTTTTGGGGTTTCAAATTCCACTTTCACACAAGTTTTTGTACTTCATTATTGAATCAAATATTCATCCACTCGTTCTATGGCTCCGCGCATTAATGGTGCAGCAAGAACCATTTGTGTGACATAATACAGTTCATTCTACACAGCGCTCCCCATCAGCCCGAATCCTGCAGGTTATATCGCTTGGTTGTCCAGAATCCATTTATCAGTACTTCAGTATTCATGTGTTTACCAATCGCCTCCGCTACATTCGCCTCCTTATCACGATTGCAGAATCATGCTGCATTTGCATCTAGTAACGGTGTCGCCTTGCATCGGATTCCCCAGCGCGCGAAGATGGCGCGGAGATGGATTGTCTGCAGTAGCATCGTGACTAGGTCGCCACTCATTGGTCTCAAGCCTTTGACACACAGTCGACCGTATGGTGCGGGCCATTTTTCATGTGGTGTGCACACAACTGCTGCACCTGCGCTGCCCAATGATGGAACGGTCAAGTGTAAGTCTCAAAATGTAAGTCTTCCAAATCCGCATCTTCATTGGCTGACTTCCTGCTATAATCTATTCATGATAGGCCAGTCATGCCGAGAACATTAGAATCGGTATGTTCAGCGAACTCGCTGTTTTCTTTTTCGCATTAACTCTGGTTGTTGTTAGAGTTCCCACTGAATGACACTAATTACGACATCAGTTCAAGTTGGAATGACGAGAGAACCAATACAAGAGACCAGTTAATTCGCAAAGTTAGACATGTCGTCCAATACAAATATGGACCAAGATATGACGTGCAGCCATATGGAAGCTCAGTGTATATGGCAATGCAAATCCTGTCAAGAACAGGAGATGGAGACCTGGATCTTGTTGTGCTCGTGAGTGATAACTTATTAGCAATCAACCAGTCACTTTGTTGATTGTTGGCAGGATACCAATTGGCCACAAGGTTTTTCTCCGGAAATGGACATGAAGCATCTACCTCGTATGTTCGATTCGTACAACTGAGGTATCAATAATCCTAACATATAAAAGCTATCTATCATACTAGGTAACATTCTTACATATCACGAGCCAACGCCAACAGAGCTGATCAAACGACAGAAAACTTGCTAGGATAATGCGACATGCAGGCTTTACTGATGTTGAAGCAATTCCCTGGGCCCGGGTTCCCATTGGTTCGTCGCCACAAACTGGGAGGGTTGTTTCGGGCTCCTCACCCTCCATCTCGATTTCTAGTAAAGCTCATCGATCCTGCATCTGGGCTTCACATCGACATAAATGTGAACGAGAGGCTGGGATTAATGAACACGGACCTTATCAAGACATATTGCGATATCGTACCCAGCCTTCGTTGTCTATTATCTGCCATCAAAAAATGGGCTCGTCCAAGGGCCCTCAATCAACCGTCTGCCTCTGAAGCACTCCGAACTTTCAATTCCTATGCATTGGTGCTTATGACGATTGGATGGCTCCAGGTGCGGCCTGTATTGCTTCAACTGTATCATTGGAACCTTAATGTCTTAGAGACGCGGGACTTAGCTCCGAAACTACAAGCTGGTCTTCAGCCAATGGAATCCAACGAGCATCTATTTTGGATGCGGCCATCAAACTCATCTAAGCGGATACCTTGTGACACACGATATCACAAGCCCACGGCGTGGATAGCACCACGCATTGATTCCCTGGACAACCTCGTAGAGCAATGGTTCAGGTGAGGGACGGACGGACGGGGGAGCTTCCATCTTGTGACTGAGACTCCATCGCTTCTCAGGTTCTGGGCTCAATTTCAATTTTCGCGTCATGTGATAGACATCAAGCGAGGAGGCATTTTCCCCCGTATTCTGTATTTCGAAGAGGCTGCGGAACCTGACCATGTCTCCCGAGGCCCTCGATCTGAACCCCACAATAGTTGGTCGTTTCTCGGACCAGATGTGGATTCGACGACAATGTCAGAGGGTTATCCAATTTCTGTCGTGGATCCATTCATTCGATCAAAAGTACGTACGTGTGGCAATAGATAGTTTTTCTCCTCTGACCTGTATCAGAACGTCACCAGGGGCATTAATGCTCAAGCATTGCGCATGTTTCAGGCTGAGTGCGCGAGTGCTGTCGAGCTATTGAAGCTCGGCACCGATATGACGGACATAATTGATGGGTTTGACATGCTCAAGCAGGATTATAATGGACACTGGACGGCCAGGCTACAGCAAAATCGAAAGGACCCTCATGGCCAGTCCGCAACAGTCCTGAAAGCGCATGCGGAGGTTGACGCTATTCCTCACTGGAACCTTGTTTCACGACAGTCACCTGAATCGGTTAATGTTCTGCGACACAGGGACTCAAAACGTGATGGCCCATCTGTTGATGGACGGATCTCATCATCAGAAACTCTCGAATCATCTCATATAGCAAATCAGCAAATCAGAGACGGCGATGACGGCGAAGGCTTTGGGCTAAAGCCGTCTTACTATCAGAAGACTCGTCGCGTGTAGCGTGTTCATGTTTGTTGTCCGAGGATCATACCTATCTGCCTCTAGAAGTCATTGCAGTTGAAGGACACACGTATTGCGGCATACGCTTCTATAGTACTGTTACGACACTCACAGTATGTATACCCACATTACTTCATGGCGTGGGGCAATGTTATGATGATCAACGTCGCAGTGGCGCCAAACCGGTGCTAAAAGTTAATGATAGTCTAAGCAAAGGTCATGAGAAGAACAGTATTAATATTGTGAATGCTGTGACGGAAGATATCTAACGGCGACCACATCATGTGCGTAGTGAACCAATAAAACGGATAGAGAGGAGAAATCGAGAAAGTACATGCCGTTAATATTGATTATATATTGATCAGAACTAGGCTGTTCTGCTTATGTATAACATCTTATCTTGAGCCACATAGTAACTCATAGGCTACCAGACCGGCATCACCGCTCATACTACGCCTTCTCATTCCTTCTCACAGACCAAATAGCTCTCTCCTTGTTTCCTTACATCCAACATGTCCTGGAAACTAGGCACTTCCAAAAGTAAGTCCATGCGCGCCGGACCCCTTTACTGATCTCCCATCCACCGGTCATTGTTTTCCATGAGATCTCATGTCCTGACTGCCACACAGAGTCTAAGGACGTCAAAGAAAATGGCGTCGTCTCACGATCCGTCACACCGATACCTTCGCGGCCCACAACTCCCAAGCCTCCTGGTGCTCTCGACCAGCAAGCTCATCTTCGATCTGGTATGCTCACGATTCGTATCTTCTCCGGTGAGGCCACTGTCCGACATTTGAACAATACTATTCTGAATGAACTCTGATGTCATATATATATACAGGACGCGGTCTCTCCTTAGCACCTGGCGTGCATGTCCCAGAGGTCATCCAGAAAGCGCTCGACAACCCACCTGCACGAAGGTCAACCAGCAACCGCGAAAGCATGCAGAGAAGACGATTGTGGTGGCTTCCATATGTTGTCCTCGAGTTCGACAACAATCAAGTTCTGGTAGACGCCATGGGCGGAGATCTAGCCAACCCTGTGTGGTCGTACCGGGCAGACTTGTGTGTGGTTTATGCACGATGACTCAGGCATCTCTGATGGTCTATGTCACTAGTGATGTGTCCCGCACATCGACAATATCAGTCTCATCATATCTTCGAACCGCCGCTGCGGTACACAGTCAAGAAGATATGGGTAACGACCTATTAATGGCCCGTGTAGATCTTACTCCTGTACTTGACGGACATGTAAGTTCACTTGTTTGAGCCCGTACTGTTCCCTGATTACCGCACTTTGCATTCAGCATGCTTCAGATCAATGGTACATTGCCACCGCTGGCACTGGCTCGTTTCACCTCAAAATCGACTACAGACCAATAAGGAACGAATCTTTGACTATCGATGCATTCGATTTGTTGAAAGTGATTGGCAAAGGGAGCTTTGGTAAAGTGATGCAAGTGCGCAAAAAGGATACGCAACGGATATATGCTCTCAAGACGATTCGAAAAGCCCATATTGCGTCGCGCCCCGGCGAAATCACACATATATTGGCTGAGCGGACGGTCCTAGCACTGGTCAACAATCCGTTTATCGTTCCACTCAAATTCTCTTTCCAAAATCCTGACAAGTTATACCTCGTAATGTCATTCGGTGAGTATTTTACCTTTACTAAGTTGGCGACAACTTATGTCTGCGCAGTAAATGGCGGCGAACTCTTCTATCATTTGCAGAGGGAAGGTAAATTTGATCAGGATCGCAGCCGATTTTATGCCGCAGAACTTCTATGTGCACTCGAGCATTTGCACGGATTTAATGTAGTTTACCGGTGCGTTCTTAATGCGGGTAGCTGTGTCATTTTGCTAACGGTCCCATAGCGACCTGAAGCCTGAAAATATACTGCTCGATTACACGGGTCATATTGCTCTTTGTGATTTCGGTAGGTGCATTACCAACCGGGGGCTGATGTACTGATTGTCGTCCGGTCAGGTCTTTGTAAGCTCAACATGTCAGAGACAGAGAAAACAAACAGTGAGAATGACTTTGATTATAATGGAACGATATAACCGGTCGCTATAGCGTTCTGTGGCACACCGGAGTACATTGCTCCAGAGCTACTTGAGAGCCAGGGGTACACGAAGACGGTTGACTGGTGGACGCTTGGTGTCCTGCTCTACGAAATGATGGTGCGTTCTTCGAAAGATTTGCTTCTGACCATAACTTAATCAAACTCACAGACGGGACTACCCCCTTTCTATGACGAGAATGTCAACGTGATGTACCAACGCATCCTCAGTGACCCACTTCTATTTCCTTCGGATATGCCATCGGAGGCCAGGAGCGTCATGATCGGTCTCCTTCAGCGTGATCCTGCCCGACGTCTGGGAGCAAATGGTGGTGAAGAGATCAAGCGTCATCCTTTCTTCGCTAAATATGTTGACTGGAACAGGTACGTATCCCATTCTTCGACTAGCTGTGCTTTACTCATGAATCACGCTAGGCTCCTCCACAAAAAGATTCAACCGCCGTTCAAGCCAAGTGTTGTGAGTAACCACGGTCGTTTCCTCTTTGTTATACCAAGCAAAATGTGCTTTTAGGAATCCGTACTCGACGTGGCTAATTTCGACCCAGACTTCACTAATGAGGACCCTCAAGACTCCGTTGTTGAGGATTCTGCTCTTTCGTCTACTGTGCAAGAGCAGTTTAAGGGATTCACGTACAATCCCGCCAATGAGCACCTCAGCGAGAGCGTCAACTATGGACACGCAATGGGCTAAGCGCCCGCAATGATGATTTATTATTTGTAGTGCGCCGGCGTGCTCTCGAAAGTTTTTCGGACATTTTTTCGTCCCGGTCCGCTTTGTGTATTTATACATTTGCATGCACTCGTTGTTTTCGTTTTCGCCTTCGTGTGGTTTTGTTACGCTTTTTCTTTCAAATCAGTGTAGGAGTTAACAACATGTCAATTTTCCTCTCTGTAATGCAGGCTTTTCTGTCTCTCGTGCTCGTCTGGTCATGGAAAGCTTATGATAGTATAAGCTTAGGTGCCGATTGTTATGTTTGATTACTATCATCACTATCTGACGCTGTAGCATGGGTCTTACAGATGCTTGCTAGTCTCGATCTTGTAGTGCCTTTGCTGCATGCGCGGATTCGGGCTACCCTCGAGAGATAGCGGCGGTCTGTCTGAATTTAGCCCCTGACATGTTCAACTGTAAACTTCTCTATAATCCCCCACTACTGTTTGATACGTTCTTCACACAACTCAGAGTTTTCTATCACTACTGTTCTTAAGTCAGTATTCGATCCAACCTACGTGGGCCGCACGGGCAGATTTAAAATCGAACTGTGTTGGAGAATATCTAGTCGAGGTATCGAATATGTTAGTGCCTAGGTAGTGACGGAGTGATGACTCGGAGAAGTGGGACTTACAGTACTCTCGTGTTCAGGACTAAGGAAGGTGCTTCAAGTGTACGAGGGAAGGTTTATATATGACTGCATGGCCAGTTGGTACTCCGATAAACAAACTTCGACTGCAGCGTCGCGCCGCTCACATGTCACATAAATTGTATCCATTTTCTGCTCCATTTCAATATAATGGATTTCAACCGCCTTTCTGCAACTATCCTGCGGTGCATCCAGGAGGATTTAAATAACGAATTACCATACGGAAAACATTAGGACATGGTGAGTGTGTATTGAGCATAAAAAAGTACAGGGCATTGCCTCCAGGAAATACTGGGACTTAAACGAGTGTAAGAAGGCAGCCATTCAGGTGAGTTTGGTTGTGTAAATAGGTAGGTGGATGAAAATGAGAATGGGGTGATCCAAAAACAAGGTGACTTGCGTGGATGACCAAGGACAAGAGCAAGCGACAACATAAATGACAATGGGATTTCCGGGGATTGTGGAGGGCAGCGGTGACTTCGGTGACTGATGTGATAAGATAAAACGACCGATCAAAAGAAAAGACAACAGGGAAGATGAAGGGAGGATGGCTGAAGTCTTCCGGTTTCTGGACGTCGAATGACCTGCAAGCTGCATACGTCAAGGCATCTACGTCGAGAATGCCAGTCAAGGTGTGATACAGTGGAATGCCTCAGAAGATGCAGTACATTTCCACAGCCTACGTGAACAGGTAAACCTTCTTTCCTTCAAAACCAAGAGACGTCACATTACCTTTGTTCGCCTGGTACTCACAGAATGCAGACCCCCTTCAGTTCCACAACTTCAGTCGCCCGGGTCGATATTCTATCATTACACATCCACGTATATCAGAATGGGTTCCCCAACGCCCTCAATCTCGGGAATGACGCATTTGAGATCAAATGCCTTGGCGAGCACAATTTTGAAGATCTTTTGAACATTTATCGACGCAGATGTTGAGCAGAAGACCAGCGAAGCATGCATCGCACGAGCAAATCGTTTTGCCTAATCAAATTTGTTACGAGATCATATCATCTAAATTAAAGACATACCTGCTTGGTAATCTCCTCCTGCTCGTCTCTCGGGAACGTCGCGAATGTATCAAATTTCGTACCAATGAGAAATGGTATAGCAGTCTGATAAAAGCAATAAGCAATTTCATTGAACAATATCCTACGAAATATGAACAAACCTTGTTGAATCCTCGAGCCTGGCGGTACCACTCCTTCACCGAATTTAGTGTTGACTTTCGAGAAAGATCGAACATGAATAGAATCGCCACAGCATCGTTACAGACAAGCGGTAGCATGTTGACGAACTCTCGCTGGCCACCCAAATCCCATATTGAGAACGTGATGGTAGTACGCCTGACAGAAATCGTTTTCTCCATGAAGTTGACCCCTGCGGCCCAACTTATTAGGACGGCAAAGCACAACACGAAAGATAACGGGCCCTCACCTAGTGTCTGGATATAATCCTCATCAAAGCTGCCTTCTACATACTTAACCATGAGACTCGTCTTGCCAATCTGTGAATCTCCAACCATCCCAACTTTGATTACTACGCTATTCTTCTCTTCGTTGTTCTCCAGCATTGGATGCGGGTTCTGACCACTAGGGCCAGCGATTGAAGATGAAGATGCCGAACTCGTAGGTGGGGACATTGTTGATCGATGTAGAGTGGTATCCAGCAAGAGGGAATAAATTTTGATACTGCGGTGACACAATACGACACTGGAATCAATGTGTAACAGGGTATCAAGTTGAGAAAATGTAGGATGAACCAAAGGAATCGGAAGAGCGATAGAAAAAGAAAGACGTGTTCTGTTGTGCGTTGGTGAGATGTTCGATAAGCGCCTCCAGTGAGAATTGCAGGTTCACGCTCAGTACTGTACACTGAGACGCGAGCGACTCAACTTGTTGCGTAGTCGCCCGTCAACAGCCAACGCAGAGAACAGACAGAATATGTGAAAGTTTAAGGAAGGATGTAACCTGCCGCAGGTAACGTGCTGTTTGGTTTGCAGACGGCGGCCAACAGGCGGCTGTGTAGTCTGTTTGCGAACTCAACAAACAACTTCAAATTTATTCTGGTGAGCACCCTGGTCCCTGGTGCTAAGGAGAACCGCAAGGTTGTAATCTCTCTTAGTCAAACCAATCGAAGGATGTTTCTTCGTATCAAGGTTGGTGTTCTAGCGTCTCACTGTTGGACCGAAACTGAGACCAAGCCAAGAATTGAATATTGATGACTTGGATCCAACGTCCAATGGGACGTCCTCTCCTGGAAGCTACGGAGTAGTACAGAAGTGTTGCCGGGCTCCAGCAGAGAGTGCATATGTTCACGGCTGTGTTCATAAACCAAGCGTTCTGGAATACCTTGGGTGGTTTCGAACCAAACACAACTTCTCCAGATCCGAATTGGGGACAATGCTTGCAATGTGCCGCAATTGATCGCGCAGTTACTCTACGATCAGATTTCTGCTCGCAATGCTTTGCGCAGTATTGCTACGATCCAAGCAATCTTCCAAGCAATTCGGAACTCCCAGGCAGACAGTTTGCGTTCGAGAATCCTGATCTGGGCGGTCTACAGAAAGTGGAAAAATGGTTAAAAGACAATAAGGGTGCATTGGCAGGGTTCGTCGTTGCCATCATAGTGGTTATTGCAGGGATGGTCGGTTTCATGTGAGTGATCATACAGCTATCTAAACGTGATGACTCATTGGCTACATGTAGTTTCTGGTGGCGGAAGAGGAGAGCACGCAAGTCTAGGTATTCTCGTGTCGACGAGCTTCGAGAGGATGACGAACCTTGGAGGTATTACGATAATCACTCGTTGGAATTGACGCGTCGAAGGTCGATAACATGATTCCCTAGCACGATCTCAGCTGTCAGATTGCAGCTGAGGTTATCGCTCCACGTCTTTCCTGCATCATACACACTATGCTTCATGTTGTACTACGGGACACTGGTAACTATATTATGTCTGACTCGGATTGCTATCACTGTTGTCATTGCATACCCCGCAGTCGCACTAACATATTAACATCATGCTCTCGGCAACTCGACGCCATCGATGTACACATCGTAGACAGATACACGCACACTTGTGCTCATCCAATAACATTCCCCCTCGGTATGTTTCTTGAGCTTGTCCGATCTCTCCTACCAGATAACTCTCAAGTAGTACGTCTACCCAATCCCTTCTTCGCATCGTTTCCACCTCTCCTCATAACTGGTCATTATCATGATACGGCTAGGCCCAAAGGTCACTCTGAAGTTGATCACTCCTTCATCTCCATCACCCCAATTATCAAGTGCTTTGTCCGACGTGCCCGACATCATTTTGCAACACCAGGCCAGAGATAGTACTCCAGCGCAACAGATAATTGGCGTGTTGCGCACAAGCAACAGAAAACGTAGTATGATGCAAGCACACAAGATATTACTTATCCGAGTCTCACCACCAACTTGATACAGATCAAGACTCGGACTAAGTAGTCTTAGTTAGCAGACCATACAGTCATTTCTTTTAAGTCAAGGATTAGAGCCAGGTCGGTCTTCGCGGGATGCCCAGTGGTCCCAAACTGTCACTTGCTTTAAGATTATCTCGGCAGACACCGCACCAACACCTAGAGTTACAGGTGTTCCATCGTACGCCTTTTGCTGTAGCTTATGATGAGCAATTACATCTTGACGTTATCCTTGACAAGTCCGTTAACGCCTAGTCTGAGCGAGCGAGACGATAACAAAAATCAACATAAAGGTATCATACTGCCAGCAGATGGAAAATCCCTTCTAATAAGTCTTACCGTAGGATGTGCGCGATACATGAATATGGCTCTCATCAGGTCTTAAACACTACAATGAGGATGAGGAGTATTAGTATGAGAAGTGCAATCGTGACTGTAGAGCCTAAACGCAGTAAATGAGCAAACTGAACGGCCGGAGGTCATCAATGCTGGGAGTTACCGTTTCGTTTCGCACCCCGAGCAACACGTTCAAGTTTGCGCCTCGCACTGGACATGCGGGCACCGGTACCGTCGAGCTCAGTGTCTAGGGCATCAAGGAGTCCTGTATGTACCTCGAGCTCGTCGCCTATCTGGAGGGAAATGTGGTGCTGTCGACCAATTGAAGAAGAAAGGTGGTCAAGGTGATCATCTTGGGCTAGTGAATTGGATGTTAGAAATCATAAGTTAGGTTTTGGCGGTGAGCTTACCGTCCATCATCTGCCTCTGTTGCATCAAAATGCCATTTTCATCTGGATCTGGCGAGGGATCGTCGGTGTATGGTTCGTAGGTTGTTTCAGGACTCGGAACACGTTCGGCTAGAGGTGGGGGTGAGGGTGGCATCGGAGGAGGTATCCTGGTATGAAATTTGAGAACACAATTGCGATCACAGAAGGCACAACACACGTATGTAGTCCAGCCTTCTCTGCTGCTTCTTCCCCAAACATACCGCGCAGCCGTTCGTAGTGTGCTCTAAGATGTTCCGCAGCTTCATCATCGGAAGCGGTGCGGAGGACTATGACACCATCCCTAATCTTATGTAGATTGGTCGATATTAGTTGCAGATGTAGAGTGGGATGGGAGGCCTGGAGGCGCTGCCGTTCGAGCAGGAGAGAAAGTGTTGAGGTAGCAAGAGATGTCAGCTTCGAAGCAGACATGGTTTGTGTACAGAGGTGGGACTCCGAGGCCCCTCGAGCGGAGTGGATGAACGGGTGCTGAAAATGAAGAGAAGCTTTGAAGGAACTCTCTAGCTGAGAGTCTGAGAGTTGTTGATATTAAAGTTTCACAGCCCTGAGGCGGGAGTTGGGCGACAAGTTGGGCCTAGCCCGACGAGTCACATGCCATATCACGTGGAAGAAAACGCGTCCTGAAGCGACGCCAGCAACTAAGCATCTCGCCTTTATAAACAGAGTAGATACCCACTAGCGACGTGAAAGTGAGGCTCAGATCCGTTTTTTGTAACAAGCACGAGATACGCATGTAGCGTTATTTTATCAGCAAATCGAATAGCATCTTATCTTATCTTATCTAATCCAATCTTATCGGTGCACATCAGGTGATCATACTAGGCATTTCGCTAGTACCAACCCTTCAAGTTACTCAATCTCCAGACGAGAGCTTGGCACGCAATCATCATGTCAGACCAGTCCCTGCCTCCCAGTGTTCTGGAAGCATTACAACGCCCTTCGAACGCCGGAGACCGCTCTACAATTCGCAAACTATCTGATTTCGATCAAGGCGTACTTGCGGTTTTTGCATCGCACGACAAGGATCTGGGCGAATTGACACACAAATTCGACCTTCTCTGTCCCCGTAACGGATGCGGTAGCGTCATCTTGAAAGCGGGTGTCGGCCGATGGGTAGAGCGTGATAGTGTTGAGGTCCGACTCGTTTCTAATTAAACCATACCATCGACGTCACTCAGCGATGTCGCTAGCTCGATATTACAAAGGGGCCTCTTCACCCAGACCTGCCATCACTGCCAGCTCCACCTGCGACTGCGCATTGGTGGTTGGTGACTCCGAATATAATGGAATTTGAGAACATTGGTTTTACAAGGCCTGTCCAGCAAGACGGTCAGTATAACGCTGGTTTCCATTCCTATTCACCTGCCCTGATAATGAGATGCCAGCAGTTGTAGCACAAAAGCTCAAGTTCCTGATATGCGCAGAGTGCGACCTTGGTCCATTGGGGTGGTGCGAAGAAGGGGGTAATGAATTCTGGCTAGCTTGTTCGCGGGTGGGATATCGCTGAGACATCTTATGTGGGACTGCGCGTGTTTACAGATCGATACTGAACAAGTCACGAAGTCAGATAGGAAATAACAACTGCATATGTAGCAACAACTGGGATCTGCCAGTGCTGAACTTCGAGGTGGCAACCCCGGAAGGCTTTGACTCTTACTATGTTCAAATCCGTCGGCCCAGAATGGATTCGAATCGCTCAAGAGGCCCTAATGAAATGATTTTAGGCATGAAAGACCCCGACGTGTTTATTGAATGTCTCGAGCGGTTTCATGGAGTCATGACCCATCATGGTCAAGGTTTAACTATTTCAGTAGGACACAGTAAGTTCTAACCTCCGTTCTCGTCGTCTCAAAGCTCAGGTGCTCACTTTGTGTCTCTGTTGCACTACATAGCGCTCGCGTTATACATGGTTGTTTGATCATGCCTAAGTATGCACTCGGAGAGAGGCAGGAACAAGCGCACCAGCGTTTGGGTGATAACCCTTGGCTCGAAACCAACAACAGCCCATGTCTCTTCGTGTTTCCAGCCAAGTCTTCACCACCCACTCTGTATCATACCACAAATAGTTGTAAAGGATAAGTCCTTATCTGTGAACCGGCTCTGACGAGACATGTCCAACTGTCCAAATGAACAGTATAGATGACAAGCAGGTATGGCCTTCCAAAGCATCCTGAACTTGCACAGGCCTGATGTACCAGAACTTACGACACTAGATGATACATTCTACCAGTTACACCTGCCAGTGATGGCTTCAAGATACATTGCTCATTATATTCCCATGATACCCCACATTGCCTTTCCAACGACCGCAATTCCATCATTTTGATTTCCCGCACGACTCTGGCCGTCATCGACAACTTCAGTGCCCAAGAGCTCTCGCCGTGCGCTGAGGAGCATACGCATCATGGACTCTGTGAATTCAGGATGTCCTTGGCTGCTGAGAATATGAATATCAGTCGGGCGGAAATTCAAGGGCGGTGCATCCCCCGAAGATTCTGACTGGGAAAAGCGGACCATCCCATGATTTGGTGAATGATTAGACGAAACGATGATATGGAATGATGGTGGTGCGGTGGGAACGTGGTCCCGATTCATCAAATGAAGGTTCTTTATGAGAATATGAGCACGATAGCAACAGAAACTGAGAAACTCCAACCAAAACACCAGATTCGACCCCGTATACTTTCTTTCCGAGCGCATTTAGTCGCAGTTTTGTTGCGGAAACTTCACGCGTGTTGCGAACACATGTCCCTCCCATGGCAAGCGCGATGACCTGATGTCCGAAGCATACACCTGTTGAAGCTGATATCACTGCTTGAAGACGTATAATGAAATATGTGCACTGACCGAAAATCTTTATCCGTGGTTTCTCTGTGGCGACATACCTCACGTACTCAATCAGTTTTTTGATCCATTCCTTGCCTGGTTGGTTATATTCGTAGGCGGTAGCAGCTACACATATACAGGCAAAATTCAAATGCTCGCACACATCCAAGTAATGTCAACGCACCAGCCTCAGTGATTATCATTGCATCGTAGTCATCACCTTTAGGATAAATATGTGTATGCACGTCGAAAGGCTCGAGCGTAAAGGTCGCTTGCGAGTCTGATCGGTGTGCAATTGAGCCTGCGGGATCGTTTTAGAAGTACACAACGAACCAGCTGAACGAGTGTGATTTATGGGCTGGAGTGATTCCTCTAGCAAGGTTCTAAAAATCCTTGTATAGTCGCCATGTTTTTCTCGAATCGCATCCACAGGTACGTCGCATATCAGGAGTGCGATACGGCGATGTGGATTCAGCTCACACATCGCGGGGGCCAGCTATCAGCCGATAAGATCGCTGGCACCTACTTCAGTGGGAAAGTAAATACTCACCTCTCATATACAGTCGCTTCGGAAAGCTCCGGGTGGCCGAGCATTGCTTCCGAGTAGAACATTACAATCGCGAAGATAAGATACGCCGAATAGTGCAACGAGAGATAAGAAACCAAACGTCGACTGCAGGCTCTTGGACGGATACAAGATTAGACCACTACACCTGAGGGGTCAGCAGAATGTTGAGATGTTGTAGCTATGCAAGAAAGTCGGAGAGACTAGACGCCAATCGTCAATGCGAAGAACCACCGACATACCTGAAAAGAATGAAGTAGTAAGAATACATAAGTTCGAGCAGACAGCATGACATATAGTCTCCGCTGGTGTCATATTTGTGTGATGAGTTCAAAGACATCCCGCGGGCTCGATGGATGTCATCTTATCTTAAGAGACGAGTTCTCTTCGGAGAATTATGTTACATCTGAAGGCCTAGAAATAAAAGTCAATTGAAATTTGTCATTCTACCCCCATAACACCCCATATGGCCTTTCCAATGACCGCAACTCCATCGTTCTGGTCGCCTGCACGACTCTCGCCGTCGTGAAAAAGTTCAGGGCCCAGAAGTTCTCGCCGCAAGCGGAGAAGATGATGCATTATGGACTCCGTGAATTTGGGGTGGCCTTGACTGGTGAGGATATGAATATCAGTCAGGCGGAAATTCGAGTGCGGTGCGTCCTTTCGTGACTCTGACTGGGAAAAGAGAACCATGCCGTGATTCGGCGATTGGCTAGACGAAGCAAGAACATGGAATGATGGCGGCTCGGTGGGAACGTGGTCGCGATTCATTAAATGAAGGTTCTCAAGAAAGAATGAGTACGATACCAATGGAAGATAAAGATTTCTAACCAATGCGCCAGATTCGACGCCGTACACTCTCTTTCCGAGTTCAGTCAATTGGAGTTTTGTCGCAGAAACTTCGAAACGAGTGTTGCGAACACATGTCCCGCCCATGGCAAGCGCGACAATCTGATGTCCAAAGCATATGCCTGTTAAACGAGTATCAGTACTTATAGACCTTTTATGAAATGTATTCATGGACCAAAAATCTTTATCCGCGGTTTCTCTGTTGCGACAACCCTCACGTACTCAATCAACTTTTTCATCCATTCTCTACCTGGCTGTTCATATTCGTGGGCGGTAGATGCTGCACATGACAGGAGCAATATTTATATTCGTGGCATACACATGTGTATATGTCCACGCACCAGAGCCGGTGATTAGCATTGCATCGTATTCATCCTCTTTAGGATAAACCTGCGCGCGCACGTCGAAAGGCTCAAGTGTGAACGTCGTTTGTGAGTCTGGGTCAGTGATATGAAATTGAGCTTCGTAGCAGATTCATAAAAAGTGTACAACGAACCAGCTGAATGAGCCTCGTTAATGGGCTTCAGTGATTCTTCTAGCAAGGTTCCGAAAATCCTTGTGTAGTCCCCATGCTGTTCCCGAATCGTATCCGCGGGTACATCGCATATGAGTATTGCAATACGGCGATGTGTTCCCGGCTCATACATCGCAAAAACCGAGGGGACGGACTAAGTGCCAATAAGAGAAGTATTGTTGTGATAGTTTCAGCCAGTTGCCAAGTACTGCCGCTGGTGGGATAGGAATATCAATGATTGACCGCTTCGGTTCGGGTTCTGCCCGGGTTCCGATGGTAAAAACGAACACTGCCACTGACAGCGCACTTTCACTTCTTAATCCGTTTCAAAGATTCTCGCAGCACCATCATCCGTGGTTTCTTTCAATGAGCGAAGTCGTAAACGCTATCGTCGCTTTTGCAGTCATCGTCATCATCTTCCGATGGGCAACTTCATGTAGGTGACGAGCTATCAATTCTACTAATATCTACGCTTCTAACGAGTTTCTACGGCAGCCAGCGACTCTTCCAGTAGGAGGTCAACGTCTTCAGCTCTTGGTTTCAGGCCAAAAAATGTGACACAGGAAATGGTTGGGCTGGAACCTTTTATGCCGAGTCATTATACTGAATCCCTCTTCGCAGGTCGACCAGATATATTCCATGTTTCCAACTATACCACAGTATGTTCATGCTTAACCGCAGAATTTTTTACTTACCATTGTCACAGAGATAATATCCGTTATGACTTGCTGAGGACAGGGAGTGTCGAGATCACCTCGAATAAAATCCTGGAGCGTGGATATCTTGATGCGGTGTGTAAATATCTCACCTGATGTCAATCTCATGCATTCGAGCATTCTCTTTTATAGCCTCCTCCAGCATATTTCACTGTTTATCCTCGCACAGAGGTTCCGCCACAACCCCGGCAAGTTGCTCCTCAAGGGCAATCGACAGGTTTAGCACCAACCCCGAAAGATAACCTTATATCCCGTTACAAGCTACAAGACCGAGTGGTATCTGAATCTTCCACTTTTCCACCTGGAGATGATCTTGCCTTCGGCAAAGCCGACTGGGAGGACACGTCGGAGAAGCGCGAGGCTAGTTTGCAGGAAAGGAAAGCACAGATGATTTTGGCCGCCAGACAGTGCGTGTCTATCCTTGAGTTAATGCCCTTGATTAATCAATTCTCCTCAGGCGATTGCTGGCGCAACAAACTCAGAAGGAAGAAACAGGCGCGGCACCAGGTTCTTCGTGAGAATAAACATCTCATCGAATAATATGTCCTTGCAGTAATTATTCAGATGCCCTGACTCCTTGCATGATAAGCGTTACCAAACCCTGCTTTGTACTTATTGGTGCTGTTTTGCTCATACATCCCATGTCTCATCACATCCTGGACCGACTATCATCATTTACAATTCTTTTCTTTGCAGGATCAGACAATAATGTGATATAATATCTGTTCATTCCTATCCACGGTGTCTTTTGAGGATATCCCTAGCATGATCAGTTGGAATGCTGGGCTTTCACACTCAGTGGTTTGAGGCTGCCACTGCTGGTGAGTAATAGTGCCTCGCATTTGACTAACCCACGAAAAATCATCTCTAGCTGCTCACGACTGCATCATGTGGTACGACAACCATGCATCTCATGACCTAGTTGATGGCTGACGATATCATTGCCTTGGCGGCCTAAGAAAACTAAATATATCAAAGTCATACCCTGGGATATCTGCTCAGATGTGTAACAGCGATACGGCCCTACGTAGACTGGTAATGACTTATGAGTGTCTGAGTAGCCAAGCTCACACCACCACGCAAAGTTCTGACGGATTCTGGGGATGCGGTCGCCACTTTCAACTCAGACAAAATACGAACCTGATTGCGAGTTGTAGATATGAATCATATATATATACATATACAAGGACTCCCCTTCGGTTGGCTCTACGACAGTGTTTACAGTAACAACTCAGGAAATACTATGTCAGCATCGTCTCTGCAAATAGATAGTGTCTCTTCGCTTTCTCACTCTCGACAACGCTGTGCACAATCGACCGTGAGGGAAGGGATTCAAGTACGGTTTGCATTAACGTCAAACCTTAACTGCCTTCGATTCACTGTCCATGACGAACAGTTTGTATGGAATGCGGGGGATACAGTGGCTTTCAAATATATTGAGAAGCTGGGCTTTGAAGAAGCGACGATGCAGCACGACGAAGCGCACACGCGTGTTTCTGACCATTGAATATTAATCCCATTTCTACCGAGAGGTTACATACTTGCAAAGTAGTCGAGTGAGTACTCTGGTGCGTTCAATGGATTCTGCTCAGCTTCTTTTAGGCTGTAAGCAGAGGTCATCATAGTAGTGAGCAAAGAGAGGAGACACAACGCAACGACATAGCATGACGTGGTGGACGCCATCACCGGCGAGCACACGCGCGTTTCTGACCAATATTAATTCCATTTCTACTGAGAGGTTACATACTCCCGGATGAGTTAACATTGCAAGGTAGTCGAGTGTGTATTCTGGTGCGTTCAATGAGGTTCAATGGAGTCTGCTCAGTTTCTTTCGGGCTGTTCGAACTAAAATAAAATTCTACATGACTTCGTGAGTGAAATCTGTGATCAATATCACTTGCGATACTTACGAAAATCGCCAGGAAATTTGTCTATAATTTCATCGTTGAAAATCCATTAACATTGGCGTTGAAAGGGAAAAGGAATGCACGATCAAGACAGCTTTCAGTATCTTCGAGAATTGCTGGGAAGAGGACGTCAATGGTGTCGTCTAAGTTTGTGGTCCAACCACGCCGTGAAATGAAGCAGAGGTCTATGTAGTACTGAGTACTGAGCAAAGAGCCGTAAAAAAACGTCAAGAGGAGACAGAACGCAACAACACCTAGTGGACGCAATAGCACCCGATGCCGGCGGCATCTCGTGCTTGGAATTTGTTGTCCGGGGGTCGTCTGTTCGAGTCCTTTATTGTTTACTTACTATCCACATCAAATCAGGAACGACTCTTTTCCTTCTAGTTGGGCTAATAGTATAGTCAATTCCATCCCCATAGACATGCCGCACTGGACTGCTCTAGTTGCGGAGAAGAAGCAAAGGCAGCTAGAATCTATTCCACAGGAGTGGATTGTGACTCCGCCTTCAGACTCTACTCTGGATGTATCTGCTTTTCCAGAGACGTGTGGCCTTCTGAACGCGAGGGAAATTGAGATCACCAATACTCCGGTAAATGTTTTGTTGGAGAAACTTGCATGTGCTGCATGGACAGCTGTAGACGTGACCACCGCGTTCTACAAGAGGGCCATTGTTGCCCATCAACTTGTAAGCCCAACTACGAGGCGGCTTTGTTTGACGACATTGTATTAACCGGCCAACTTGCGAGGTCAATTGCTTGACGGAAATTTTTGTTGATCGTGCATTGGTTCGAGCGGCTGAACTCGATGATTACTTGAAGAACACAGGGAAGGTCGTTGGTCCCCTTCACGGGCTGCCAATCTCCCTAAAGGACCAACTATGTATCAAGGGATTAGAAACCACTATAGGTAAGTAATATCAATCCTGGCATAGGCCTGACACATTGTGATTCACTATGTCATAGGGTATGTTTCGTGGATTGGGCAGTACGCGGATAAAAACGCAGTGCTGGTCGACGTTCTGATTGAGTGCGGAGCCGTGCCATTTGTCCGCACTAATGTTCCGCAGACACTTGCGGTGAGCGCACCCTCGACGTGGATGCTACTTGCAGGCTAGAAGTATCTTCAGTGGCCAGAATCCTTCAACAATGTCTTCGGCCGGACGACAAACCCATACAACCGCTCATTGACCTCGGGTGGGTCATCAGGAGGAGAGGGTGCATTGGTTGCTCTCAAAGGAAGCCCTTTGGGGGTTGGTTCTGATCTCGGAGGGTATGAAAAGGATTTGGAGATATCAGTGGTAGCCTTCTGATGGCTTCATGATAGCTCCGTTCGTATTCCCTCTGCGTTCTGCGGCTTATATGGCCTCAGACCATCATACGGGCGTGTACCGTACTATGGTGCCCGCGGCACACTTGAGGGCCAAGACTCGGTTCTCCCCGTGTTCGGTCCCATGACAAACAGCGTCGTCGGTGTCAAAGTCTTCATGAAAGCCGTCGTTAACGCTAAACCATGGCTCAAAGACCCTCTTGTGGTTCGGAAGAAGTGGGACGAAGACGAGTACAATCTTGTGGACCACGGGTCTGGCAAGGATTTGTGCTTTGCGATCATGTGGGACGATGGTGTCGTGGTTCCCCACCCACCTATCAGGAGGTCTCTGGAAATCGTCAAAGCGGGTCTCCAGAAGGCGGGCCACAATGGTTTTTCTCGTCTAAGGCCTCTGCTGAATTAATATTGTGCTCATTTAATGGTAGTTGTTGACTGGAAACCCATCAAGCACAGATTACTTGGAGATATCACGGTAAGCCGTCATGCATTTTACTGTGCCTGTCTATTGATCTAGTAGCACCGTGCAGCGGGACATCTGGAACGCCGCTTCCGCTGAGGAATTCATGATCACGACCTCTGTCACAGGGGAACCAATAATTGCAACAATGGAATTGGACGACGCAGATGCCGCGGTAGCATCCTTCCGTCCGCAGAATGGCGGTATCACCGCTTACCAGCTCTGGCAAGTGCAGAAGCTGCGTCAAGATATCCGAAAAGAATATTTAGACCACTGGGAAGCAACTGCATGCGAGACTGGGACAGGACGGCCTGTCGACGCTATCATTTGTCCAGCCGCACCGTTTGCGGCAACTCCCCATGGGAAGAACAGGTCTGTGTCTGTAATTGCGGAATGATACACTGAGGTCAATGAAAGGCAATGGGCAGGTACGTTGACTACACGATCGTTTGGAATGCGCTCGACTATCCTGCCGCCATTTTCCCTGTGACCACTGTCGACTCCATTCTCGATGGGAAGGCGCCTCCTCATGCTTTCTACGACGACTTCGATAAGGATATTTACGAAATGTGTGAGTATAGTACCAGCACTAAACAACCTCTCAGCACTTGGTTTTCTGATGCCTCATCATTGATTCAGACGATCCGGAGATATTCAAAAACGCCCCTGTTTGCTTGCAGCTTGTCGGTCGAACTCTGGAAGAAGAGGCGGTCATAAGAATGACAGAAATAGTCGATGCGGCGCTGCTAGCTGCCAAATAAGTTCAAGGTATACCTATCGAAACGCAGAGCTCTGGTTATGAATTCACGTCGAATAAATCTATACCTTTATCTAGTACAAGGACTCCCCTTCGGTCAGCTGTACGACGATATACTGTATTTACAGGAGCAACTCAGGAAATACAACATTAGCACAGTCTTGTTCCTCGTTCGCCTCTGCAAGTAAACTCATCGTGTCTCTTCGCGTTCTCACCCTCGACAACGCTGTGTACAATTGACCATGAGCAAAGGGATCCGTTGGGAGATCGAGCACGGTGCGCGCTAGGATTCCTAGGAACCATGAACGCGCAGCACACAACATGTCTTGTCATTCCAGCTAGTAATCAATTATGTAAAGGTACGAGTGAACAGCAGTAGGACCCTCTCTCTAGCATCTGACTTGGCTTCAGGAGTTACCATCATATGATCTTCGGCGATGTCTTCTAGTACAGTCTTAAGGATGCTGCATATTTTCCCTGTGGAATACATTTAGGGGGAGCACCAGGACACTTTCCGTCCTCGCGCCATTAATCACTAGTGACTGGAAGACATTTTAGTGATACTACCAGGGCACAAACAATTAGATTCGCCAGAAAATGGACCTACCTCATCTAAACTGATGCAATCCCTGCATACTTATGTCTTATATCGTCAGAGGGCGATCGAGAGTACTTGAAAGGCCTGAGGTCGGCCGTTGGAAAGAAAGTGTCAAGAAGTCCCGTATCTCCTAGTGTCTCGCTGCGGATCAAACGTACGCGCCGTCGGGCAATTCGAACATTTTGAGCACCTTTCAATCATGGAACTATCACGGGTCTGAGTAGTGAACCAACGAGCCGGGCTTCCGCTTGTTCCTGCTGTCTCACTTGAAAGCATTCTTACTGATCGTGCATTAATCTCGCATCGCTCCAAGTCTGTCGATGTACGACTCGGGGTCGGCGTGGCAGATGGCGAAGAGGTGATATCAAAGGCAGAAGGACATAAACATACAGAGCAGATGGGCCTGCGTTGTACTGTAATCTTCAGGACTGTCTGGTTTTGGTGAGAGAATTTCTATACCGCAACAAATAAAGGAAACTGTTTGCCCGATCATGGGCGTCCGGACAACTTCGAGTTCCATTCGATCAGGCTTCCATTGCAAAGCAGTCTCCATGCTTGGCCACAGTGCTGGTAGTACCTGTGCAAATACGAGGCATTCACTGTCAGTGAAGTCTTCCTCGATGCTACCCTCAAAAACTCGAAGTACGCACGTTGTTGCTCGCCTTGCATTCAGGATCGTCATGACCTGAGAAACTATTAGTGTTAAGTTTTGACTCAGTCACTAGGAATGTCGAACGCATGCACGATGTACGTAACGCCTACACCATCATGAGGCCAGTCGCAAAACGTTACAATAACTTGGCTATGAGATGCCACGACTAATGTGAGTCGCAATCATGACTTTTTCACGACTCTGTCCCCGTTAGCGACGCAAAAGTATTTAGTGACTTGGGCTGCCAGGCGCAATAGAATGCTTAGTCGTGACTCGGATTGCTCTATATCAAGTTAACGTGGCTCAGGCGCTTATCTGCCACGCCTACAGACATCGGATTTGGTTATGTTCAGTAATTCCCGTTCGCACGATGCAAACAACCGGGAAAGTAATTGACTTTCAACAGGTAGCTTGAGAGGTGGATATCAAGAAAGAACACCGGTGCCGGTCGTTCTTGACATGTGATATCCTCGTGCTTGGAACGATACGGCATCGTGATTCGCATTTCAGACAAGGGTGAGGGTGGCATGCGACAGGGGTTATCAGATCGGTTCTTATGACTGATTCCAACCTTGGGCATGAGGTGAAAGCGCCAGGGCCGTGTGCAGGGTCGTTTCCGCTCAGCATGTGATCCAGTCGTTGGCCATTTCCGCTGGATAGGTCGATGTCATATACTCAGTGACGCATGGACAATCCGACATACCCGCTGCTCGAGGACATGTTCATACCCTCCAGGTCGTTGTCGTGCTTCTCTTTTTGACCGATTAAGCTTTTAGAGTTCCGGGTAGTTTCCAAAAGAAGCTGGGATCTCAAGCACAATCACCGTGCGATTTCCGGACTTGCTTGCTTGCAGTGTGCGATGGTAGTGCGGATATCGAATAGTATGCAAGCACTGCAGAGGAGGTGCGCAAGTACATATGGAAAGATAATATTAATAATAAAAGAGGGGAGTATTTATTTATAGAATACCGTAATCGGAGACTGAAAATGTGAAATTGTTTATTGCGGATTGAGTTTGTGTTCTATTCGTTCGTTGTCGTTATGGATGATGGTGAGCGAGAGCACGTACAGAACTGGTTGCTCGCTGAGGACAACGCGCGCATCGTTCTACTCACTGTCTCTTCTCTCGCTCTCGCTGTTGCATCCATCCTCCTCTGGCGTGCAAAGCACATGGAGAACAATCCCGGGAACGACCACGGACCTGACTCACAGCAAGCTCGTTCTGCTCAATCCATCATCACCACCGCTCTCTCTAATTTTCATATCGCCAGTAACGCTCCTGGTGAGTGTGATATGACCGAACCAGAACACCCGAACACTCCTGAAGCATCATCTACATCTGCCGACATGGAGCAGAAAGCTTCTCGGTCCAAGGAGCGACGCAGAAGAGGAAAAGTGCCGCATAAGGAGCTCCTCAAGGGCGGGAAGAAGGCAAAGTCTACACCCAAGATCGCACAGCCTAAATCATCCGTCTACCAAGATAATAGCGGTAGCGAATCTCCAGTGTTCGAGTCAGAGTTCAAGTCGACCACCGGTAACAATAATATCGCGCCAGTCGCGCCATCCACTTCTCGTTTACCTTCACCTATTCAAGGCCCTCCTGAAGAGAATCTGGCATCACATCTGAGCGTAGAATCACCGCCAGCGGTTGAACCCCACGAGGACCGCTTGCTACCTACTTGCATGTCAACATCCAGTTCTGAGCCAGCATCCGTTTTGCGTCACGTCACGTCTAATAACCCCGCCATGCGTACTTCACGCTCTGAACACACGCACCCGCATGGCGCCGTTGACAACATCCAACCTGCTGGCAGCCCCTGTCACGACGATCCCGTCCCCTCCATGCCAGAATCATCTCCCCCAACTACCTCCACAGAAGACCACGACAGCCATGAACGTGCATCTTCATTTACTTCTTACCCTCAATCTCGGTCTATGCCACTCCGTGTATCTACATCTACCCACGCGTTGGATTTGGACGGACAATCACAGACATACAGGGCAGGCGCTCACACCAAGTCTCCACGATCAATGTCCAAGCACAGTGGAGCTGACAAGTCCAATGGGAATCGCGTGATTTCAGCCTCTATCTCGCACAGCACCCCCTTGGCATCGTCATCTGCCTCTTACTACCCTTCTCCTGCACGAATCACGTTATCCACCACTGCATCCGCATCCAGTTCCCCGTTACACACAAATTTGGGATCAAGTATTGAACCACAACCATCTCCCTCCGGCTCTTCCCCTCAACTTGCTCCTTCACCAACACTTCCACATGTCACATTTCCTACTTTGAACCCTCTTCAGGCGTCTCCTAATGATCACACACACACCCACTCGAGCACAATTGAAAGTCCTCTTATGAATGGAAAGAAAGTCGCGGGTCCGCCAATACCAACTGCTTCGCGAGGCTCGACGCCTCCACCAGGAGTATCTGTTCATAATGTTCATATAGGCTCGCCTGCTGGTCCATTAAGTGCTCAAACCCAGCTCGCGTCCATGCGTGGTGCACTCGAGGCTGCAAGACTACGAGAAGAGAAAGCTCGTACGGAGGCTGAACGCGTGGGGAAGGAAAATGAAGAGTTAAAGTGGCGATGGAATGAGGATACGCTGACTTGGAGGAGGAGAGAAGGCGAAGTGAGTATTTACTCTTCACTGAGCCTCCCATGATGTGGTAGTATTCGTTATTATCGTTTCACTGACCATATTCCTCAGCTACAAGCCCAAGTCCATCATCTCATGCAGCAGCTTCAGGCAGCATACTCTGTCCTTGCAACCTTGCAATCCCAGGCCCAGGCCCAGGCCCAAGCCCAATCTCCCTCATCGTCTTACTCTTCTCCCACATCACCATCCCCACGTCTGCAACCTCACAGCCCCAGTATCTCTCACAACGGCCTTCCCCCAAATTTCAGCCACAATCCACCCGCACATGTTCAAGCACTCCTTGCATCATCCTACCACCCATACCCTGGCTTTCCAGGTGCTTATGGAGGTGCAGGGATGCCGCCCTTATGCTCCGGTCTGAGAATGACCATGAGTCCGGGAAGTAGCGTAAGGAACGGCGGTACATCTTCCTCGTCGGGGTCATCGCCATCGCGTGGGAGGCGACGACGGCGCGATTCGGCATCTTCGTCTGCTCAAGAGAATAATAGTGAAGACATGAGCATCATCGAGGCAGAAGAGGACCAAGAGGACATATGGCAGAATAGTATATTGGCTGATGCGATTCTAAAGCGCCCTGAAAGCCTCCGTGTGCCCAGCCGAGGAAGTTTCCGATCTGATGGACGCATGAGCGCTATGGGGAGCGGGACGAGTGGGAAAGAGGAGGCAGGACGTGTGCCTAGCAGGATGAGCGAGAGATCAGATGCTTCTGCGAGCGGAGGCAGTTACGGGGTGCTGAGTATGTCGAGTTTGTCATCGGGTAAGAGCGAAGATGAGACGAGTGGTATCATCGCAGAGGGAAATTCTACTCTGGCAGAGGTGGCCCGAAGTGCTGACGCTGGCGGTGAGGGAATGTCAGATCCCGACGCACCTACGCAAGACAGCTCGTTCTGGGACCCATCAACTCCGGCTCCTGCGAAAGGCGTTCAATAACCACTAGAGGTCGGATTTTGACTTATGGCGTATGCCATACCATAGTATCCTCCCTCTGCACCCCCCACCAACCACTTTCGTTACTTTTACACGATACGATCAATCCATGGGGACTTGGAATTTGGATGTCGAGTCTGTATAATGTATATCTTCAGATTATTGTCATAATACACGTTGCGTGGTTAAGCCTTTGGTTGCGTCTGGGGTCGCTTGCGTCGACGCTTGCCAGAACAGATGCGCGATGATTTAGACTGGCTCCTGCCGCCGGCACAGCTCGGCCCTCTCTCAAGTAGCATTTTTGAGGGCCGACTCGGACTTTGGAGTTCTGGAGTCTGGACGGACTCCACCATCCTCCTTCAAAACTTCAGACTCTACCATGAATGACCCCACGCATACCACATATGAATTTCTACTTCCTCGGTTTCAACTTTCCAGGCCTGGTATATACTATATTTCATACTATACGGAAGATATAGATGGTTACAAGCCAGGCGGATAATGATACTTGTTTCTTCGAAGTTCGTCGAAGTTCTTGATACGAACTTCGAAGAAACAACTATCCGAGTCATTCTTCAATTGAGTGATTCAAGGTTGGCGTTCAACTTGTCTCACTGTTTATGACTTGGACCAAGACTGAAGCAGATTATAAACCAGACCAAGCAAAGAATTGATCACTTGGATCTAACGTCCAGGCGTCCGACTCTCTGGGAAGCCACGAAGTAGTACAAAAGTATTTCCAGGCTCTAGCAGAGATTGCATACCACACGGTAGCCTACTAGGGTTGGTTCAATTTTTAAATATTTATGGTGCGGTCATCACAAGCACAAACAAGTACTGATACAATTGAGATCTAGACGCGCTTCTGCTATATTCGTGTGACGCCACCTTTGTGTCAAGGTTCTTTTCCTCGCACTAGTACTGGCAAACACACATCCATAAGCCTCCAGCAACTTCCATATGCCAAACAGTCAAAACCACGGCCAACTTACGACACATCAGCGAGCGCTAACGTGGCGGTACTGTATGTGCGCTGTTGTCATGTCGTCTGGCAAACGTTCATGCCAATGGCACGTTCGCACCCTTTGCGCTTCTATAGGCAAGTCTTTTCTTTCTGTATCTATGTGGATACACTACTGACAATATGTATACGAGACTGCATCCTGATCACCTGGCGCGATACGTCGTCGGCCTGCACGCCCTTGGTACTGTTTCCTGCCTCGTCGTAAGGGCTCTCTTTTATACCGTTACTTATCTGGAAAATTTGCAGGTCCAAGGTTGGTGGCTTTCAAATTTCTTGCCTGACCACTAGGAAGCTCAATTAAGGTCTCAAATACCAGTAATTCGACTCACTAGCTGATGTACGTTGCTAAAAGAAACTACCGCAAGCTAAGTTACTCATCAATCATCCCCTTTCATACTGCCTTTCCTCTAGTACCAGTCTGCCAGGACCTAGCACAACATGAAAGAATCGTGATAATCAGGGTTCAATCCTCGGCTGAATAGGTACGTCAGCATCGTGGTGTTAACTGACGGTCATGAATACTTGCAGCGCTTCTTGTAGTCGTCGTCGTCGCCGTAGTAGGTAATCGGCCAGAAGGCCGCGACGGCCACATCGTCCGAGTCGCGCTTTGCTACAGCTGCATGATATGTTAAATAACTATAATGCTACTGATCTCATAAATACTCGCAGGAACCCGTAACCACTCCTGACATGGGGTATGCGACTGCAAGAACCACCATGGAGGCGAGTGCAATAAGGAGAGAGCGTTGCATTTTTGAAGTTAAGGTTAGAGGAAGTGTTCGCTTCTCCGTCAGTGCCTACATTGAAAATCCAGAGATCCTTATGACTCATATATTTTCGTAGGTTCGCTTAACCCGTCGGACCTTGCTGGAATACGACGTGGCATGACGTTCAGCTGAGCTACCAACATTTTCCAGGAAGCATCTGCAATGCCCTGGATTAAACGGATGTTGAAGTCAGCGCATGATGTGCTTTTTGTAACACATGATTATGGAGTTACACACGAGCGTCATCAGTAATACCACATTACTTAACTTGCCTTAAACCGACTTCTTTATACTTCAAGTGTCTTTGTGGTTTTCTCTGTATGACTCGGAGATGCCGCCACCGCAGCCAGAGTGCGTATCGATATGCTGGCACTCCAAGGACTCCAGCCCGCCACGAGTGTGGGACCTCAAATTGCTTGCATATACGGGCTGTCGTGACGTCATGTCTTTGTTAATTTATGGTCAGTTGGAGCCACCCGTGATACACAATGTATACCTTTTTTTAATCCGATTTGTGTCCACCGGGAGAGAGTTATTAACTACAACCGCTGTCAAAAGTTCTTCCGGTGGTCGTAGAACTACCTTGTTGAGTAGAAGTTGTGACTGCCTTCAACTTTTACAAGATATCGAATTCGAAGGGAGTTTATTGTGCGACAGCCTATAAGCACTATGGAACTCGGCTTATACGTCTTTATGGTTACATTCGTGATATGATATCATGCCCTCTGTGGATTCTCTATGGGTCGAGAATACATTTAGGGGGGGAAAGCAAGGTCAACATTACCCTCTTGGCGGATCATCTTCGATTGAGGGACGTAAACACGACGACCATCTACCCAATCCAAGATCTTCTCGAGGTCCCTACATTGATGAGGAACGTTGAAGTTTGGGTAAGGATCGTCGAGTCCGTCAACCCAATCATAAGTAACTATTGTTACATCAGAGTGGCACATAATGACCTGTCTGAGAATTTCGACGCAGTGATCTGATGCACAATATTAGCAGGCAGGATGTAGGCTGGGAAGTAACAGTATGCTAACCGAGATGGATGCGCCATCCGTCAGGGGATCTGACGAAGTCAGGATCGTCTCCCAAGTAACGGTCACTCCAGCTGGATTGGCGAACCATGTTCTATAAGGGGTGAGTAAAGATCGAGTAGCCTCCTGTTACAACTGACAATGCAATGGAGCTGGTGAATAACCTCTACACTCGCCATATAATTCCCGCCGTACTCTTCCGGATACCTAATCATGAATGGGGCAGGTTCTTCCCCTGTTTTGAGTAGTTGTTCGAGCGTCATAGCCATCAGGCGCCCTGAAAAGGTTGTCAATCAGTAATTACTTCGATAGGAACAAAGATATGCAACCATCGGCAGTTACTCGGTTCCAAGCTGCTTCGAGATCTGGAGACGGACTGTCGCGATACACCGAACGACGATCCCAACTTCCGTTGAATCTCACAATGCCTATAGATTCAATAGCCTCGTTTGCTGGAGCTGTGATGGGTCAGGAAGGCATTTCTGTCATGCTGTCTGTGCACCTACAGTACAGGAGTATGTCATCCTTCGAAGGTGCCCGTGCCCATAGCGTGAAGAAGAGTAACGTTACGGATATCAGCACACCATGTATGAGCCACAGCGATACGCGAAGGAAGCGGGACTTTGAATGAGGTCTGGTTTCTGTACCCCTATGGAGAAGCTTCTCGTCCTCGTCGTGCACACTATTGACAGGAGAATACTGAGCAGAATATTCCTTGCCCATGACGTACGGGGGAACAAGAGGGATCAGTTGGATATGAATGGGACAGGCAGGACAAAACTTTGAAACACTTGCAACATACGGCCTGTGGACCTCGGAGACCTAGAAGTGCCAACAATTGGATCTGTACTAAGGCCCTGCTTGAAAATTCCGCTATCCTGTGCTATCAGATCTCAATGAGCTAGCATAACATACGTGCAACCTTTCGGGATCGATACATTACGACAAGAAGTCAATCTCGGTACCAGATTCTAGGCACCAGTGTTGACGGAGAATCAGTTTTCGGGTTGCCCATATACGTTGAAATTCATCGAGGAACATGACTCGTCTCTGGAGACGCCAGCTCATTTTTATTTCACTCGCCTTGACCGCCGACGGGCAGGCACAGCGGTAGGTATAGCAAACAGACCATTTGCAAGAGACGTGGTCCAAAGCAAGCTCGAATGAGAGCTTCTGCTGTCCATCTTCGTTCCAGTAGTCGCTCATATATGCATACTCGGTCGAGTCAATATTGGTATGTTGGTGCTTGTAATCTTTGCACTTCATGTGAAAATTGAATATTGACGCGGACGGTCCAATGGGTGAGGTTTGCAATCCGAGATCTGAAGTCCCGAGAGGAGGTGTCGATAGTAATTAGAATAAGCAGCAGTACTGAGTCTACTGACGCTGCCGACATTTGGACTGCAAAGCCAAGCGGAGCTAGAATCGTCAACTTCTAGGTGCGCGAAGCTGAAAATCTCGCGGAGAACCGGCACGAATCCCACGCATGGCATCAGCCAGTTCAGAGTCTGGTGCTTGTACTCGTTGCACGGGCAATATATTTTCTCATTGTGCCATTGACACCTGGCGCTTGCTCTAATGCCCAACCCACAAGGCAAAAATGGGAAAAGTGTTGTTGTTCGTAAGTGATGGTTTGAATTTGTCAATCACGGTGCACGCCAGCGTGGCGCTACTTTGCAGCTCCAGACGCCATCTTCAATAAGACCGCATGTAGAGCACACACTATGTTGCCAGCGGTTACAGCAATCTGGAGATCATCGATCATCAGTCATCTTCGAGCACATCAGGAGGCCAGCAAGTTCAACATGTCGTGAGTCATAGCTGTAGGCTACTTAAAACCTTCAACTGTGGGGCTTTTGACACTCAAATGATTAGACTTAGCCTCTTGAAAATACGTCGTTCCGAGTCACGATGGGGACTCGTTGCCTATCTGTCAGTCACTGGCATTGTAAACCCCGGTACTAGCTTGAACCGGTGTCGAGGTTGAATGAAGCTGGAAAGGATGTATTACTAGTGCCAGCATATCCCCTTCCTAGAAAAGATGATCGAAACGACATTGAAACAACACATCTCAATATTGATCAACTCGTTTGGTGAGCATCGATCTTGAGAAGCGTGTCAGATTCCTTGATTACACGTTTCAAGCTATTGCGTAGTCAGCACCAGCTCTCAAAACAGGCTGTAGCGCGTTTACAACATAATATCTTGATATCCATCCTCCACGTCAAGAACTCACAGTGAAACATTTGCACGTAGTATCTCGCCGGCTTCGTATTAAGCTCTGAGCAGTAGACGCAGCTGTTAACCACAGGAGCCAGCATGGCTCGAGATTCTTCACATTCTCCTGTTAATGTTGTCGATGTTGATGAGGAGACAATCTTTGATGACATAGACAGGCCTGGTGCAAAACTTCACCTCAAACCTCGCATTCTTTGCCTGTGGCCTTGGTTAAGCATTGGATCGCTTATAGTGACATCCATGTTCTCCTTCACGCTATGGATAAGCACGCCTTCTGCTCATCTTGCTATATACTGTGAGTAGTCAGATGGCGCTAGATGGTCAAAATGTTGATCAATTGCAGCTCCAGCAAGTGTTGCTGTCGAGCCTGTTGCTATAAGGTTCAATGGAACCATCGCTTTTCCTTCTATCTATCGTATTGACGGTGGACCTGCCGAAGCTCCACACTATCATGGCCCTCCTCCCCCAGAACTCGATGCCGCTTGGGCCAGGATTTCTGACGATGGTATGGCATTCAATTTTATTCCACTGTACTGTCGGCCGTTATTCACTTTCATGAAATCGCAGTGCCACCAATCCGGGTTACGATTGATGACCTACGTAAAGCTGGAGAAGTAGATCTACCAGCGAGGGTCAAGTATCCACAAAGCAACGGTGGAGGTTTCATGGCATCGTTGGAAGTCAATCACCAACTGCGTTGTCTGGTAAACTATGCTACACGTAAAGCCCGGTCATGTTTAGCTAACAATTATGTAGAACTTCCTTCGCAAATCCGCTTGGCCTGACCATTACAGGTCGGATCCCTGGTTCCAGCGGGACCCCTCGGTAGTTCGAATGCATCTGGGTAAATTTCCCACCTTACCCGACATACGTCCTGCTTATGGCATACACTTTAGATGACTGCGTCGAACTGATCAGGCAGTCTATCATGTGCGATGCCGAGGTCGTGATGATCACGTGGGACTGGGTAAAGAACCACCCGAAACCCTACCCTAACTTCAACACCCGTCATGCATGCAGGAAATTCGAGAACGTCATGGACTGGGCTGTCCAACATGCTGATCGATCCGAGGTTACTCGCATGGAGGATACGATCGACCTCCCTTTCCCTCATCAGTACAATATCTGATGTACTATCTTGCGGCATGAGATCGTGCTATGATAAGTTACTTGGTCATAGTACATACAAACGGTGATCTTGAATCTTCGGTCGTTGCTTTTGATTGGCACACTCACTGGCATGTCACACATTTCACTACAAAAGCAGACATATTGTACACTATATTTGCACTATCTTTTTTCCTTGGAAATAAGCATGGTATATGCCGCATATCTGGACAGCTTTTGATGCGGGACAATGTGATATATAGTTGCCCATGAGCAAAAGGATCAGTTCTGACATCTGTGCGAGAGAGCATGGTCGACGTCTGGATGTCCGGTCAAGAACTTGAAGATAGCTATTAGCGACGCACTTCAAGAATACATGCCTACCGTCCCAACGGGGGGTGGACAACTTTTTTAAAACAAAAGTGGCAAGATGAGTAGTCAGTATCATGCAGATGGATTACATACACACACTCCAGCCCACCATGAACACAGGTAGTCTGGGGTAGAAATCAAACTGTATATTAAACGATTCTGTGACTATGACTACTATCATAGGGAGAGGATGCTTCATAAGGAGAGAATACATCAAGAATGCGATCAAGGAGGGGAAGTCAGATTCACATTATCGTCCAAGCGGACCATCTCGGATTGAGGGACAAAAACACGATGTTCATCAACCCAATTTAAGACCTTCTCAAAGTTTCTACATTGGTGATGAACGTTGAAATCAGGGAATGGACTTTTCTTTCCCTCCACCCAATCATGAGTTATCATAGTCACATCACCAGTACACATAGTGAACTGCCTGAGCATATCAATGCAGTGGTCTGAGGTGCGACATAAGCAGGGCAGAGCAAGAAACAATATACCTACCGAGATAGGTACGAAATCCTTCAGGGGATTTGTGCATGTTCCCATGATCATAGTAATGGTCACCCCAGCTGGCTCTGCGAAGCATGTCCTACAGAAAATTGAGCAAGGATCGACCAGTCGCCGTTTTACAACTGACTAAGCAACGGAGCTGGTGAGTGACTTCTACAGTTGCCATGTAACCTCCACCGTATTCGTCCGGATACCTAGCCATGGCAGGAGAAGGTTTTTCCCGTGTTCTGAGCAGTTGCTCAAGCGTCATCCGAATTGGGCGCGCTGTAAAATGAATGCTTCCCGTCAGCAATAGCCTATGATGAGAGCAAAGCGCAAGGTAGAACCATTAAAAGATATTCTATCCCAAGCGGCGTCGAGCTCTGGGGATGGACTGCCACGGTATATGGAAGTAGCACCAAAGCTTCCGTTGAATTTTACGATGCCGATGGATTCAACTGCCTCGTTTGCTGGAGCTGTGACGGGTAAATAAGGTCTTGTGCACTGACTCTAGTTATCCACCTACAGAACAGAACTACGTCATCTATCGAAGGCGCCTGTACCCACAGTGTGAAGAATACCAAAGTTATGGACATCAGTACACCATGACTTAGCCATGGCCATAAGTGAAGGAAGCGAGATCTTGGTGGGGGACTAGTTGCTATACCACTATCGAGGGGCTTGGTACCGTCATTGTCGACCACATCGAAAGGAGAATACTGAGAGTAGTATTCCTCACCCATGAGTTGCGAAAGAAAATTTGAATCTGTAATTGATGGGTCGAGTGTGAACCAGACAGCCAGGATGTTTGAGCACCTGCGAAACCTTTATCCATCCCAGAAGCTGTGATAGTGCTCGGGAAATCTGATGAGGCCTGAGTTGGCGCCGAGGACTTGGTGCAATGATCAATCTCTCTGGATCGTCGCAGTAAGCGAGAAAAGGGAGTACGTTATCGAATCTCCCACTGGCAGACCCTTTCTCAGCTCTCAGCGCTCAGCTCTCGAAGCCACGTTTCACAATGATACGGCGACTCATTACCCCTTTCCTCTTATGGCGTTCCCGGCTGCTCCCAGTGAGGGCAGCGGCACCTTTGAGACTCCTAGGGTAAAATGATTTCATATGGTCTTGATGGCGTATCTACCCACAACATTCTACTCGTCTTTCGGGCGCGCGAATTAGCTAGAAATGGACCCTGCAGCTTTCCATCTGTAGGTCATATGAATCATTAATGTGTAATGGACTCGTAGAGTAGCAACTCCCATTGCCTTCAACAGCCCGCGGCTTCCGGGTATGGCGATACTCAGCAGCACCCGGGCCAGGTGCACTGTGCAGATACCTGAAACAATCCCTTGGATGGCTTGGCCCGTTGATCTATGCAATGGCAGCCTGAGAGTGACTCCAAGGTTTCTTTCTTCATTTCCTTTGGATTGGAATTACTAGTAGCCACTTCAAATGATCAAGGGCGCCCACGTCGACACTTGTGAAGATCGCTGATGAAGATGTTGCAAAGCCACGATGAGTTGTGTAGTTGCCTAACGGATTATGGAATGTGCAGAATTCGTAGTTGTCCAGCGTTACAGTGAGCATCTCGCAACGTTGCCACGTACGTAAGACTCCCTGGCAGTACTATTTTCTGTAGTATTAGCACAGCCACATGTGCAGAGATTTATACTTTGCCTTACCAGTTGTGAACTTCGAAAATTTGATCAGTCATGCTTATCCTAGACCGGTGATTCATGGATCATTTCATAATTCGATATTCATGTAATGCACGCTACGTATGCGATGATCAAGGTCAGCACTTGTGATAGGTGCAGCGTATTTTCGATAGCCCACATCCAACACAAATTTAAAGGCTCTCAGTGAGTTCTTAAACCCAGACCCTCTCAAACCCCAACTGTCCCTGCCCCCTCGCATTCAGTGATATATGGTGTTACTTTACCCAAAGATAATGGTCAAATATTTCTCACAGTACTCTCCTATCAGTGACACTGTCGACGATGACGACGAGAAACTATCTGCTGATGCAGAAAGGTTCGGTGCAGAACCTCGTCTCGAGTCACGTACCCTTCGCCTGTGGTTAACGTTGACCCATGGCATACTTATTTGCACATCGATTCTCTTTTTCACGCTATGGATGCGTACGCCTTCGACTCACCTGCGCAATGACATTCCTAGTATATACTGTGAGTGGACGGACCACATCGGATGGTACAGTTATTAATCCATCACAGCTCCAGCAAATGTTGCTATCGAGCCCGTGATTATAAGGTTTAACGGAACCCTCGACTTTCCTTCTATCTATCGTGGCCCTCCTTCCCCAGAAATCGATGCCGCTTGGGCCAGGATAGCTGGCGATGGTGCGTCCAATTTTTTCCTGTCATCCTAATTAGTAATTGTTCACACCCATGAAACCCCAGTGCTGCCGACTCGAATGTCGCTTGAGGAGATGCTCAAAGCAGGCACAACAGATTTGCGTTCGAAAGTCAGGTATCCGGACAAAATTGGTGGAGATTACATGGTCTTTCTGGAATCCGCCCACCAAATGCATTGTGTGGTAAGCCATATTACACTGACAATATGTTCATTCTTGGCTCACAGTTGTGTAGAACTTGCTTCGCAAAGCCACTTGGTTGGAATATTATAAGCCCATGGATATTTCGTTCCAAGCCACCCCAGAAATAGTCCGTCAGCATCTTGGTGAATATTATTTCTGCCTTAAGGCACTATTGCTTATGGTATACCGTTACGGTCCAGATCACTGCATCGAAATGATAAGGCAGAATATTATGTGCAATGCTGACGTGACGATGATCACATGGTACTGGGTGCAGGGGCACGCGGTCCCTTACCCTAACTTCAACACCCGTCATCGATGCAGGAACTTCGAGAAAATCATAGATTGGTCTGTCGAACACGCTATTCATATCCATCCATCCGAGGTTACTCGCTTCGAAGATACGGTTGACCTCCCCAGACCTCAGCGCGTCACGTCGTGATGCATGAGGAATATCATACTGCTCGCCTGCTTGGTCACTGCACTTGTTCAGGAATACCATGGGAGGAGGGCGGTTATTGGTGCCTTGGAAGAACTGTCGCATCATGAGTTCATAAAACGAGCGGGATCAGACTCAAGGCTTGTATATCTAGACCAGAGGACAAGAATGATGCGCAAACGCTTCCTTGACACTTGCCCCTGGATCATCTTGTTTCCCAAGGCCACTAAACCCAATGACTGTCGCTGATCAGTAATTGGTGTGTGCTATCGCCTGCTAATCGCTGAAAGGCTGCGTATGCATTTGCTCAACATTTCCTTGCAGGGATTAGAATTTCAGATTGTGTCAGGATATCTGGAAAAAAATTGTGAAGGGGATTCCTCTTAATTAGTGTATGTCTGGCTCGCTTGCGACTTGCAAACGGCAGCGGCATTTTAGATGCCTATTCATGTATTCTAAAGTTTGTTGAAAGTGATTGGCAAAAGGAGCTTTGGTAAAGTGATGCAACTTCGCAAAAAAAAATACGCAGCAGATATATGCTCTCAAGACAATTCGAAAAGCCCATATCGCGTCACGCCCCGGCGAGATCACACACATATTGGCTGAGCGGACGGGTCCTGGCACAGGTTAACAATCCGTTTATCGTTCCACTCAAATTCTCTTTCCAAAATCCTGACAAGTTATACCTCGCAATGTCATTCGGTGAGTTTATTCCTTGGCATATCTACCTGTTGTAATGCTCACTATATATTCAAATTACTCCGAGTCTATCAGTCACACCTTTTGCGCCATTGTCAAAATGTCCGAAATATGAGCAATAATGTTATGTTTTCCATGGACGACGGCAGATACAGTCCTATCATCCGGCATACGAACATGTACTCTGATGCACATGAGTATTGATGTACGGAAAGGCATAACCACATCACTGGTATTGCCAGGCAGCAGTAACCACACGAGCGTTGATGAAATAGACACCATCCTTATATACATTAGATAGCAGTGTAAGAAATACAGATGATGCATGATGTATCAACATGCAGTAATTAGCGATGAAAGAGACATGGCAACCGGAGTCAGCTAGATAGGTAATTGTTTCCTCGGTAGACGGTCATCCCACTCGCGGTGCACAGCTGGCGCGCAAACTTTGAGGCCAGGAATGCAATGCTGGGGCGGAAGGCCCTTATTTAACCACGTCTGGGTGGGCGCAGGCGCTTCAGGGATCCAAGGGGCCTATATCATCTATCCGTCAGATATGGCGAATACGTTTGCTTACACGAGGAGACATACCATGTAGTTCCCGGCGTCCAATTTATCAAAATCGATGTTGTCGAGCCATGGGTGGTCAAGAACGGAATCCTTGACACCTAGACGATGCTCGGCCGTCGTGGTCAAAAGCGCTGCGACGATGGACTTGAGGGATGCGCCTACGCGGGGGCCCTTGGGCCACTTGTACTTCCCCGAGGAGATCCTCTTAAAAATTTTGTTTTCGTCCGTACCGAAGAATGGCTGGAAGTGGTAGGGGAAATATAAGAAAGATTTCACGGAGCAGGATTCAATGGTACTGACCGTTCTCTTCGTGAGCATTTCGTACAACGTGACGCCTGCCGCCCACCAGTCGACACCGTATCCTGTCATGTGTTGGTAACATAAGATCTCAGGAGCCATGTAAAGCGGCGTCCCGATCATTAGCCAGTCTGTCATTGGTCCGTTGTCGATCTCATCTAGACGGGCGTATCCAAAGTCTGCGATGGCCAAGTACCCATCGGGTCTAACAAGGATATTTGCTGGTTTGAGATCCCGATGAATAATTCCCTCGCCATGGAGGAAATAAAGCCCAGACACAATGTTGGCGAAGTAGAACCGGGCGGTGGCAGCGTCGAAAGGGCCGCGCGTTTGGATGACGTCGTAGAAACATCCGCTCGGTATAAACTCGAGCATAAGATAAAGGTTCAATTCGTCTTTGAAGGCGCCTACGACACCGTTCACCCAGGAACTCCAGGGCAATGCCGACAGGTGCATTCTCTCTGCATTAGTGTCCCCAGGGTGTTTCTGCTTGAAAGATATAGTCGGAAAGCTGATGCAGTAGAGGTGTACGTACCTGATCGATCAGTTTCATCCTTTCTTTGGAGAGAACTTTCACAGCGAACAGTGATCCTGGACGGGCCAGTTTCCCAAGGTTTGGTTGTTCGCGCGCTTGTACGAGTAGAACTTGACCGTAAGCTCCGTCGCCTACATCGAGTAAGTTGAATCTAGCTCTCGATCCTGAAATAGGAATATCATACCTAAAGTGCGAATACATTCGAAACCGTCCAAGAGAGGTGCGGGCGGGCGAGGGTCTACTGCATCGGGTGGCAAAATGCCACCAGTATAACCAGGTAACCCATGGACGGTGATACGTGGCTATAGACAACAGTCGGTGAACATGCTATGACTCAGAAGGACACCGGAGAGCACATACCGGTTTAGGATCATAATGCGAAGCACGCCGAGTCTTGGATGCTTTGAGAACATGTTTGCGAGCATGGACACCTTTGGAGGGCGCAGCATTTGCTTTCGGGGACCGAGAAGGATGTTTTGTAGCCCGCGAACTTTCAGATGGCTTGGTTGATGAGGGAGTTGGGTATCGCATTCTGATTCTGATGGTATTAGATATTTCGTGAAGTTTGCGAGCGACGAGATCGTTGGACTGTGATGAAACACTCAAGGTTGCAAGATACACACTTCAGACATGGGCAAATAATATATGGTCAATTTGTGGTCAAGCCAGTCCACAGTCCACATCATGGTCTATTGTTTTACAAAAAAGGTTGTGGGAGCAGGTCAACGCATGATCGTGCTTCGAAAGCGGAGTCTTTATAGCCCGAAGCTTGTTTGGCGCTTGTTGTGCATGCTCATGCTGCGGCCATGGCTAATAGCCTGATGTCCCAGACTCCCAACATATATAAACTAGCTAGCGGCATGCGATACGTTTTATAAATTATCGGTCGCAAAGCACACCTAACTCTGCCCAATCTCTGCAATGACTCCAACGTTCATTACTGAAACAAAACCTGAGGATTGGACATATGTCTCTGAGGGAGGGGCGACTATCGTATTCTCGTATCGAGGACTCCACAATGTCCAATTCTCTGATCACGTTCTACGTCTCCGTAAAGTCGCTTACGGATCATCAGACAACACGCTGCTCGATGCCAACAGTGAACAACCAGACGATCCTATGATTGCCTTCCAAGAGAACATCATCTCAAAACTCGTTCCTTCTGAGTTTCTGCCGAGCCTTATGGTGGTGGTACTCGAAGAAGATTGGCTTAGGTCACTTGTTGTCCTACGCGACGGTGATCGCCCAGCAGAGAGAAGGCAGACGGATCAGATTGATGTTCGCAGAAATAAGGGCATACTAGCCACGGATCTCATTGGAGGTACGCCCATCGCGATGGAAATCAAGGTGGTCGCCAGTTTATTGGGAGAATATCGGGGTCTGACTGATTATTTAGCCGAAATGGGGATTTTTACCTACAGAATGCCATCTCTCGCCTAAGACTGTCGCCCTGAAGACAGCGACGTGTAGATTTTGTATGCACACGAGCTTCAGAATGAAACACGGGGAAGTCGGTACGACCTATTGTCCCTTGGACCTTTTCTCTTGCGATGAGACGCGTGTTAGAAAAGCCCTAGGTGCTTTGTGGGCTGGGTGGTATGAGAGCGACGGGTCTCTCAATAACCTACGGTTCTTCGTCCAGGGCAGAATGACAAAACCAGATGATGTACGTCCTCAGTACATCACGTTCACAGATTTCTGATAGACTTGGATAGGACCACTCGGTGCAACTGTTGGCACACTTCTTCACGGCGGATGAATCGACTGACGTCCAGAACCTCCAGGAATCGTTCACATCCGCTCTTGCGCAGGCACTTCTTAGCAGTCCCGTTCTTCCCATCTTGTCGACTTTACAACGAACACTGGACATCCTCGATGTAGAGGGCTTATCCAAGTTATACACACAAACATCGTCAGGTTTCTCATGTGACGGTCTCGGGTCTTCGGTTCCCGATCCTTCCATGGAGGAATGGGAGGACTTCGTCGAAGTTTACCAGTCTGATCATCATTCCTGGGATCACACAGTTCCAAGTCCTGGACACCTCCGGCATTATCTCATGGCATACCTTCTTTCAGCGACGTTCAAGGATTGCTCCATCATTATCCGGCCCAAATCTGCCCAGGTAGGTTCGTTTGATGTCACAATCATCGACATGGATATCAAGAGCATGGATCGCTTGGGGAAGTGGGAAAAGTTAGACAAGAAAATTGTGGAACATTACAAGAGTTCAGGCAACCAGCGGCGTTGCATCGACAACCAACGCATTAGTCAATCAGGGTGTACGCGTATGTGTTGTCGCTCTCTCGCGTTGAATGTCGCTTACAGATAGATTTGAAGAACTGTCGAAGTGGCGTTAGCAAGATGAATCATAGACTGATTTCTGAATACTTCTGGAATGAGTCATTTGTGCTCGGCATTTTTCTTTTCGTAACTGCAACTGATGTACAAGATATATTCAAAGACCACATTGGCTGTGATGCATATCGACTTGAGTCCGGCTCATACATCTCCATCAGGCTATCGGACTCAGACTCGACCAACAATCTGCCAGTTTTCTCCGGCACAATTAAAGGGCAAATGCTATGCTGCAGAGAATGCTGACGGCCCTCCTGTATACGTTTGGACGTCAACAAGCCTCTGCAGAAGGCCTGTCAGCATACGAGCCGTCGAAGAGCCGTTATGGCTACTCTCCTGTACAGGCTACCATGGCATAATAATGCAATAATACGTGATAGTTAGCAGATAGCCTAGTGAGTGCCAGTTTTGCCGGTTATAACCGGCAAAACTAGACCCAAGTAGTTCTGCCCCGCTGTCCCTCTGTAGGTTACTGTGGGAAACTGTTGAAAATGTTGATGAGTCTGTGGAGAAATTTGTAGTTTACTAATGTGGGATGAGGTTAATGCATTACTGCTTCGGACTTCCTATCATGATAAATGCATCAACAAATCTGCTGCTTAGCCTGCTTTTATGACTACCGTCACGCCTCGTGGATAATCGAGTGCGGGATTGGGCGCGCATCGCCGCATCCCCCTAGTACGACGATATCAGTGACGTGTCTGAGATAAGTGAAATGACCAGTGCTGAGGCGTACGTAGTAGGTCACCAACTCGGCCGAGGTGAGCCTCACCTTTTCCTTGTTCTTTCCAAAAGATAACCTCACCGTTTCTAGCCACACTGGTACTAGTACTTCACTGGAATGACTGCCTCGATGTCACAGGATATTAATATTCCTCGCAATATATACCCTAACATTTCTCTACTGGATGCATCAATCCACTGGTCTGTGTTCTGAGCTATCGAGGCGTCAGCTCAACAACGTAGCTATACGTGATGCATTGCACGTCCAGCTTGGATAAATTGGCCGACGACATTCTCATACAGATACTTCAGGCATTGTCTGTGCGAGAAATATTGACACTGCGATGTGTACGTCTTATACTGCTATTTACATGTGAACCCATATGCATCCTACCTTTCCCAGACCTCCAAACGTTACTATTCTCTCTCTAAGCTTCGCTGCGTTTGGTATGCGGTGTTCTGTGCTGAAGTATTGGCCCGCCACCTTCCTCCCCCCGGCCCTTCATGCTCTCTCAGTGCTTTGTCTTCTACAGATCTAGAGTATCGGACATTATTAGCTCTTTCTCTCTCTCTCGGTTGGTCACGATCCAAGGCCAATGTCATTGTTTCGAGCGGAGCACGAGAGACTGTAGACCAGATCGTGCTTGTCCCTGGAGGAATGCAGGTCTTGACAGTCCATGGAAATAAAGTGGTGTTTTGGCTCATCTCCGGCAAACCAGGCTCACACGAACTCCAAAATATTGAAGCGTGGTCATTACCGGGTGATGATGCATGCATGGTTGTGAAGGACATGGAGTGCCAGGGAATCATTGCCATCGGCTCTAGAGACAAGTGAGTCCCTCGGCCTCTCGACAGCACTGTGAAGTATCGCTGACAACGGATAGTCCAAACCGACATGCTACAGTATTCTCGCTCTCCTTAAAGCCCACTCTCAACAAGCTTTGCGACTACTCACTCATCCCTGGCACTGTCGCAGGGATTTCACGGCACCTCCTTTTCCTGGATACTACGTCACAGCAGGATGGGGGCGGCATCGAGGTCCTAGATTGGCACACTAAGACAGAAGGCACTGCCCTTCTTCCGCGTATACCTGATCTAGTGAGTTTTCCGAGTGTAACTTCAGATGATAGACCAAATGTGATTTCTTTCAGTTCGGTGCCCTCCTAGACTTGGTCCATTTCTCAGATCATATACTTGTAATGTGGGAGGCATGCATCAGCGTATTTCCGGTGCCCCACGTACCAGCCGAAGGACGAACTGTGGTGGCGCATACCAAAGTATTCATGTTTTATGAGCACATCAGCTCGCCTATCGCCTTTACAACTTGTGTTTCTCGAGGTTGGTCTGGTGCAGATACTCCAGTGTATGCACCACCACAGGAAACACCTTCCCTTACAATTGCTGCCAGAGGCAAATATGGCGGGATTTGTCTGACAATGCTTATTCGGCTAGATAACGACGAGGGGGCAAAATATCCATCCAGTTTCCCGTACCGGCTTCTCCGACTCTCTCCAGTCGTTCCAAACGAGATACAAGATTCAGGGGGGTGCACGCAAATATGCCTTGGGTCGTCGGGACGCGGTATGTTTGTGTTTGGGGGGAAGGTGCGACTTTGCGCGCCAAGTCTGTTGTTCATGCCCCCATGTGAGATGCAGTTTGGTCCTGAGTTTGAGACGGAAAAGGTTGTGTATGAGATCGAAAGTGGTGATGTTGCTGGTGGAGACAAGGTCGACTTTGACGAGGGGATGGGGCGGCTAGTTGTTGCAAAGGAAAGAGGGGGCTTTGATGTGGTGCAGCTGCTGTGACTGACCATGCTGAATTTGAAATTTGAAGTGTTGGCGCTCTCTGTCTCTTATCAAATCTGTATAATATCCATTAGACTTAACGTTGTACTCTAGCTATGGCACCAGAGTTTACCTTTGCACCGTTGAACGCTTCCAAAGAATATCTTCCCGTACTTGACTACTTCACAGTTTCGCTCACGGAGACGCTATGGTCTCCACATCGCCGAAGGCAGCCACTACGAAATTGATTCTGACACCAACAATAACTTTGAAGAGTCACAAAAGATGGATTCAATCCATATCCTATTTTCCGGACGGCCAGCAAATGATCAGCGGATCTGATGATAAGACCGCTCGCCGCTCGGCAATGGAATCTTCAGGCGGGCAAGGAGATTGAGGAAGCGCGGGGTGTTTGCGAGAAAGAGGCATATGCGGTCGCGGTATCAAGGGATGGTTGATGGCTTGCCACTGGTGGTGGGGATTGGAATGGGGAGCTGAAAGCCTGTGAGGTTGAGACGGGGATTGTGAAAACATTCAAAGGCCACTCACATCGGATCTACTGCACTGATATCTCCACGGACAACACCCTGCTGGCAAGCGGGTCAGCTGATAAAACAGTGCGGATATGGAACTTGGAGACTGGCAAACTCGTGGCTGGTCCATTCAAGAGCGTCAGTAGGGTGGGCGCAGTTCGATTCTCCCCAGACTCGAAGAAGCTAGCAGTCAAGTCAGATTGGGGGACAAAACCATCATAGCCGCATTCGAATTCAGTTTCATCTCATATAGTACGTATACTGATTCTGTGTTGGACCTGCATGACTACACCAAGACGATCTATGAGTTTGACGCGGTTACGCTGGAGACTGTCGGAGCTCCCTTTGAAGGGCATACCAAGACCATTGATGGTTCTGCGACACTCCACCTTCTTTTACTCATCATATAACTCACCCATCGCTATATATTATTGCAGTCTGATGCAACTCGCCGTCCTCCTGCTGGGCACCGCAGACCACCGATATCCGCCATACTTATGGTGCCGAGACCTCTGCCTGTAAGAGATCCGCAGCAACCCACTTTCCTTCGCCTCAGCAAACTCCTTCGCTTCTCTCCTCGCACGAACGCAGTACGGAACGATCAACATCGTGATCCCTTAGATGTATGTTGTTCTTCTTGTTTCTTTCGCATTTGATTCACGCTTGCGTTGCAGTTCTCTGCTACGTTGCTCCTACCCCGCCCTCTCTCGGGGCACACCTCAACTCAGGGACGTTCGGATATGAATCCTGGCGAGAGCGTGAGTTTTAATTACTGTTATCACTCTTTCGACTCACATTTTTTAGTCTCGACCACTGTCAACCACTCGACCGTCTGCCGCCCCACCCACCACATTCGCAGATCGCATACATCACCTATCATCCTGGTGGCCCGTTCGCGGAGGTCAGTCACCTATCGTCAACGTTCCCCTGGCGCAGGCTAAAGAAGTATGTTCAATTCATTTTCTCATTGTATTCAAAACCTTATGCATGAATTTACAGCGCAACGCTGCAGGCGCTCCCAAAAAAAGACAAAGATATAGTACCCATTGAATATCTCGACCCTCCCTCACCGAACCCCGATTCACAGCAACCAGTTGGAGCAATGCAGACCAGTACCGAAGTGCATGGAGGCGACCGGTCATGTTTCTGCTTCTAGCTTGTGCCGTTGCCATTTCTATGGTTGTTAACTCACATTCAATGTTCTATGGACGCGGATACACATGTTCTTTGTAACCTTGGATCTCCCCTTGACGGTCCTCGATGTTTTGATACGTGAATGAGACATATCATATCCGCAGTGAGCTATGTATCATGATGATTCTTTGCTATTCTAAAGTAAGAGCTTCTAGATTAAGGAACGTCTACCCTCTGACTCTTTTTTCTGTGGTAAATGAACCAGCACCTACATTCCCACCTCTGGTAGAGTCGACTGGGGGTAGTTATATCCGCGCATGCGGTATACCTTTACTAAACTGAGGTCGACATCCCGGAAGTTCTGCGCGCTGATTCACGTGTCGCTTCTGGTTGGATGAAATAGAATATGAGAAATTCGTGATGCGAGGATAACCACCGACCCAAAGCACAGATGATCCGAGCGATACCATTGCGACGCGATGAATCGAATCGATCAGGGATGTCAATCGATATTCCGTCTTGGCAAAGGGCAGTGTTGGCGGTCGTGCGTGATGATGTCGAGAGGATACACCTGGAAGTCTGATAGCTTCGCTGGTTCTTGCGTTGTCGAAGCACAGATGAAAGGAGATGGGTGTTCATTCTTTAGTATGGTGTTTCAAACATGTAAATCACGCCATGGTTCGTTCTGCTCATGGTTTCATAGTTGAGACTTCGTATAAGATAAATCGGTCTATATTTTAAACCCGCTCCGCGTATCCACTCCTAAGAAATCTCGTGCATAAGATCCACTCTATGGCTTGCAATTGAAAATCGTGTATTGTGCTATGTCGTCATGACTCAGAAGGAAGGATTGATTCTTCGACAACCTTAGACTCAACCTTTCTCTTCACAGTCACGCTACCATCCTGCCAGATTTTGACGTCAGACGTCAGAGATATAAGTGGGCAAGATACGCGTTCACTGACCTCGTTACCAAAGTACGCGGCCTGAGCCATATTGCAGAACAGACCAACTTCCACGACACCTGTGAGCATTTTGATTTTTGCCAAAATCTGCAGTAATGACAATTAGTATAAGCCTGAGACAGTGGAAGGAATTCTCGCACAGTGGAAGGGTCCATCATGATCTCTCTGGGGAACGGTGCGTCGATGACGAAATTGCTATTGTCTGTCACCACAGGGCCGGCTTTAGCCTTTGCCATGCGCAAGGTAGCGTTGGGGGAACCCAGAACATCGTGTAATTTACGCAAAACTTGGGCGTATGCGAATGGCACGACTTCGATTGGAACGCCAGGCGTGAACTGCCAATAATCATTACGACATGTCTCTCTTAGAAGACCAGGCACGCACGTTCGTCCCGAGGTACTCCGCGTTTTTGCGATAGTCGGCTACTACAATGAATCTACAGTCCGATAATGAGGGAACCGAGACATCAAATATAATAATGGACGCACGTATTCGCAGCCTCCGCGAGTACCTTTTCCCGCAAGTGGCAGGCTCCGCCACCTTTAATACAATTGAGGTCAAGGTCAACTCTGACGATGATCAGGCTTGACAACTTTTCTGAGGAATCAGAAGAGACTTACTCGTCAGCGCCATCTATAGTGACATCGATGGTAGGAAATTGATCAACATCGCCCAGGTTGAGGTTCGACATGACGATGAGCTCCTTCGACTGGAACCCAGTTGGAATGAACACGCGATCCTTGTTGAGCTCGCGCCCCTGTGCGACGATTCGTTCCACAACATAGGGCACAGTAGATCCTAGAAAGCGGTAAACATGAGACTATCTCAGCCGTAGTACGTGCAAACCAGATCCTATTCCGATAACCTTGCGACAAAGAACAGTAAGTTCCAAAAGACAAATGAAGATGAGAACGGGACTCGCCTTATGTTCTGGGAGAATGTGTTTGTCTACAGCAGTGTATGCTGCTAATCGTTTGGACTGCTCAATGGCGCTGAGCGTGGTAGTAGCTTTCATGTTGGTCAACGTTCTAGTCACCTTCTACGAGCAAGATACACACCGGTGGGAACAGCTCTAGTCGATACCGACATGGTGACGAGGCGCGGGACGGGAGTTATTCTGGACACATCAAGGTATGTCAGCTCGGTTTTCAATCGATGAGGGGGGGTTCCGAGAAGCGATTCGGTGCAGCAGAATAATGCGAAACGTCAAACAGACTCAAGCTAGTCCCAAACTGTCCACCCAAAACCGCCTTGGCTCCAAGTTGAGCAACTCTCCTGGAAGCCGGAAACTGCGGGTCTTAGGTGCACAGCAAAGTGAATCACTTACGGAGTCTGTGCGGACGCCAAGTGCGTTTTTGCTGAAGAGAATGAACGGTGGACGAATATTCGAAATGATGCAGCGCGCGAGGGGCAGCATAGATACTTACGGAGATTGCATAAATATAAGGACATGCGTGAGTCCATTCTCGGTCGGACACTTGTATTACTCACGCGCCCATCAACCACTGCGAGTTTCACGGCAACGCTGAGAACAAGTCTGCATTCTTCTCATTGACTACCATTGGCGTGTTCCAAATATCGATCCGCATATAGACCGACAACATGCCCCAACACGTCCGTCATGGCGGCTAGGTAGCAACAGCTCAAAGTCGTGCAGATATTGTATGCTCCTAAAACCGAATTTGCGCTCAACAGCCGTCATGCCGCTGAACATCTCGTCATATGCTGGCTACATCTCAGTCCTGCTGGACTGATAGCATACACCCGGTACCTTATCAGACCGATTATCACCCGTGCGTATCGCACACTATAGATGTTCGTGAAACTGACAATTGTTTTCCAGCATTCAAATGATGTGATCAGGCGTCAGCTTAGTCGACAGGAAACACATCTGGAACTGAATTACCTCGGTCAAGCTCAGATAGCCAAGCATGACTTGGTTTCTTCCACTGCTCGCAACTTGGCGGGTCTGTGTGGTCTTTACCGCAGTATGGTCAATTGCACAGGATGTATGAATGTCTTGCATTGATTCAATTGATCTGTAGGCATGGTTCACAGAGGAGTTGAACGCACTGAAGTCAGCTCCAGACGGCACTCTCTCGCCGACTACACTTGCGGCGCCGGAGTCCACCATTGTCGTGATGCCATTCACTCCCTCGCCAATCTAGTTTTTTCTCGCGAGGTAATTATGACGAACAGCTTAGCCTTCCCCTGTCATGAGAAATGGGAATGTGGGTGTGCTAATCATGACGTTGGCCATCGTGCTCATAGATCTCTAGGCGGTTTGGTGCCTTGCTTAAGACGTACTCCCAACTGGCCGAGATCATTCTGCATACCATTAGAATCGACATTCGCTGCCGAACAATGCACTATTTAGATGCAGCCATGCGTCTTGTTGGTATTGAATTACATGTACTTATCATCCTATCAATTGATTGCAGGGTAATTACAATATCGACCATGAAGCTGGCGAGCCTGACCCATACGTCGTGGACCTTAACACCGAAATCAGCAATTGTAACGAGTTTGTGTCAGCAGCGATGCTCAAGGAGGAGCACCAGTGAGTACCTGCCCCTCGCCTCACATAAGTAACTCTCTTACCTCCCGCAGATTTGTCTTTGCCGGACTTGAACATTTAATGGAACATCTCTTTATTTCCAATGCTCGACACGTACGCATGGCGAATGATTTTGGTATCAGGAAGATCATACGAAACACTCTGGCGCTACAGCAGAGTGTACGGACTATCAGCGACGACCAGCAGCATGCCGAGTTTGAGCGCGCGAAGAGTTATTACTCACTCTTCTTCTTGGCACCCCAGGTACACTTCCTTCTTTGCATGTTTATGACAAACTGATTATGAGTTGGACCAGGGTTTACTCGACAGTATCCGTCAACACCAGAATTTCACCTTCGATGAGTATAAGACCATACTCAATCTTCAGTGTGGGGTGGATCAGTCGATCGGCGAAGCTGGAGTCGCTAAAGCCACAGACCACAATTATAGCATGTATCGCCTGGAGCTGGAGAGTTCTGCAGACATCAGTTGAGGTTCAATCAGACCTTGGACATCTAGTCATGTTTGTTTATTTATAACTAGTACCTTGTGGGTAATATGTCCCCTCCATGCTTATAGAAATGGGCACATGGGGATTCGTTGCGCCAATCCACCGAAAGTTCTCTGACCCAGTGTCACCATGTAATTGCTTGTGTCTCAAAAGGGATTTCCTCCTGATGATCATGGCCTCCAACTAGTGCCTTACCTGCTCACCAGATGCTTTTGATTCCATGCTACATCGTTGTCCGTCGCGCAGGGTGATGGTCTCCCTTGATTACGTGTCTTGAGCGCATTCGATGCCAATGACACCGAGAAGCTGCCAGGCTTCTTGATTTTCATGTCTTCACATGCTGAGATGAATGTAAGGATGGGGAGCCTTCCCAGCAACTCCTGGTATCTCCTGCGCAACCATCGTCTGGGAAGGAAAGCAGCAGATGTATTCTCCGGCTTTGTTGTTAATTGAATCAGCTCCTCGAGGACAGTGGTACCGTCAAAGCCTATTTTCCGGACAGCAGTCGAAGTACCCAAGTCGCTGCCTTCGTCGCGGACTTCGCGAGAAGGCGAAACGGAGATCTGGAGAGGTGGGAGCACTTTCTTCCACTCCTGTCCGAAGTACTTCCAGCGAGCGTTTACTTCCCGGCGCTTACTAAAAGGACCTAGTATCCGGGCATCAGATGAATTAGGGTCTGCATGTTCAGGAAGTATTGGTGGGAAGCTGAGGTCGTCAGGTACCAAAGGTCTTTTCCTGCGGGACAGACCCGAAGTGAGAAGTGCGGTAAGCTCTTGGGAGTATATGGGAGGGCGCGAGGATTCTTTGCCAGGGATGATTGGCGGAGGAAGTGGTGCGTTTGGGTCAGACAGTAAGGGCTACCGAAACATCATCAGGTGATCACGAGCAACGCAAACCACTTGAGCTCATCACCTCCATCAATTCCCACCTTAGCCTACCTACCCGTCCGTAGGCAAGGTCCAGGATACGGTTAAAGGCCTGGTGGCTGCCATTATTTGCTGCACGAACTTGTTGTATGGTCTAGCCAGAAATAAGATGAAAATCGGTGCTTGACGAAAGTAGCCTCGCCTTTGAAACTCTCTTCAGCTTCCCCGCCCTGCGATCATCACATTTTGTCAGCAGTGCAGCGCGACAGCCATCCTCTGCCTTCAGGCGGAAAACTCGACTACGGGCTATTAGCAATGCTCATATTGATCCGGGGATGGGCCTCACCGAAGGTAAGCATGGGGCAATCGTCGAATCTCATGAATATAGCTTCTGTATACTGACGCAATTGCTTGCTGTCCATGATTCATGACAATGAGACGTGCTTGCTACGAACTTGCCTACTACAATGTGCTCTGGTGGCAGGTCGAGGGACAAATTCAATTTGGTATTATTTTATGGTGGATCTTTAAGTACTATATTTGGACTTTTGGTGATGCCGACGAGTCCAGAAGTTCTCAGTCGGACACTTGTATTACTCACGCGCCCATCACAGCCCATCACCAACCACTGCTTTCAGGCGCGAGTTTCACAGCAACGCTGAGACATTCTTCTCATTGACTACGATTGGCGTGTTCCAAAGTTTGTTCTGGAAATATCTCGCGTATAGACCGAATTGCGGAGGAGTGTAGAAAGTTCTGAGCTCTCCAGACACAGAAGTGGTGCGGTTGCTCAAATATGAGGGCCATTAAAGGTGCGCCCGAACATTGGACCCCTTTGAGGTAATTCACCATGCGCAGGGGTACTTTTAACTTGGTTTGCAATCATTTTTTGTCTTTTAAAGGAACCATAGACCAATTGTTGGCCCTTACGCCCGCAGCGACTCAGCTGTTAAGCAAATACTGCTCACCATGAACGAGAAGGACCCTTTCGTAATCGAGGATCTAGATGATTATCATCTGGTTATCAAGGCGGATGAAGAATATAGAGTGAGAAGGGAGCTTGAAGCGGAGGTATGAATTTTTAATGTATCTGGAAATCCATCTGACAAGGAGTTGTTGCAGTTGGAGAAGAACACATACAGTCTAGAAACAAATTAGTCTTTCACCCCGCAATCGCCCCCTCATTCTACAACATAAGTACTTGGCCTGTTTGTGACGTTACGCATAATCTCTCGAATTTGGCTCGACGTGGTGCCTTGCCGGTTGAAATTCACTCGAATGAAACACTCAAGGGGTCAAGGTGCGTGGTTTCGATCATGGGGACTCGCATCAGGTAAACGGAATTCTATTCTATATGATGGGTAATTCCTTATCTGTGTTCCGAGCAATGTGCCAGACAGCTGACCTTCTCCGGAGAAGTTGACGTGTGAGAAAAGAGTGCAAAGAATTCGGCATCTTCTTATCCGCATCTCTCTCGCATTAGCACTGCGTCACCAGGTATCCAAGGGCTGGCCAAGCGATTACTAGGCCGCCGAATTCATGCAAGCCAGTTGCTTGCTCTCAGAGGCAATGTTATCGCAGAGACGCACTGATGGCACCGCAACCCTTGTCATTATTGCTGTGGTAGTGACGGTCAGAGGATGAGGAGTGCACAGGCATAGGACTGGACATAACGCGGACAAGACTTTGTTCCCTGCGATCTGACCGAAAAGCGAACTAGTGAGTTAGAATGACATATGGCAAAACATGGTACACAGTCGCATACTCATCAGCATAATTCTGGCATTACATTATCATGTTTGACCTTATAGATGAGGATGTTTACGATGTCGAAGATATACGTGAAACGTAGTATCTTCCATAGAACGAGGACGCGTTCACTAAGTGAGGGGCAGCAAATTCATGTCCTGCTCGTAACGTTGAGTCTTGACGTCATTTCCTTGAAATGCTTGATGTCCTTCAATTACGGAAATGTTCCACGCAAGAGCGCATCGATGAACGCCAATGCCATCGTACTCTTGGAGAATTCACCAGACAACTACCAACATGGTGCAAAATCGCCCGTTGCCAACAGGGATCTTGGGATCATTGAAAGAAGAAAAAGTGGCAGGAACGAGCAGCAAGATGATTTCAAGTTGGAACGGCAAGCGAAAAGATATTCCACAAAACGTTGATCAATATCAATTGTATTTCTACGATGTATCCATGTATCATGTATGTACATATATATATACGAACGATGTATTATTGAAGGGGGCTATTACAACCAGCTGCAATGCTAGACTGTCGTGTTTTCGACCGCTTTATACATGTCCAAAATCACGAGTGAGATACCCATTTCATAGTACTTCATCTTGCAAATGTCGGGTTCCTAGGAGTTAGATTGCATAAAGGTGTGGATTACAGAATTGTGTTGCTTACCTTAGAGTGGGTACATAAGCTTGATGAACCCAAGCAACGACAGAGGCTAATCCTCGCTTAAATTGAAGCCTCGGGCCTGTGTTCCAACTTAACAGGTGAGGGCTTCTGGCCTCCAGATGAGGATGAGCTGGTTACTAGTAGTTCGGCACGCAAACGCTGGTTCTCCAACTTCAAGAAAATAAGCTGAAGGGAAGGACACCACCAAAGCAAAGTCACCTCTAAATCTCTGATGCGCATGTCCTTCGACGAAGACTGATCATCACTAGGCCCATCGACTGGGATTGGCGGATTTGACATCCGTGGTACTAAATCCATTGCCCGCAGGTTGTCTGGGATTGGGGATTGGCGTGAGTGGGGGACACATGTAGAAAACACTATGACCCACCCAAAGAAGTAAAGTTGAATATGAAGACAGTCGCGGGACGGTCGTCCCGATCACTTTCGTATTCTGTCTGTTTTTCTCGATCTGGTACTGCTTTCCCGAAACTTAACCAAATGACAATTATAGAAATTAATGCATGCCATGAAATACTAATACGTACCCAACCCGATGATCGCGACCCTTCTTCGAGCGTTCATGCACCTTGCCTTCGTGCACACGAAGAGTGTGGCCATTAACTTTCTTAAATTTCGCCGACCTAGTCGACCTTGGCTTCCTGACCGGCTTTTTTTTGGTGAATGTCCCACTTTCTAACCTCACCATGATTCGACCGATGTCGCCGGAATAATTGTCAAGGGCTGAGTCGTCATCTGAAGTGTAGTGTTAGAAGCAAGCTCTGGACGCAATTTTACGTACTGACCAGTAAACTCGATGTTCTTGAACATAAAATTTCTGCAGCTGCTCGCTTCCGAGTCGTCGTCAGGGATGCAGTCGTATACCATCGTACCCGTCCAGGGCGGGTGCACGACCCATGCAGGGCATTCGACACCATCCACAAAGGCGAATGACTTGATGCCTGGGTAGTGCGGCTCTAAAATCTCCGCCCTGATTTCGAATTTCTGATGGGGACATTTAAGTTTTTCGTCAGTACAGCAGTATGATGAATGATATACCTTGCCTGCTTCCGAGGCAATCCAGCAAGTCACTATATTCTCTTCTAGTGTGCTGTACTTGACTACTTGATATTCCGGCAGTGGCTGGTTGTCGATGAATACCGAAACAGAAACTTGACCCAAAATCATCGGTAGTGTGTAAGGCTGAGTGTCACGGTGAGTTCGGCAGGGAATTGTTAACGAGACAAGAGCAAAGAAATTTAAGAAGACGAGTAGGAAAATGTTAGAATCAGATACTTGTTTTGAGAGGCGTTTGGTACGTGCTTTTGAGCGGGGGGATTATTGTATATGATTCTGCTAGTAACTAAGGAGTATACATGAACTACTTCTATTATACTCGCAAAATGTAAGGGTTCTCGGGTGTATGGTTAGGCCGGACGATTATGTGAAAACGGAGGCTGAAGGACGTGGCGTTGAACCTGGCAGGGTAGAGCAGCAGGAAAGAGAGAGAGGGCCTGAAGACTGATCAAATGAGTGGCGGTATGAATGATATTTTGTAAGGTAACGACAGATCTAAAGGGTCGCGTTGTGAATAGGGACGCAAGAGAGAAATTGAGGGTAGACGGAGGTCGATGAACAAGAGCGTGCTGGTTGACGACGGCGGTGAGATAAGATAAAGAAGAATGTATCCGCGTGACTCGGATACGGTGTGAGCCTTTTCCGGCACTTGCCGGTGGCTTAGGACATGCAAACCGAAGCGACGACGACGGAGTCTAATTAACCCTGCCTTAGTCTACACTATCACCATGATATCTATGCGCACACTAAGCCCATGCCATTCACCACAACGACGACGCCTTGTATCCATTAGCTTGAGGCTAATGGCCACCGCCTTTTTGCTCGTTCTAACGTGAAATGACATGAACCGGTTGCCAATTCGCATCTAAGCCGATTTATTCCCAGATTAGGCGCGATAGATGTCAGAGCCACTATCTGAGTATCAGACCATATTCGCGTTTCAATACTTAAGTATATCTCCCCTTCAAATCGGCTCATATCACCATCTCTTTCTCTTTCTCTCATCGACAAGTTGCAGACAAAAGAATACATTATGGACACCGTCCCGGACATCTTGAAAGTGTCCATTCTTGGACGAGAGTCCATCCACTGCGGTTTTCACTTGATCCCATACCTTGCACGTACAGTGCTCACCACACTTCCTGCATCTGTGTATGTCCTCGTAACAGACACAAATGTAGCCCAGTTCTATCTCTCTGCCTTCGAAGAGGCCTTTAGCGCAGAGATCAACAAGGCGCGTGTCCTTACCATTCGTTCATTTCATGCAATTGCCTTGCATTTCAATCTGACTCGAATTCCAGCTTTCTTCCGTGAAACCACGCTTCCTCTCCCGTGTTATTTTACCGGGAGAGACGACAAAGTGTCGTGAAGGAAAGGCCGACATCGAAGACTTCCTCCTTCTCGAGCGTTGCACTCGTGACACCGTCATCCTCGCTCTTGGTGGGGGTGTCATCGGCGATCTCGTTGGTTTCGTTGCTGCGACCTTGTGAGTATGCCGTATGGACTTCCTTGCATCACTATCCGTCTTTCTGCACGATCCCCATCGTATCCTCGTTTTTTCTTATCCTTCCTGTAATTTGTTCTCCTCAGGCTGCTACTAACCTTCTTACAGCATGCGTGGTGTGCGCTTTGTCCAGATCCCTACCACTCTTCTTGCAATGGTGGATTCCTCCGTAGGCGGAAAAACTGCCATTGACACCCCTGCTGGCAAGAACCTCATCGGCGCGTTCTGGCAGCCCGAATACATATTCATTGACGCTGCATTCCTCGAGAGCCTTCCTGAGCGCGAGTTCAGCAATGGTATGGCTGAGGTCGTCAAGGTGCGCTTGTTCCTACCTTCCTTACAAGCCCACTTTATACTCACTAACATGCCCCTAAAGACCGCGGCCATATGGGATGAAACCGAATTTACTTCCCTCGAAACTAACGCTCAATTGATCTACAATGCTATTCGCACGCCTTCCACCGGCTATGCGGGTCGTCACATCAGCACGCGCTCTACCTCTCAATCTCTCCTCCTCTCCGTTATTCGAGGTAGTATCTACGTCAAATCCCACATCGTCACCATCGATGAGCGCGAGACCGGACTCCGCAACCTTGTCAACTTCGGACACACCATCGGCCACGCTATCGAAGCCGTTCTTACGCCACACATGCTCCATGGAGAATGTGTCAGTATCGGTATGATATTTGAGGCGGAGGTCGCTCGGGGGATGGGCATATTGAAGCAGGTGGCTGTGGGAAGACTCGTGAGGTGTTTGAGAGCGTATGGGTTGCCTGTAAGCCTGGCAGATCAGAGAGTAAGCAGATGTCCTGGTGCTCGCGGCCTTGGTGTCGACAGACTCCTGGATATCATGCGTGTCGATAAGAAAAACTCCGGCCCTCAGAAAAAGGTGGTCATCCTCTCCCGCATTGGAGCCACATACGAGCAGAAAGCAACAGCCGTTGACGATGCACTTATTGCCAAGGTGCTTTCAGAGGCTGCTACAATCAAGGTTGATCTCAGTACTACTTCGCTGGCAACACAACATGTGAAGATGGCGACGCCGGGCAGCAAGAGTATCTCCAATCGCGCCCTAGTGCTGGCCGCGCTGGCGCAGGGCACATGTAGATTGAAGAACTTGTTGCATTCGGATGATACGCAAGTGATGATGGCGGCATTGCAGGAGCTCAAGGTCCTGCTGTTTCATCTTCATCCACCATTTACTGTTGCTAACTCGCTTTGTATAGGGCGCTTCCTTTGCGTGGGAAGACGGGGGTGAAACGCTGGTAGTCACTGGCGGCGCAGGGAGCCTTCAAGTCCCCACAGCAGGAAAGGAAATCTACCTTGGGAATGCAGGCACCGCTGCACGCTTCCTCACCACTGTCTGTTCGCTCGTGTCACCCTCCGCTGCTACCAATGCCGGGTCCGCCACTGTCATCACAGGCAATTCTCGCATGAAACAGCGGCCTATTGGCCCTCTCGTAGATGCCCTGCGCGCCAACGGATCTGAAATTACCTACAACGAATCCGAGGGCTGCCTGCCACTAAGCATCGCGCCCAAGGGACTCCAAGGCGGCGTGATCCGTCTCGCAGCGAGCGTGTCGAGCCAGTACGTAAGCAGCATCCTTCTCTGCGCGCCGTATGCGAGGGAGGCGGTGACCCTCGAACTCGTGGGTGGCGCTGTCATTTCGCAGCCATACATCGACATGACAATCGCGATGATGCGCACATTCGGGGTGATTGTCACGCGCAACCCGGGTACCGACGTCTACCGAATTCCTCAGGGCACATATGTGAACCCCGCCCAATACGCGATTGAAAGCGATGCAAGTAGCGCGACATACCCGCTTGCTATTGCTGCCATCACGGGAACAACGTGCACGCTTGAGAACATTGGAAGCGAAAGTTTGCAAGGTGATGCTCGGTTCGCCGTAGACGTGCTTACACGCATGGGGTGCAAGGTGGTGCAGACCGCGAATGAGACGACTGTCACGGGCCCGAAGAGGGGGGAGCTGAAAGCGATTGGAGAGGTGGATATGGAGCCGATGACGGATGCGTTTTTGACAGCGTGCGCCCTTGCTGCCGTTGCGCAGGGCGGGGAGGGGAACACGACAAGGATTGTTGGGATTGCGAACCAGAGAGTGAAGGAGTGTAATCGTATCAAGGCAATGATTGATCAATTGGGTGGGTGCTTTGATTGCCTCTAATCGTTGTTCATTCTCATGACTCACTGAATCTTTACAGCCAAATTCGGCGTGCAGACCAAAGAACTGGATGATGGACTCGAGGTGTACGGTCGCCCATTCGACACCCTCACCCGTGGCGCGAGCGTACATTGCTATGACGACCACCGTGTCGCAATGGCGTTCAGCGTCTTGGGTACCATCATACCCGACACAATTATCGAGGAGAAACGTTGCGTCGAAAAGACGTGGCCCAACTGGTGGGATGATTTGGAGAACAAGGTATGACTTACATCTTTCTTCGCTCTCCCTCAAGCTTAGTCCTGACGTATATATACAGATAGGCCTTAAAGTTGGGGGCATTGAGCTCCCGCGTGCTGAGAGCTCTGCCGCTGCTACGTCTGGAACACCCTCCCCCGCAGCCTCTGCATCCGTGATCCTCATTGGCATGCGCGGCTCTGGCAAGACACACATCGGAACACTCGCGAGTGCTGCTCTCTCTCGCCGATTCATCGACGCAGACGCTTACTTCGAAGCCAAACACAACATGGGCTTACGCGAGTTCGTACATGTCAACGGGTGGCCTGCATTCCGTGCCGCAGAAACGGAGAGTTTGAAGGAGATCATTCAGGAGGCTGGAACAGGACACGTGATCAGTATGGGTGGTGGAATTGTGGAGACGCCTCAAGCCAGGGACGTGTTGAAGAACTATGCAAAGGCGGGCCCGGTTGTGCATGTCATGAGGGACATCGAGGAGATTGTGAGCTACCTTGGTGATGAAACTGCGCGTCCTGCGTACGGCGAGCCGATTACCGAGGTATTCAAACGACGGGAACCATGGTTTGTTGAATGCGCCAATTACGATTTCATCAATCGTATAACCGTTGATGACGGCGATGCAACAAATGACATCTCACGTTTCTTCAAGCACATTACCGGGCAGCCGAACCTCGCGGAGAATGTTGCTGCTGGGAAGCGTAGCTACTTCGTGGCACTCACGTACCCCGATGTGATGCCCGCTTTGCGACACATGCCAGACCTTACAACAGGCGTTGATGCTGTAGAGCTGCGCGTGGACCTACTGCGCGCCCCTGACGCACTGGGCGCCATCCCTTCGCCGGCTTACGTTGCTGCACAGGTTGCTGCGTTACGCCGGGCGACGAGTCTCCCGATTATATTCACTGTGCGCACGATAGGCCAGGGTGGTTCATTCCCGGACAACTCGGAGACGGACGCGTTTAAGCTTCTCGGGCTTGCACTGCGACTTGGAGTGGAGTACATCGATGTGGAGATCTCTGCATCTGAGAGGCTCATTACAGAACTCGCTGCTCGCAAGGGATTTTCCCAAATCATCGCATCGTGGCACGACTGGAGTGGCAAGATGAAGTGGAACGAGGATGTAGTGAGAAGCAAGTATGCGCTTGCGAGCCGACTTGGAGATATCGTGAAGATCGTTGGAAAGGCGGACACGTTGCAGGACAACTTTGCGTTGCATGATTTCGTTGCAAAGGCTAACCTGCAGCGGGGTGCGAAACCGATCATTGCGATCAACATGGGCGTGGAGGGTCAGATGTCACGTATACTGAATGCGACTTTGAGCCCCGTGACGCACCCACTTCTCCCCTCGAAGGCAGCACCTGGGCAGCTTTCCTTTGCGCAGATTCAGAAAGCGCTGAACCTGCTGGGTCAGCTTCCCGCGAGACGCTACTTCTTGTTTGGAAATCCCATTTCCCATTCCATGTCCCCGACTCTGCACAATGCTGGATTTGAGGTCCTCGGGCTTCCCCACACTTATGAGCTTCTCGAGACAGCTAACGTTGGTGAAGAACTCAAAGCCACCTTGGCTGCTCCTGACTTCGGAGGTGCCTCTGTTACCATTCCCTTCAAACTTGACATCATACCCCTGCTTGACAAGCTTTCACCAGCTGCTGAAGCTATCGGGGCTGTCAATACCGTCATACCAGTCATTGAAGGAGGGAACCGCATCCTCTATGGAGATAACACCGACTGGCTCGGCATTCGTGAATCCATCCGTTCTCGTGCGCCATCCATTGGTGCGCCTGCTGCCGCCCTCGTTATCGGCGCAGGAGGGACCGCCAGAGCCGCCATCTTTGCGCTCCAGTCCCTGGGGGCTCAGCGCATCTACCTGTTCAACCGGACTACAAGCAAGGCGCAGGCGCTCGTCGAAGCTTTCCCTGATGCCCCCGTCAAGCTGATCGAGACGCTTGATGCCTGGCCTTCCGAGGGGCCTGCACCAACTGTTATTGTATCCACCGTCCCAGCAAGTGCGACAACTACTGACGGCACTATCCCGGGGCCCGTACTTCTTCCCCTGGCGTTGTTTGACGCGACCGCGAATGGCGTGGTTGTGGACATGGCATACAAACCCGCCGAGACACCTCTTCTTATGCTCGCGAAGAGTGCAGCTCCCAAGTGGGCGAGGGTTATGGGGGTTGAGGTGCTCCTGGAGCAGGGTTATGTGCAATTTGAAACATGGACAGGGCGCAGATGCCCGAAGCATATCGTATCGAAGAGTGTATTGGAGAAATATTTTGCAACTGCCTAGGTGGATTTATGTCTGTGTTTGGATGTTACATGAAAGGTTGTTGATTAGCTTGTATCAATATCTGATATCTAACATTCTATCTAACATATGTTTGATCCCGCGGAAGCAATTCGTGTCAACCCCATGTGCGTGCTCCACTTGAGCTCCAGTTGCATTCCACATGTGATCGCTTCTTTTTCTCTTGACTTGGTAGCTTGGTAGGTAATGTGGAACATTGCCGAGCAGCATTGAAGAGATGTCCCCCCAATGCTAGTCAATACAGCTGTGACGCCTTGATTGTCCCCACGTTCCAATTGATATCACGCGGACCGAAGTCTCCGAATTGTCCTCCGAGTTTCAGTCCGTCGCAGAGAATTTGGTTGTTCCGATCATCAGAACAAGCTTGTGGGCATCCTCCGCAAGCTTTGGCATGATACGTGCCCTGGCTCGCGTATCTGGTGGTGTCCCACCGCTGGATTTACTTTGCCTCCTTTGCATGCAGCGGGACCCTACGAGAGGGCGAGTGACAACTTGTCGCAGATTTACATTTGGCACTTCTCCGTGTCGCGTCGGATCCACGGCCATGTAAATTATGTTTATGCTACACAGTCTGTTGCCCTAGTCGACCTCGTCGTAATTGATACCCGACCCTAGCTCCTCGCGCTTCTTGTCTAATGAATCGACCTCGTCGTAATTAATACCCGACCCTAGCTCCTCGCGCTTCTTGTCTGATGAAAAAGGTACGATGCGTAAATGAATAAATGACAGATAAGTTGTATCCCACCTCCATTACCTGGACCATCGTACCAAGCATATATTATGAAGTCGGTCTTCAGCTCCTCGCGCTTCTTATTGTAAAGATCACGTTGAAGGTTCGTGTCAAGATTCTCTCGCTCGACTGAGTGATGCATGGTGGAATCTGAGTGAATATGATACTGCTGATGATCATGAGTACTCACAGGAACGTTTTGAGATGGCTCCTGGCGTGGGTGACGCTGCAGCAAGAATGACGAGAGATACAAGTGAGCCCAGGAGCACAGAAAGTTGCATGTCTAGGGATAAGAGGAGTGACCATTCGTCGATGCACTCCACTGAAAAACCGAGAGGCCCTTTTATACATTCTCGTAGGTCCGCTCGATTTTAGCCTCTTCTACTAACGATGATTGCACACATCTCCAGGTCATGGCCAGCGGACCTCAGCCAGGAGTTGTCGAGAGTTTAAGGTGTGGCAGTAACCAATAAACAGATTCGAGAAAACAGCCGTGATGAGTTGCGTGGCAATTGCCCAGTGACTGGTACAAGCGAGTCTGTTGCGGAAGCTTCATCATCATAGTGAATTTACAGTTGGTCAACGTTTGGTAGTGTGTGAGGAGGCGCCACGTCGTATCTGGGTTATGCGGCATGGCCCATGGGTATGCATGGGTAAAAATTCAAACATGCTGTCATGATTGCCAGCATGTCTTGCAGCCACCAGGTGCAGTTTGGTTTTGCCAATCTATAATGCCGGAGCGCTACTGGTGGACATGATGTATTTTCCACGGGTCTCCGAGCAAGACACTCAGCAAGTTGGAAAGGTGGCATGCTAGTGAGTGGGGCCGTGATGTGTGAGATTCCTCGGAGCACGACATCCGCCATGTGTTTGAGAGTAGCATGATATGATCGTCTCGTTCTACGGCAAGCGAAGAATCCTCAGATGGGTCGAACGGACCGAGGAGAGTCCAAGTCACGACCCCGAGATATGAAAGCCTTTCTGACATTCTGGATCACATCAATCTACATCCCGCTTGTTTTATAAACTCATAACGCGACAGTTCTTCCAAGGCACCAGTAACCACCCAGGCTCCTCCCACGGTATTCCTGAACAAGTGCAGTGAGCAAGCAGGCAAGCAGTATGATATTCCTCATGCATCACGACGTGAGGGGGTGAGGTCTGGCCCGGGGGAGGTCAACCGTATCTTTCAAGCGAGTAACCTCGGATTCATCGATATGAATAGCGTGTTCGACAGACCAATCTATGATTTTCTCGAAGTTCCTGCATCGATGACGGGTGTTGAAGTTAGGGTAAGGGACCGTGTGTCCCTGCACCCAGTACCATGTGATCATCGTCACATCGGCATTGCACATAATACTCTGCCTTATCATTTCGATGCAGTGATCTGGACCGTAACGGTGTACCATAAGCAATAGTGCCTTAAAGCAGAAATAATATTCACCAAAATGCAGACGGACCATTTCTGGGGTGGCTTGGAACGAACGATCTGTGGACTCGTAATACTCCAGCCAAGAGGCTTTGCGAAGCAAGTTCTACCCAGAAGTGAGCCAAGAAGGAACATGTTGTCGGTTTAGTATAGCTTACCACACAATGCATTTGGTGGGCGGAATCCAAAGAAACCATGAAACCTCCACCAATTTTGTCCGGATACCTGACTTTCGAATGCAAATCAGTTGCGCCTGCTTTGAGCATCTCCTCGCGGGTCATTCGAGTTGGTCCCACTGGGTTTCACGGAGGTGGATAATCAATAATTAGCATAACGAGACTAACGACGCACCATTACGGGATATTCTATCCCAAGCGGTATCTATTTCTGGGGAAGGGGGGCCACGATAGATAGAAGGAAAGTCGAGGGTTCCGTTAAACCTTGCAATCACGGGCTCGACAGCAACATTTACTGGAGCTGTGATGGATCAATAACTATACCGTTCGATATGGTCTGTCTACTCACAGTATATACTAGGAATGTCGTTGCGCAGGTGAGTCGAAGGCGTACGCATCCATAGCGTGAAAGATAGAACCGATGTGCAAATAAGGATGCCATGGGTCAACCACAGACGAAGGGTACACGACTCGGGACGAGGTCCTGCACCGAACCTTTCTGCATCAGCAGATAGTTTCTCGTCGTCATCGTCGACAGTGTCAATAGGAGAGTACTGTTCGAAATATTTGACCATGATATTTGGGTGGGGTAACTCCGTTTATCACTGAATGTGAAGGAGCAGGGACAGTTGGGTTCTGGGAAGAGCCTTTGAATTTGTGTGAGATGGGGACTATCGAAATACGCTGAACCTGTCGTAAGTGCTGACCTTGACCACCGCATACATAGCGTACATTTATATGAATGTCGATGAATCATGATGCATGATGTCAGATGCATGTGCATGAATCACCGGTCTAGGATAAGCATGGCCTGCACATGTGGCTGTGCTAGCAGAAATATTGTAGACTGCCCGATGCGGCGCAACTTGTGACACGTCTATTCGGTTCAAAAATGAACTTGAAGCTGCATCATGATGTAGGTTCTACCGCAACTGGCATGCATACAAATTAAAATGGTATTTGACACGTCCAAAGTTGCGATTTGGAAGTGACTTATACAACCTCTTATAGCTACTGACGTGGCAGCCATTCGAATTTCGAAACAAGACGCTCACTAAACGGCGTTGACTCACGTTATCAGCTGGACAACTACGAATTCTGCGCGCTGCATGATTAAGGAACTACGCAACTCATCGTGGCTTTGCAACATCCTGCCAGTGGCCATGATCATGATCAGCGATCTTCGCAAGTGTTGACGTAGTCACGACGCTCTCGGTCATTCGAAGCGGCTGATTCTAACACAAAGGAAATGAACAAATAAACTTCGGAGTCACTCTCAGGCTGCCACTGCGTAAAATAACGGGCCAATTGTGGGCGCTAGCCATCCAAGGACTTGTTTCAAGTATCTGCACAGTGCATTTGCCCCGGCATGCCCGGAAGCCGCGGGCTTTTGAAGGCGATTGGAGTTGCTATTCTACGAGTCCATTACATATCAATTTATTTGACCTACAGGTGCGTAAGCTGCAGCAGAGTCCACTGGTAGCTAATTCGCGTGCCCGAAAAACAAATAGAATGGGTATATGCGCTAGTAGGTTTGAATGAGTCGCCATGTCATGGTGAAACGTGGCTTCGAAAGCTGAGAATGGGTCTGGGAGATCAGATAACGTACTCCCTTTCTTCTCTTACTGCGACGATCCAGAAAGATTGTACCAGCCCCTCGGTGCCAACTTGGGCCTCATCAGATTTCCCAAGCACTGTCACAACTTCTGGGATGAATAAAAGTAAGCATTTCTTTGCAGATGCTCAAACAACCTGGCTGTCTGGTTCACACTCAACCCATCAGCTACAGATTCAGATTTTCTTTCGCAATTCATGCATAAGGAATACTACTCTCAGTATTCTCCTTTCGATGGGGTCGACGATGACGGTACCAAGCTCCTTGATAGTAGTATAGCAACTAGTCCTCCACCAAAATCCCGTTTCCTTCACCTATGGCCATGGCTAAGCCATGGTGTGTTGATGTCCATAACTTTGGTGTTCTTCACACTATTGGCACGGGCGCCTTCGATAGATGACATAGTTGTGTTCTGTAGGTGGATAACTAGAGGCGCACAAGACCTTACTTATCCGTCACAGCTCCAGCAAACGAGGCAATTGAATCTATCGGTATCGTAAAATTCAACGGAAGTTTTGAGGATACTTCCATATATCGTGGCAGTCCATCCCCAGAGCTCGACGCTGCTTGGGATGGAATATCTCTTAATGGTTACATCTTGCACTTTGCTCCCATCGTAGGCGATTGCTGACAGTAAGCATTTTACAGCGCGCCCAATTCGGATGACGCTTGAGCAACTGCTCAGAACAGGGGAGAATCCTTCTCCTGCCATGGTTAGGTATCCGGATGAATACGGCGGAGGTTACATGGCAACGATAGAAGTCATTCACCAGCTCCATTGCTTAGTCAGTTGTAAACCACAGAGGCTGGTCGATCTTTGCTCAATTTTCTGTAGGACATGCTTCGCAGAGCCAGCTGGGGTGACCATTACTATGATCATGCGAACATGCACGAATCCCCTCAAGAATTTCGTACCCATCTCGGTAAGTATATTGTTTCTTGCTCTGCCCACAACCTGCTTATGTCACACTTCAGACCACTGCATTGAGATGCTCAGGCAGTTCACTATGTGTACTGGTGATGTGACCATGATAACTAATGATTGGGTAGAGGGAATGACAAAACCATTCGCTGATTTCAACGTTCGTCACGAATGTAGAAACTTTGAGAAGGTCTTAGATTGGGTCGATGAGCATCGTGTTTTTGTCCCTAAATCCAAGATGGTCCGCTTGGACGATAACGTGGATCTGCCTTCCCCTCCTTGATCGTATTCTCTCTCTATGATAGTAGATGTAGTCACAGAAGCATTTAATATACAGTCTGATTTCTACTCTAGGGTACCTGTGTTCACGGGGACTGGAGTGTGGGTCCACTGTTGTTCTAACACTCACCCAGGTTTATGATCTTGTTGAGACAACGGTCGTGGAGTTCAGGATTGCTCAGATCTGATGCCAACAACAAAATCTCCAATATGTAGCTCGTGTCATGGATATATGGCACTATAGCAGTCATGAATTTGCTCAATCAGATATCGTGTGCGGCTAGATATTATATACAATTTGCCACCATATGAATTGTGATCATTGCAAATAGTGACAGACCCTCCAGGAATTTGCTAGGAATAATACCCATCCCTCAAATTTGTCCGGCAAAGCATTAAGAAAGTTATACCTAAATACTTTAATTTCAGTCTCGCACTCACAGACAGTTTCTCATTGTCGACTCATTGGTTCCAAAAGTGGGGAGCTTGGCATTGTGAGTGGATCATTTTGTGTTAACTAAACTGGGCGATTGTTAGGTATTAGATATCGTGCGATAGAGTTGTATGAGGTTTGGCCAGGAGTGGAATCACGACGGTCACATTCATGAGATGCGCTTGTCACATCCCGACACGCAACCTCCACTCAATGCGACGGCTACTACCAGAGGATGAAGAGGATATGTTGGGATAGTGAGTGTTGAAGTCGAAGTAGCAGATGATGGTGTGTCATCGGGTTGGTGCCTCGTTCTGAGTAGACTAGTCGAGGTGGGCGACTTCATCAAGTTCAATTCAATCGCTTCGAGCCTTCGCCTATGAACTTTCAATTAGTCGTATGATCTTTGTAAGAAGACTGGACTGTTCTTCACCTTTTCTAAGTTCTGTTTCGAGCTTCAAGTTGGAGAAACTCTCAGGCATAGCACTTTGTAGTATAGTACCGCAAGTACGTGATGGTGGTCTAGTTCCTCAGCAGTGCTGCAGTAAGCGTTGAAGTTTAGATCTCCAGCTGAAAGGAACGGAGTCCGCGGGAGGGCGTTCGGGCAATTAATGTCTGAGCTGCTCAGTTGAGCTTTGTGAAATCTAATTATCTATCATCACGCATAGAGTTGATCTGACTGACCTGTCATAGTATCTCGTGCACTTTCACGCGGCCTTGAAGAAGATCTTCTCAATTTCTAGATCGCTGAGTGATCCGCCAGCAACTTTTGTAGCACCTGTGCCGGGCGTTCTTGAATCATGACTGTCAGTGGATTCCACTCCTTCCCTTTTCTATCTCCAATCCAATCACCCATTCCTCTATTTGCAACCAGGCATGCTGTTATGAGGGAGTTCGTCCTCCAGGCCAGTTGGTAGCAAGCTGAGCTGCATGTGTTTTCAGGACATGGCGCGCGGCGTGAAGCCCTCTGGAGTCTGATGGCACCTTTTTACCAGGCGAGCAGGGGGGAAGGGGAAGGGCTTGCTGTTATGAGTTGGGAGAGCTGAAAGGGGAGAGGTATTCTGGGGGAGAAGCTCTACTTAGTCTTTGTATGACTTGTTACTGGGTAAATGTAACGACGGCTAAATCAGCAGCGTAAACTGCGAGGGCGGTGATATCTTCTTTGGCGTACGAGCGGCGCGGGAAGGGAGAGAGACGGGAATAAGAGGAGCGTTGTAATACCTCACGGGCAGAGGATGGGATACCGTGACAGCGCGGTGTGACATGCGCGTCTAGTGGCATCACATGATGTGACGACTGTAATGTCAATATTGAGTCTTGACCGTATTCTCCAATCTCTGCCTCGAGTTTATTCCCTCGATATGATAGACGCCCCGGTAGACTATGCTGTTAAGCCGTGCAGTTTCTCACCCTCTACCCTGAGGTAGGCGGAGGCGCTCGTTTGGCGACTGCAACCTGAACCACTACACGAACCTAGACGATGCCATCCAAAAAAACGAAAGCGGGACTCGACGGAGGGTCCAAAAAATCCAAGGTGAGAGTATCTAGGTGCCACCACCGTATATTTTATCTATTATAGAAGGGCTCAAAACAACCCGCTCCTGAAACCGAGTCACAGGACGACAACCTGAGCCAAGCGCTGGCCATCGCTATAGCGGCCATCAACGCTACCAAAGAAATCGTTCCTATCAGTCTCGCAAAAGGCATCCTCGGAACAATTGCAAACATTCTGACTATTGCACAGGTGCGTCAGCCTAACTCTCAGAAAGATTGGTGAAGCCCTACCTGGCCCTACGTCTATACAGTCAGTGATCAAGAACAAGTCCGATTTCCAGGTGATAGCCGACAGGTGCGAGAATATCAGGGAAATTCTTGAAAGTGCGACCAAGGAGGCTACCGAAGACGATTTACGAGGATACTTGGGGCATGCATTAACCCAGCTTAACAAGTAAGCCGAACCGATTTCACCATCGTCAGAATATGCTGACACTGTGCAGAACGGTTAACCGCATCAACAGCGACATAGCATCATCGAAGGAGAAAGGATTCTGGAGGAGGCTCTTCGCTGTCACGATTGATCGCGACCAGATCGTTGCATGGGACAAGGACTTGGATCGTGTCCTGGGACTCTTCAATGTATGTTTGTGTAACTTCATCTCGACTTTGCTGCTGAACGGCATCCCAAGTTCGAAGCGGTCGCTGGCGTGGCGATTGACATGAAGTTCGTAAAGAAGGCTTTGGAACTCATGAGCAATGTTCCTAGTATGAATGCCCCAAAGTGCGTTATTATTTTTGGCGGGTTGTGCATGTCTTCTAAAAGGAATCAGGTATCGCCAAATCGAACCTCCCTCACGGCCTGCCATGCTGTATGGCCGCGACGATCTTGTGGCAGAGTTGACGAACCTTGTCGTCAATGATGAGCATCTGGCGTTGATTGGTCCTGGGGGCATGAGAAAAAGTTCTCTGGCCAAAGCCATCATCAATGAGCCGCTCGTCGCGGACAAATTTGCTGATAGGCGCTTCTTTGTGACTTACGATGACTTGGATCATTCGACCATCACATTCGAAACTTTTATGACGCGTTTCGCAGGAGCCCTTGGCATAGAGATTGCCGGCGCTGATCCCGTGCGCCAAATATCTACCTTTCTTCGTTCAGCCAGCGCACTCGTGGTCCTCGATAATGCCGAGACCTTCGAAGAGGCAAGTGCATCGTCGGCGCTCGGAGACATACCGCCGGCCATCGCTGAAATGGCTAATATCCCTGGCGTCATTCTGATCCTGACCTCACGCAGTAGAAGGAATGCACCAAACGTGCAATGGATAACGAAAGATATTCCACCACTGGACTTGAACTCTGCCCAGGCAGTGTTTTTTCGAATTTATCACCGCGCCAGTCGTAGTGAAGCCGAAGAAAATATAAAGGACCTACTCAAGGAATTGGATTGTCACCCTCTTTCTATCAACATACTCGCAAACGCTGCGCAACAAAATGGCTGGTCTCCAGCCACGCTGCTCAAGAGATGGAACGATCGGCACAGCAAGGTGCTCGACAGCGGCAAGGGGAAGCTGCAAAGCTTGTCCGACACCATGCAGCTGTCGCTTAGCTCACCATCGATCCACGATCTTGGCGAAGATGGTCGTCGTGCTTTAGCTATCATCGCCTTCTTGCCCCAGGGTCTGAACGAGAACCTGGCTAGTGATTTGTTGCCATCGCTTCCGCAAGTCGACGCTATATGCGATGTTCTATGCATGCAATCACTCGTTTATCGTCAAGACAACTTCATTAGGATGCTCGCCCCCATTCGGCATTACGTGCGAGATTCGTTGCAAGCACCTGACTCCACGTGTTTGCAAGAGATACGTGCCTTCTACTATCTCACTGTCGCCTCCTGTTCACAAGAACACGATCAGTATGCTGATATCATTATCTCGGATCACCTGAACATTGAACAAGTAGTTGCTTTCAACCTCGCCGATATTCCGGATGACGCAGAAGAGACCTATGATGCTTGCTGGCAATTTTTGTGGTGTTTGGAGAAGCATCTGCCTCGTCCGACTACTCTTACCCTTTCTATTTCCAATATCGTCGAGAGCCCATCCACGTGGACGTTAAAGGCACGCTGCTTGTCAAGTCTCGCATGGCTTTACAGGACACTCTCTCAGCTCGTCGAAGCATCACAAGCCTTTCAAGCTGCCGAGGCACTCTACGTCACCGCCGGCGACCCCGAGAGCATGGGGGATTGTCTTATCACTCGTGCAGACTCGCTGAGATGTCAAGGTCGCTTTATTCAGTGCCAGAATCTCTTAGAGGATCTTCAGCACTCCGACTCTTGGGAGTCTCTCGGCGAAACAACGAAAGCTCAAGCTTGGTATTTCTTGGATACGGCCCGGATGTACACATTCACAGCATCTGCGGATGAACTATTTGTGATGTCCGCGGAAGATCGCGACTGGGGCTTGCAGTCCAATATTTGGCACTGGCAGACCAAATTTTATCACGGGGAAGACGCTGTTCAGGTGAACACGCGCTTAGAAGACCTGTACCTGCAGTGCACAAGTATCGGAGATGTCTTCGACCGCAGGGACGCACTTGAGGGGCTTGCAGAAATAGCATGTTGTGAAGGCAGGTTATCAGACGTAATGGATAACCTGCAGACACTCGTAGAGATGTTCAAGGGACAAGATTCGCAGCGTGTCCTTTGGTACACCGTGCAGAAGGCTATCGTTGCGAGCAAGCAAGGGAAACATGATCTTGCGAGGGAGCTCATCCACGAAGCTTCAGGACCCTTCCAATTCTTTGCGCTGCGCAATGCACGCGCTTTTCTTCACCGATCTTACGGCTCGGCATGCATCGAGCTCACCGCAGGCGAGTACGACAGAGCCGAGTCTTATCTCACCGCTACAATCGAAGCTTGCGACCTGCAAGCCAATCTGATGCTCAAGGCATTCAGCATGCGTGGTCTTGGGGAGATCGCATTTGCACGTAGTAACTTTGCTCTAGCCGCACAGTGCTTCAAAGAGACACGATCTTTGTGCGCTGAGATGGGAGTGCCTCCCCAGCATTTGTACACTTGTTCGCCATTTAATACTTTACCAGACAAATTCAAAGGATGGACATTATTCCTGGAGGGTCTGTCGCCATTTGCGAATGATACTACGTAGATTGTATATGTTAACCTGCGGTTGTATTTCACGAGATCATTGTATTATATTTATGGCCAGGAAGTAATGAGACGAACACCAGATATACTACCAAGCTTCTCGTGTTAGTCCTAAGGCCTAGATGCTCGAACTTCTTTTCTGCTTCACAGATCGCACTTTCTCTTTCAGATGGGCGTGCTCGTGCTTTTTCAGTAAGCCATCTGCATCTGCATCAGGGACTCTATCTCAGATTCAGTAAACGTTGAAGAAAGTGATCAAGTGACATAAACTCACATCGGCAACTGCCGCAAAGTTATTCCGGTCCCTTGCATGTCGATTTCTGTGTGAGCACAAATTGATCACACGTTCTAGGTCCTCCCTGCACACGTTTTCCCGCAATTCGCAAAGTTGGCTTGCCTACCTGGCCAGAGGTCACCCGGGCCGGTTACCGACAATCCTCGAGCTGGTCAGATGCGTACTTCGTGCCACCTTGTGATCTCGTTTAGTTCCTCCCTCGTGGATTTTATTGCCCAGGTTCAATTCTCCAGCGTTGGTTGGCCACAGCAGGGATTCAGGAGGCATGCCCTTCTCCCACTGGCACGATTATGGGAGAAGGGTTATGCCAGACACAAACGTCCCTTCCCAAATCTGCCTCAAGTTCTGGCTTGAGCTTGATATGATAGACGCCCGGTACGCAGGCTATGCAGAAGTCATGCAGTTTCTCACCCTCCACCTTGAGATAGGCAGAGGCGCTCGTTCGGTGGCTGACACCCACTGCAATCTGAACCACCACAAGCCCACGCGATGCCATCCAAAAAATCAAAGGTGAGAAGGCACGTATCTATGTGTCACGGCTCTATATCTGATTTATCATAGAATGGCTCAAAACAACCCGCTCATGAAACCGAGGAGTCGCAGGATGATACCGTGAATCAACTGCTGGGCGACACTATAGTGGCCATCAACTTTACAAGAGACCTCCTACCTAACGACCTGGCGAAAGGTGTTCTCGGAACAGTCGCCAATCTTCTAATGATTGTACAGGTGTGTTGGTGTAATTCTCGGAATCTTTCGTGGAGGAACCTCAAGTCTGTGTAGTCAGTGATTAAGAACAAGTCCGATTTCGTTGCGATAGTCAAGAAATGTGAAATTATCCGGAAAATCCTTGAAAGAGCGACCAAGGATGCTACCGAAGACAATCTGCAAGGATCCTTGGGGGATGCCTTATCTGAGCTTAACATGTGGGTGCTAGACATATTGATATCATTGTCGCCAGAAACTGATGCTAATCAGATCAGTTAACCGCATGAATAGTGCAGCAGCCTCAAAGAAAGAGCAACGACTTTGGCAGAGGCTCTTTTCTGTCAGGATTGATCGCGACCAAATCGCTGGATGGGAAAAGGACTTGGATCGCGTCATCGCACTCTTCAATGTATGTCTGTAAATCTATCTGAACTTCTGCTGCTGAATGATCACTCAAGTTTGAAGCAATCGCTGGCATCGCGGTTGGCGTGAAGAAGCTGGTTTTGGAATCCAAGGGAAATGTTGCTATTAATCATGCTCCAAAGTAAGTTATTATCTCTGGCAGATTTTTTATGCCCTCTAAATGCAATCAGGTATCGCCCTATCGAGCCCCCATCACGGCCGGCCATGTTGTACGGACGTGATGATCTTGTGGCAGAATTGACAAACCTCGTCGTCAATGATGAGCATATTACATTGATTGGTCCTGGGGGCATGGGAAAAAGCTCTCTTGCGAAAGCCATCCTTAACGAGCCGCTCGTCATGGAGAAATTTGCTGACCGGCGCTTCTTTGTGGCTTACGATGACTTGGATCATTCGACCATCACATTCGAAACCTTTATGACGCGTTTCGCAGGAGCCCTTGGCATAGAGATTGCCGGCGCTCATCCCGTGCGCCAAATATCTACATTTCTTCGTTCTGCCAGCGCACTCGTGGTCCTCGATAATGCCGAGACCTTCGAAGAGGCAAGTGCATCGTCGGCGCTCGGAGACATACCGCCAGCCATCGCTGAAATGGCTAATATCCCTGGCGTCATTCTGATCCTGACCTCACGCAGTAGAAGGAATGCACCAAACGTGCAATGGATAACGAAAGATATTCCACCACTGGACTTGAACTCTGCCCAGGCAGTGTTTTTTCGAATTTATCACCGCGCCAGTCGTAGTGAAGCCGAAGAAAATATAAAGGACCTACTCAAGGAATTGGATTGTCACCCTCTTTCTATCAACATACTCGCAAATGCTGCGCAACAAAATGCCTGGTCTCCGACCACGCTGCTCAAGAGATGGAACGATCGACATAGCAAGGTGCTCGATGGCGGCAAGGGGAAGCTGCAAAGCTTGTCGGATACCATGCAGCTGTCGCTCAGCTCGCCATCGGTCCAGAATCTTGGCGAAGATGGTTGTCGTGTCTTAGCCATCATCGCCTTCTTACCCCAAGGTCTCAACGAGAACCTGGCTAGTGATTTGTTGCCATCACTTCCGCAAGTCGATGCAATATGCGACGTTCTATGCATGCAATCACTTGTTTATCGTCAAGACAACTTCCTCAAGGTGCTCGCCCCCATTCGGCATTACGTGCAGGATTCGTTGCAAGCACCTGACTCTACGTGTTTGCAAGAGATACGTGCCTTCTATTATCGCACTGTCGGCTCCTGTTTGGAAGAACGCGATCAGTATGCTGAAATTATTATCTCGGATCACCTGAACATCGAGCAAGTAGTTGCTTTCAACCTTGCCAATAACCCGAATGACGCAAAAGAGACCTATTTCGCTTGCTGGAATTTTTTGTGGTGTTTGCAGTGGCATCTGCCGCGCCCGACTACTCTTACCCTTGCTATTTCCAATATCGTCGAGAGCCCATCCATGTGGACGTTAAAGGCACGCTGCTTGTCAAGTCTCGCACGGCTCTACAACACACTTTCTCAGCTTGTCGAAGCATCACAAGCCTTTCAAGCTGCCGAGGCGCTCTACCTCACCGCCGGCGACCCCGAGAGCATGGGGGATTGTCTTCTAACTCGTGCAGACTTGCTGAGAGCTCAAGGTCGCTTTATTGAGTCCCAGAATCTCTTAGAGGATCTTCAGCACTCCGACTCTTGGGAGTCTCTCAGCGAAACAACGAAAGCCCGAGCTTGGTTTTTCTTGGATATAGCCCGGATGTACACATTCACAGCATCTGCGGATGAATTATTTGTGAAGTCCGTGGAACCTTTCCACTGGGGCTTGCTGTCCAAGATTTGGCACTGGCGGGCCGAATTTTATTATGGGGGAGACGCTGTCCAGGTGAACACACACTTAGAAAACCTGTTCATACAATGCACAAGTATCGGAGATGTCTTCGACTGCAAGCGCGCTCTGGAGGGCCTTGCAGAGGTAGCATTTTGTGAAGGCAGGTTATCCGACGCAACGGATAACCTGCAGATGATCGTGAGGATTTACGAGGGACAACATTCGCAGGACGTCTTTTGGTACACCGTGCGAAAGGCTGTTGTCATGAGCAAGCAAGGGAATTATGACCCTGCGAGGGAGCTCATCCACGAAGCTTCAGGACCCTTCCAATTCTTTGCGCTGCGCAATGCACGTGCTTTTCTTCACCGATCTTACAGCTCAGCATGCATCGAGCTCGCTGCAGGCAGGTGCGACAGAGCCGAGTCTTATTTCACCGCCACGATTGAAGCCTGCAACATGCAAGGTGATCTGATGCGTAAGGCATTCAGCACACGTGGACTGGGGGAGGTTGCTTTTACGCATGGCAACTTTGCTTTGGCTGCAGAGCGCTTCGAGGAGACAAGGTCTTTGTGTGCTGAGATGGGAGTGCCTCCCCAGCATTTGTACAGCTGCATGCCACTCGATACATTGCCGGACAAATTTGAGGGATGGGCGTTGTTTTTAAAGGGCCAGTCGCCATTGGCGGATGTAACGTAGATTTCAGCACGGAACCATTGTACATCAAGTTGTATCTTTTTTGTCTCGTATGGTTTACCCAGAACAGTTGAATGATCGCATATCTATGCCATGACATGAGCGACATGGACCGTCCACACCAGGCCGCAGGGAGAGAGAATTCAGTTCAAGTCCAATCCAAACACCTCGAAACCGTAGACTAACTTTGTCCAGCCTAATAGCCCGTCTCTCGTTCACGAATCTGCCGCCCCTTCCACTCCCCCGTCAATACCAGTCAAATTGTCATCGTCTCCTCCAAGGTCTGACTTGTTGGGTCGATTATCCACTTTGAGATGCCGAGATATCGTGTCGATGACGATTAAGCGTAAGGATATGCTATTCATGATCCCGAACGATATTATAATATCAGTATAAAGTTTGATGAGAACGTCTAACCGTGATGTGAGATACAATGGGCCTGAAAGTCCTCCGTTGCAGAGCTGGTACTTAGTGGTTTGGGAGGCGAGACATGATGTTGGCCACAATATGTGTTCACATGCATATTAGGAATTGAAATGATGACCAGGGTGATGGTATTATGGGTTAAATGTAGGCCGGTTTCATGACCAGGGCAGCGACGCATGCGAGATGTGATGTTCCATCATGTAGTAGCCTGCGGAGTAGATGACCTTCACGATAAAACACGAGGTGAGTGAAGCAGCATAAAACGCACCTCTGCAGCCTCGAGAAAAATACTCAGAATCCCTCCAAGTCCAACTCTACCATCCCCACCACCACTGACCTGCAGTAAAATATCGAGCGAATCACACCCCTGCGAGAATTTGGAGGTTCAATAAGAGTTATGTGAACCCAGTCGCAATTTTCCGGATAGACAACGAATGGTCACAAGCTCAGAGTCTCGACTACAAGACATTTTATCTGTGGGACTTGAAGAAAGGTGTAGTATTGGAGAAGATGAAAGGGCATGGGCAAATAAGGGGGTGGACTCGCTGGTATGACCTGGGAGAGCTGCCTGCAATGAGAGAGGTACCCCAAGGGAGAAATACTAGCCTTTGTACAACTGTTTACTGAGGGAATATGGTCACGGCCAATTGAACAGCGCAAACCACGAGGACGGCAAGATCTTCTTTGGTGTATGGGCGGCGAGAAGGGAGAGTGCGAGTGTGCTAGGGCAGCTCTGAGAGGAGCTCCAAGCAGGAATCTGCCGGCGCAGGTACTCGACCAGACTTTGTTTAATTCCATTGGGGTGGTGCTTCTACGGTATCGACGTCGAGGGCGAAGTTGAACCATGAATGTGAACTCAACTCGAGTGGAGTGACACTACGGGCTACAGCGTTCAAGCTCAAGAATCAAGACTACTCTAGATCTGAGTGAGGAGAACCAAGGTTCCAGGCCACGTGCAGCTGATTTCAATAAAAATTTGATAGTTGCTGCCTTGCATGCTAAAGTGTATGATCAATGCAGGCATGATGAAATGAAAAGTGGATCGTTCTGCTTGTGGATATTGTTCGGGGATTGCCTTACGGCAAAACAATCCTCGGACCATACACATGAGCAGCACATTAGAGGACTGCTCTAGAATCGAGGCCTCAATCATGGCCTGGGATGTCTCGGATATCTGAGGCTTCGTATGGTCGATGAGATCAATGCGAAGGCCAGATGACAAGGATAGGGTTGTGGATAAAATCTATCATGGTTGCACAATGGTCGAGCCTTTGCGGACCTGAGGCCAGCAGTGGGGACCAGCCGATCACCAACCAACTCGGACCTTGAACGGCAACTTGAACGGAGGAGTTGATACGGGATCCCTTCTTGACTGTTATCAAGTTTCGTCTCACGACGGTACGTAGCCTGAGCAGCGGTTTATCGCTTATCAGGATTCAGCTGCCATTAATATTTGCTATCGACAAACAGGCACTCACGGGGGCAATCATCCTCTCATTCTGGACATATGCAGGTCACCCCATACGCCTGTAGGCTACCATCTTGACATGGTCGCTTATACATGGTCGCCTACATACAAGGTCCCGGCAAGTACATAGAGGTGGTGACCCATTTCTGCGTGGTGTGGTGCTGATGATTTTGCAAGCACGTGACCAAACGCGTCGCTGTTGATTCCGGTGGCAGTGCCGATTATGTAACTGGTTTAATCGCCGCAGAGTATATAAATACGTGCACTGTGCCCGCCAGATGTCTTTTTCATTCAGTGCCCGTTCTCGCTCTACGTGCATTTCTTATTCTCAACCTTCTTCACTCGTCGACAACTCGCCTTACATTAATATGATTTCCACTATCTTCGACGGTGCTGCCCATGTCACCGTCGCTGGGTGCATCGGAGCATTCTTTTTCAAGCAAACGGTGGTGGATCGCACGTCCAAGGCCGTCAAAGAAGCGGAGAACATCACCCCCGGCCTCGTTATATCCGAATTCTGTATTTCTGTCGCTGTCCTAGTTCTAGCTTCCAACAAGACCGCCCGGATACTCCTCAGTAAAGATGCCCAACCCCCTCCGAGGCACAATTTGGCCGAGCTCAACGTACTTCTCATCTGCAACAATACGACCGATTTCTCTACTGCAACTGAATCAATTTCATTGAATCCAATAGCAACCGAACCTTGCAGCACACCCCCAGCATCAATTTCATCAAATCCAATCGCAAATGACTCACGCAGCACTTCGCCATCTACTACATGTTCTACACTATGCACACCATTACTGCCAATCTTGCTGGTTCAGAACGCCAAGCACCTCTCAATTGATTCCGATACCACCCTCGTCGACCATGATGATGATTTCGTGAAGGACTTCTCTGACGCGGACCTCAGTCAGGAAAGCACTTTCTCCGAGGTATGAAGTTGCACAGTCTACTCAACTTTATCGCTTAATGTTTGAATCTCTAGGATGACGGCAACTGTTCCAGTGGCAGCCTACTCCCAGGCATGGAAGCACTCACGATCGATGACTTGAGTGGACCCTCTCAGCGGATGCAGCTCCAGCCAATCATCCTAAAGGACAGACACCGGACAATGTCTACAACCATGGTTGTTTTGCCTCTCATGGATGCTTCGACTCAGACAACCACATCGCTCTCCCTCGGCAGCATCCCGCCTCAGATTGTCACCCCCCGGCTGAAACCCCCGAATATGAAGTGGCATCAGAATTTGCGCCCAGGCAGACACAAGGTATGGACATGCTCATTGCAAAACCAAGTATCGTACTCATCGCCGTCTGTTAGCACAAATCTAGATCTACTCGCTTGGCTGCTGTCTGTGACAGCATGGAGCGTGCTCACGCCAAGCAACTGGAACACACTACTATGATCGGTAAGTGATTTCAGGTGACGTCCGCTTCGCTTGTTGATTTCAAATAGATCACCTTGAACAACTTCATAACGAACTCCTCGCCGACCAGGCTGCTCTTGTCGACGGCTGGGCAGCTGCCATGGCGCAGCTCGGACTTACCTCTATGCTGGCACCTGGACCACCACTTCTGCACCAGAACACGCCCAGCCCAGGAAACTCGATTGAAAATATTCAAGACTGACCCCTTCACGCGTAACGCTACTCCCGAGGTCACCTACGACCAAATCCTGAAGACGCGCAACGGCCTCCCTCGCTGTCCCCTACGACCTGGAGCTTCATTGCCCACGAGGTTGAAGGCCACCGCTGGCTGCACATGACCTATATTTTCGTGCTGCCTAGCCTATCTCTGCAGTCTTCGATGTCGGATGTCCCCTATGACCGAATCCCAACACAACCGCAACAACTTGAACATGACAGCCTCCTTCCTGTTGAACCGGCTAGCACTGCGCTACGGAGAGGACAGAGGAAACCTGCTTGTTGCCTGGCTGATCGATGCTGCGAGGACATCCAGGAAATGGCCAGTCTGGGGCCAAAGTCTGGGGCAGAGTCTGGGGCCAAAGTCTGGGGCGGAGTCTGGGGCCAAAGTCTGGGGCGTTCGGCAAAGTTGTGGCGCTGCGGCTGACCCGTGCGGGGTTTAATGCGGAGTTTAAACTAGGTTCTGTAGTCACTGTGACCTACCCTCTGTGACCTTTGTGACCTCTTGCAGCTGATGATCTGATTGCACTGCGCTTGGGCCATCAGCTATCTCCCTGCCCATCATGGATGTCGGCCAGCTGTTCACTGCAATCAAACAACACCCCATTCTCACTTCCATCACCTACTTTGACCTTGCTAGTTTCATCCGACATGCTAGCCTCCTCAAGGATGATATCCTTCAACCCCAACCTCAGCGCATATCTGTCTCCCATGCACCTGATGTACTTCCATACAGCGTGACGACATTCCTTGCTACGTCTCTCGATATGTCATCTGATGCAGTCGATACTCTATGGTACATCGTTTGGGATCTCGTTTGGGATCTCCCAACGAGTGCTGAGGCAAGCACTGAAGATGAAGTCGCGTTCAAGCGCCATGGCCATAAACTAGGACTTGGTACTATACCCCACGCATATCATCACAATTTTTGTACTAATCTGACTCACAGTGGGTCGCACACTATATCCACCAGTCAAGACCTGCATCAATCATGACTGCACCGCATGGCAGCATGGCACACTGCTGAAGAAAGAGGAACAGCACCGTGTCGTCATTTTTACTCATAGCGAGGGCGCAAAGCCTGCCTGGACAGTGCACTTGAAGTGCCGAGGTATGTTTACTATCCTCATGTTCGTATGATGCCTTCACTAACCCTTAATTCCCATTAAGAATGCAACACAAACTACCAGTCCAACTACAGTGTCAAGGACCAGCTCCGAACCTACTATGGCGGCGTCCCACAATACATCCAAGTCTCGGACCATCAATTTATCGAGCTCAACCTTGCCATGCATTGGATGGACCTCATGCAGATCATGTGAGTCTCCATCGTCTTCGCCTTCGCCTCTCACACAGTGATTTACTGATATTATGTTACAGTGTTTCGGCGACGAACTGCAGTCATTTGTATGGCATTGCCCAAGCACGTCGCAATCTTAATGACGACACCGACCACTGGCAATTTGGGAACGTGATCACGACGGAGCAAGTCTGGGACTGCTTTGCAATACTCGCACTACTCGACGATCATCAACTACGAGGCAAACAACTGGTAGTGCCGCATGACGGCAACCAGAAAAATTGCTTTACAGAGGCCATGTATGCACGTAACACTCGTATTGTCCTCCAGGGTCAGGAAGAGATCCCTCACGCTTGCCTCGGATGTATGAGAGTGCTGGAAATGCCAGATGGAACACTTCACTGTACGGAAGTCATCGTGACTGATGGCATGACAGTTGGACGGCCATGCTGTGCCATCGCACGATGCAAAAATCCTCTGGAGAACAATCGTCATCGTTTCTGTGCAGCCGAACATCGCCACCTTGAGTCGGTCTGTGCTGTGGAGGGCTGTAGTGAGCCGGTGATGCCAGTTGGCACTGATGGGAAGGTGCACAAATCTTGCCTGGATCTAGTTCATCTTCGAATGGAGGCTGCCAGCATTGAATCCTTGCGCAGCGGCAAGAGCAGAGCGCAGCGCCAGAAACTTGCAAAGTTGAACGATTCCATTGCTACGCATAGTATTTCTCCCCCGATAGCACCTTCCGCAGAAGAAGACATCCCCCTTCAAGACATCGAAGAATGGTACGAGCATGATATGGCCTCTGGCGCCGTACATTTCCGTCAGGCACTAACAACTACGTCGACGGGAGTCTCGGATCATCACGCCGATGGGTGCAGTGCGAAGGATCCTGCATCCAAAATCAAGGCTACATTCCGGCGTCAGCGTACAAACAACGAACAACTCGTCGTTCGTCCCTGCGGCATCATCTCTGGTCATGGCACAATGTACCACCATGAGGCTGTCTCAAACGTTCTGGTAAGTTCAAGTCTCACCGTCAAGAGAACTCATGCTCACTCGCTGTCCTAAGATCATGATCGAGAAAATGTTCAGCCTCCCGCGCGCTCGTAAACCGCAGCACATGATCTACGACTCCAATTGCAATGCATTGCATGAAGTGGAGAGTCGCAACATCACATTCTTTGAGGGGATGGGCATGTGTGTAGACGCCTTCCATCACAAGACGAAGCACAAGGCTAGCGATGTGTTCTGCCGCGAGCACTGTGACATGAAGGCTTACCCTGAGCTCCTCGACGATGACGGGAAGTACTATTTCAACTCATCAATCGCAGAGCAAATAAACGTTTGGTTTGGTAGTTTTCATAACATCTGTCGAGAAATGACACCAGTAAAGTACGATTTTTTTCTTGACGAGATGATCCTCCGTCGAAACCGTATGACTGTCGCTACCCTTCGCACACAAGGCAAACTTCCTCACCATCCACCTGTTGTTTGATGCCCTCCCTATGTTACTCTTATTTTGTTATCGCGCTCTTATGAAAATATACAAGTCTTATTGCACTCCCCCTCTCTTGTATGTATTTTGAGTCCAGTGATACGATTGGGTTCGGTCTTGGGCTTCTTCGCTACACTCTCTTTGTCAAGCAGAAGCTCTTCGTCCCCAGTGTTTGCTGTGTGTAGTTGCGCTTGAGATTTTCTCGAGAAAGGAGGGTTTTGGTGAGCAGTGTTTGCTGTGTGTAGTTGCGCTTGAGATTTTCTCGAGAAAGGAGGGTTTTGGTGAGCAGTGTTTGCTGTGTGTAGTCGCGCTTGAGATTTTCTCGAGAAAAGAGGGTTGGGGCAAAGCACATTAATATTGACAGACGGATAAGTGCTACATAAAACAAGTATATAAAACGACGAGGTACAAAACGATGAGGGACAAAACGACGAGGGACAAAACGACGAGATAGAAAGGAAAGGTAGTATGGAAAGGTGGTATGAGGATTGAACAACTACTTCTGCCAGTTATGTTTCTTGCTCTCCAGACCCAAGGCAATGCGGCGTGAAGCAAGGCAATTTGCCCAAAGGCCATCTTGAGTGCGCCCGCTTTGCTTGTGTGTCTCGAGGATGGTCAGTGGCGTCTCGCGCCATGCCTTGCGATTTTCATGATATGTGGCCTTAACAAACGGACTGTCGCCGAAGATAAGGCGAAAAAGCTGTTCCTGACCGTAGAAACTGCGGAGCTTGGGGATGTCCATCTGCTGAAAGCTGACAACCATGTCAACTGTGTACATGCCCTGTGGCCAAACTTGCTGCGGCTTGGCGCAATCATATATTGGAACGTGTACAGGCATGATGCGTGGTGCAGCCTGAGCTGACTGGTGGGTTTTCAAAGGTGGCGCTGGTCGCTGGATGAGCGGCGGTGTCAGTGACAACGAAGTAGCGCGACAGGCATCGAAATCATCCTCGGATGTGGATGATGATGTGATGAGCGGCGGTGTCGGTGACAACAAAGTAGCGCGACGGGCATCGACATCGTCCTCGGATGTGGCTAATCGCACTCGTGCAGCAAGGCACGTCCCTTGCTCTTGGCTGGGGCTTTGAGCCCAGCAGCGCTTTCCCAAGGCCAGCTTGGGTGTAAGAAGGATCTCATCGTCGAGGATCTCGACGTCCGATGACGAGGCAGCGATGGATGTTTGTCATTGCTTCGTCTTCTTGCGTATGCTATCACGCTCGCCCTTCATGTTGAAGCGCATGTGAGAGGGGCGTGTCATCAGTTTGGAGGACTTGAATAGCTCGTCAAAGTCACTGCACTCAGTGACACCATGACGTCGTATGAAAATGTGGCATCCCGAATCAAGAGTGAAGGGGTGGGTGAGTATTGACGGTATCCAGCGCATGAAGCTTTCCTCGTACACATCAATCTTCTCGATGTTGGTGCCAAGGGAGTCGACAAGGGCGGGATCATCTGAGAGCCGATATTGTGGGAAGTACGGGCAGTGAACAGCCCATTGTATCGACGCTGGCGTATTATCCTACACATCATCAGTAAGCGCAGCGGAAGGGAAACCAAGGAGCAACTTACAGCATCAAACCAATACAAAACGAAGTGCTGTCTGGCTGCTTGTTCCATCTCCTTGCGACGTTCTGACACCCTCTTACTCTCGATTTCCTCTCGTGCGCGTGCATTGAGATCGCCTGCCCACATGGGATCGAGTTGATCGGTTACACGGGGAGGCTTTGACAGTTTATGGACCGGGAAGGTGTGATGAGACTGCTGAGATGGCATAGGTATTTGGGTTGTGGGTGCAAGCTGTTGCGAAGATGCAGGAGCTGTCGGAGCTGTCAAGATGTCGTGAAACGAGGGGAACATAGCAGGCTGTCCAGTGCCCGCAGACTGAAGTGCGCATTGCAGTGCTCTCAGCCCGTCGTTCATGTGAACTCCGTCATCATCCCAGTAGGGCTCAGCAGGGAGCGTAAGAGTGTCCTGAGCAGGGTGCATAGGGCGCGTAAGAGTATCCGTATCCTCCTGGTCATAGTCCCAATTCCAATCCTGCTGGATGACAGGGTGCTGCTGGTTATCTGTCTCATTGACGTGTATGGGACATCCTCCCACTTTGTCAATACAATGGCTGAGGCATTTTGCATGTGGGCAGCGCAGCCCGCTCGCGCGCTGGCAAAAGGCGCCATTGCATTTGATGCCTCGCTTGCGTGGCTTCTTGCCATTGGCAGTAGGTTGCGTCGAAGGGAACTGAGCTGCAAAAGCTGCATCAGTGCCATCCATCAAGGTAGAGGGCATCAGCTGGGAACTGGCGAGAGTCGGGGAACGTGATGGTGGGATGATGGCCATAATATCTGGACGTGATAGAATTTGAGGAAACCAGCGGAAGAAGGAGCATGGTTGATGCTGGCAATAAGGGTTACATTAAGATCAACGGCTCATGCAGATAATGCACCCTGGCCATTGGCTTCCCTGAGTTCCCGTTTGCGTCGCTCTGACATATGGTGATTGGAGCCGCACCTCCACAGATCGGACAATCGGTGACAAGGCCGATGGCAGATTCACGCAGAGATAGCCTGGCCAGAAAGGTGACATCTCCCTGTTGCAGAGAAGACATGATGATGAGCGCAATCCAGTGCAGGGGAGGTAAGAGAAGAGAATGTGTGGGCGAGGAACCAAGTGTGCGGGGAGGAACGATGGGCGGGAGAGATGAGGTGGGATTGGCGACCAGTGGCCATGATATGGTCCATTTTGGTCGGAGCATGAACATAGTATGCCATGTAGTAGGCAGGATGTCGGGCATAGCAGCCATCTACGGCAGGCACACTGACGACGGGAGGCGTGACGGTGATGGGCGGCTTTGTGATACCAAAGCAAACACGTGATAGAATCTAATTTAACCTCCGCTCGGGTCAGCCCGGGTCAGCCGCAACTTTGCCGAACGCCCCAGACTCTGGCCCCAGACTCCGCCCCAGACTTTGGCCCCAGACTGGCCAAATCTCTGACATTCTCGATGCTGCCGCCTACATGCACCTATGTACTCTCATGACCCTGGACTCTGCCAGACCCCTGGCACCTATGCCCCTCGCTCTGCCTCTCACCCAGCTAACCCCAACTACTGATCTGTCCCTGCTCTGCCCAAGCCCAAACCCGGACTGCCCAAGCCCCGCCGGAACGCTCCACTACATATGCCCCCCCCCCAGGAATGCGACCCTCCGGGGGCGCGTGATGCTCTATTCGTCGTCTTCGAAGTCTTCCGCAAATTCTGCCTCTAGATCTAGCTCCTGTTGTAGTTCTTGCCACTCATCCCTATGCTCTTCATCATCATTCGTCGTCGTTTCGCACAGAGCTTCTTGTAGTGCTGCAAGTGTTGTGCCATTGCGCGGAAGGAATCTTCGGAGGCGTCGTGCATTGAACAGCCCACTGAGCGGAAATCCTTCGAGGGTGGAAAGTGTGTATGAGTTGCTGATCTTAGTGACAACGCGTCGTGGAGCTGACCATCGTGGTTGCAGCTTGCGTGCTGCCGCCATAGTGAAGTCTAAAGTGTTAGCGTAGACTTGTACCAGTTGTCCTGCTTCGAATGTTACTTCACCTGCATGGGATTGAAGAACCTTCCGATCGAACGTGGCTTTGCGTTGTGCGGTGTGCGCCGCAGTATGGTCTGCGCCATCGAGGCGCTGTTGCTCAACATATGCCATATGCACGTCGACTCCTGATGCGCTCAACTCCGTGGAGGTGTTTGCGATTGGGGTAGGATTGGTGTTAATGACGAGCCCCAACATGAGCTCCTTAGGTGAGAACTTGAAGGCGGGAATGATGCGTTCGTTTAGTTGACGGACGGCTTTGTCGAAATGATCTGGCCATGATCCGGCTAAGCTTTCTGTGCTCACATTCTCGTACTCATCTTCTCCCAATCCTGGACTGCATAGTCTTTTCAGATGCCTAAGAGTTTTCCGTTGGCATTCTCCACCAAGCCATTGATCCATGGTGCATACACGGCTACAACGTGGTGCTTGGACTCGTGCACTGCGCACCACGTACGCACGATGCCATTGTCGAAGTGGGAGCCGCCGTCCGTCATGAACGTGTCTGGTGGACGGAAGGCATGTGCTACAGACTCGAGCCCATCCACTGTTGTCTTCGCTGTGCCGTGTACCTTCAGTTTGAAACCCCAAACATACTGTGAATATGTGTCAAGGATTAGCAAGACATTATGGTAGCCTCCTTTACCTTTTGGAAGGGCTAGGTAATCGGCGACTAGGAGCTCGAAGGGGTGGCGCCGGGTGATGGGAAACATGAGTGCGTGCAGTTGGGTTGGACCGAAGTTTTTGCATTGAGGACATTCAAGCAATGCATTGACGATGGACTTGTCCAGCCGTGGACTAACGATACGGTCCATTAGTAGGAGTTTGGTGAGGTCTCGACCCCAATGTCCATTGTTGGCATGTACTTCCCGTGCTAACTCAGTTGCTTCCAGCTGCGAGACACACTCTAGCCATGCTCGTGCCCTCGTGGATTTTCCATCTGCTATGCGCCATAGTCGCCCTTCATCAATCATGTATCCCAGGGCACGATATCGTGCCCTGTGATGTTCATGTTCAGGTTTGCCGTCATCGAGGTTGAGAAGTGCTTCTATGACCTCAAGGAAGAGAGGTTCTTGTTTGAAGCGTTCACGTAGATCTGAAACCACAGAGTCAGTTGGTTGCACGAGAAGGAGGTCGTTTACTAAGCCGTGCGCTGTTTCCCAATCTTCGCTAACAGACCATGCACTCCCATCTCCATCCATTCGTGGACGTCTGGACATGCGACGACTTAGTGCATCTGCTGCTGTGTTGGTGACACCTGGGCGATGCCGAACTGCAGTTATTTGATATGCGAGTATTCCGTCGCGCCAACGTGCGTGTACAACAGACAGTTTGTCACTGAGAAGTGTGTCCCTTAGTGCAGTGCAGTCGGTTTCTACTTCGACAGGGAAACCCCACACAGTAGATCCGAATTGGTCGAATGCGAACTTCAAGGCAGCAAACTCAAGTAAGTATGGTTTGTAGCGCTCCTCTGCTGGTGAGGTGCGTTTCGACGCAAACCCGATAGGATGAATTGCCATATTCTTATCACCTGAGGGTTGTTGCGAGGTAAACCGCTGAGCTAATACCGCCCCGAAACCATCCTTGCACCCATCACTGATGATGATGAAAGGTGTTCCATCGAACTTGGGTGCACGTAAGATTGGTTCTGAAACCAAAATCTGCTTGAGTTTCAGGAACGTCTTCGCATGTCGTTGGTCCCAATACATGTCCAAGCCTCGTTCTCATAAGTATTGTCTGTACTTCCGTTTTCCTCCCTTTGCACTGGGTGGGGGTCGTTCCAAATTTTGTAGGAGATCGGTTAAGGGTAATGCTAGACATGCATAGTCTTTGATGAGGGACCGAAAGTATCCTGTGAGACCCAAAAAATGCATTAGCTCTAGAAGGTTTGCTGGGACTGGCCATTCTGCTACTGCGGCAATCTTTGCTAGATCTGGGCGTATACCCTCGTAGCCCACGCGTGATCCGCCAAAGACAACCTCCTTCATAAAAAGTTGTGTCTTGGTTGGTGAAATGGACAAGCCCCGTTCCCGACACCATACGAAAAAAAAACGTAAACGTGACAATAACTCATCAAAAATATTACCTGCCATGGCACCATCATCTACATACAACTCGAGGAGCAGTTGTATCATTATGTCGTGTAGTGCTTGAGCTGTGAGGTCACTAAAACATGATGGTGCACCTTGTACTCCCATTGGCATGCGCTGGTATGCTTCGTACCCCCGTCCTTCTGTGTAGAAACATAGGTATGGTTGGCTCTTTTCTTCCACGGGGATTGCATAGAAACCTGCTGCAAAGTCCAAAACACAGATAAACTCGTGTCCTGCCAATCGTTGTTGCTTTGCTGCGATATCACCTTGAGGTGTAGCTGCAACATCGGATACCTTGTTCACGTCTCTGAAGTTTTGACATATTGGCCATTTGACTTTGGATGGATCTACTGGTTCGGGACTAATGACGGGTGTTGATTTCGTGTCAAAGGTATGATCCGATGGCTCACCGAGTGCAATATACTGTTGATTGACAATTTGACGAATGTCATCGAGGGATAAGCTGGTTCCTGAGTGGGTTTTCTGTACTAACACTGTCGACACTACTGCTTTCACCTCATCCGCTGGGATGAAGCGTGTGATTCCTGCTCGTCTCATATCATCTAAGACTGGGAATAGATATTCTCGTTGTGGCTTCGTCAATGGCCGCTGGTGTACTTTCTTCGAGAATACTGCATCCTCAGGTATCTGCAAACGGAATTTGATGAAATCTACCGGTTTCACTTCTCGGATTGACAGTGCAAACACGTCTGCAAACTCCATGACCAACTTGCGTGCTTTGAGTAGTTGTTCCTGGTCGAGGTGAGGTCCAAAACGAACAGCATCCACAACTGCTTTTACTTGTGGCGGATGGAATGGCCCTCGTGACGTCAATCTAGTGAAAATGTTGTCAGGTAGATTTGAATCTGAGAGATCCAGCACTTCACCTAGTACCGGTTTGTCATCATCGAAACTGTCCACATGTTGGACTTCGAATGTCTCATCTGCTGGTGTTACAGAAAGTTCTGGTGAGATAGGAAGAGTCTGTGTTCGGGGATTGTTCATATTAGTATGTACCGTTAGTTCATTAGATGCTGTAGTTCAAGGTATTAAAAATGTCGATGACGACAGAAATCGAATGGCAGTTGGTAAGCATGGAATTGGAAGAGGGCGGTACATAGAGAAATTTGGTATATGGTAGCGGGATGTTTCATGGGGTAAAATGATAGCATCAGTACTGTAGTCATGGACTGCATGGACCTGTTCAAGTAACGGTTTGCCGACGAGCATGCGCCATGACCCTCCGCTTGGAAAAACCTCAAAGGTTGTATAGACTTGCACTGGGCCCCAAGACACTGTTCCTGTCCATACTCCTGTTGACGGTACTAACAACCCATCAGCCATGTGCAGGGTTCTAGTTGATGGACTTAGTGGTGATAGACGGCGTGCTATTCGTTGGTATGCCGCTGTATCGATGGCGTTGATCATTGCTCCGTTGTCAACGATGGCCAGAAATTGTGCTTTCTCTCCTTGTGGTCCATGCAGGTGTGGTACTGTTAGAAACGGATTGCTTGTTCACGAGTGAATGAGTTTGCCGGATGCATCCACCAAATAAACATCAGTAATAGAATTGCTTGGCATAGATGAAGGTACAACTGAGGTGGTAGGCAAAGATGAGTGAAGAGACGGCAACTCTGCGTTCGTTGATAAGGGAGCTGAGGGAATGTCATGTACAGTAATTTGTGCAGATGGCGAAATAGAAAGCGGACTAGGTGTCACGGGAGCTACTGCTGGTCCGTCGTCGGCAGTGGTCCCAGGTAGTTTTCCGACATCCAATTGTTCCCTGATTCCTGCACTCCCCAAGTGTCCTGTCCATCCCATCCTCCCTGTTCCTCATGTTGTGCTACTGTATACACCAAAGTTGGCATCGCTGTTCCGTATGGGCCATAGTATGGGTGAGGGGTGGGCATGACATATTGAACCGGAGTGATTGAATAATTGGGCCGATTCATTGGTGACGCGGTACGTCTGAGCAGACCTGCCACTTGTTGTTGCCAACGAGCTTCTTGTGGTCTCAACGGCTCTTGCGCTATACACTGAGCACCGACGTGGGGTGGCTCTGTGACCATGCCGCAGTTATAGCATTCTCCCGATCCGAGAATTGCAGTTCCTGGTCATAGTGGGTAAGGTCTTTCTATGGTTGGGAACCCTTCTGTACCATGTGTCCGGTGCCATAACTCGACATCCGCTTCATATTGGCGTACTCCCATCTCCGTATTGGCTCGCTGAGGCATCAAGGACAGTTTTTCCAGGATTTGAACCCTGGTAAGTTGTGCACATGCAAATGGTGTCCCTCTCGCGCTGAATCCGCCTCGTGTTGGTGCCGCTGATATGAGGTTGTTTATTGCAGGAGTTGGTGTGACTGGGAATGGGTACGTGTTTCCTGTGCTGTTCACTGGCATTATTGGGAGGTTGGACAGCGCAGGCATACGTGGTGGCATTCGGTATGTGTTGGGTCGTTGGGCACTTGCAGACATTTGCGAGAACTGGTGTTGTAGCGAGGCCATCGACGGCGTACTCTGTGCCTTCAACCGTGCGATGTCTACATATCTAGCCCGTTCCTTATCTAAGTCCTCACAACCTCTCTTGATTTTGACACTTGGGACGCTCTGCACATCTTCTACGAACTCGTCCCAGCTATTGTAGTCGCATTTGAGATGGTCCTTCAACAGATTCGGTATGCCCTCGATGACGTATTCAATCAAATGGCCCTCTATGTCACCCATACCCATGGCCAGACATGATACTTTGGTTGCCCAGACTGCATGACCATAGTTGCCCGCTGTCCATAGACCAATGTCGTTCTCTTCTAACAGTTCCACCATGATCCGTTCCTTCTGCTGCACCCACATGTATTTGGGCCGTTTTGGTGGTGGCCAACGCTTCCAAAATGCAGCTTTGAGACCAGCGAACGTGATGGTTCTGGTAGGTGTGACATCCTGGAACCATTCTTCCGCTATTTGTCCTGGAGCTAGCTGCATTTCAAAGCAGTCTAGTCGCTTGTCATCACCCCAGGACCCTGGTAGTGATAACTCGAATTGCGCAAACCACTCTGTGGGTTCCTCTTTGTCTCCATAGTCCCCGCGAAAGAGTGGCACGGCACGTGGGTTTTCACTGAACATGGTTGACTGAGTTGAGGCCAGAGGTTTCACAATTGGTATTGATGCAGCGGTGTTGAATAGAGCCGAAGTAGGACGAGTGATTGTGAGTGACGATATTGTGGTGGGTGAGGATGATGTGCTTTCGTTTTGTCTAGGAGTGAATCGCGCAGGCTGTAGAACGAATTTGGGGCTACCGGTTTGCTCCGAAGGTGATCCAGGTGAGTGTTGACGTTCTAAATGAAGCGGAAGAGAGACAATACGACGGCGAGGAGTAGATGGTATTTGGTTTTCTGAAAATTCCGGGAAGAACGTGAGTCGAGTAGGGGAAGGAATTGAATTTCTGTTGGGAGTCGTTCCTGTATGAGTGAGTCCACGAATTCTTGCACAGTCATTCAAATTGATTTGTCCTATGCTGGGTCGCTGCCCCACTCTCATCACCAGATGGACCGGCTAGCACTGCGCTACGGAGAGGACAGAGGAAACCTGCTTGTTGCCTGGCTGATCAATGCTGCCGCCTACATGCGTCTATGTACTCTCGTGACCCTGGACTCCGCCAGACCCCTGGCACCTATGCCCCTCGCTCTGCCTCTCACCCAGCTAACGATCTGTCCCTGCTCTGCCCAAGCCCAAACCCGGACTGCCCAAGCCCCGCCGGAACGCTCCGCTACACTGTCCACTACAACTTGGAGTTGAAGGCCACCGTCCGCGGCTCACACACGCATATATCTCAAGTCTCTTCTCTTTTTTTCACCATCATGTAAATGTCTCGGTTTGTTTGTTTTTTCTTTGTATTTCTCTTATCGGTATGTATTTGGCAGACAATGGACTACCTGTGACTTATGGACAGTGGACACATCTTCCCTTTATCGATGTTTACTCAACAAGACGTTGGACTGTTCTTTTGTGACTTATAGACACGATTTCCCTTGTTTCTTTTACAGTATGGAATCCATTTTTCTATCTACGATTTATCTCTTGACAATGTTTCCATATTTTCGTATATGTACGATGATTATTATTAGATATCGATAGCTTGTAGTCTCTGAATCTAATTTTCTTTACATGATGCGCTCTTCGGAAGACCCGCTTGAGGTTGATCGTACGTGCAAGTGAAATGCGATCGATTTTGCACATTGATCAATAACACCTGGCAAAAAATATCAATTCAATATTGCAAAGTAGACGCGTGAACCGAGCTAAGATCACGGAGGCTCATAGGTCCCTCGCGGAAATTGTTAATAATTACAGATGTGCATGAGTGTGCATGGTCAGGATATGGGCATGCATACAATATTCTGACGCACCTCAAGCATCGCGCTACCTTCTCAGGCCCATATATCATCGCAACGCGTCGATGCAGAAAGCAGGATGAATGACTCGGGAAAGCTACAAAGCTTGTCATTCACCATGCAGCTGTCACTCAGCTCGCCATCAATCCAGAAACTCGGAGAGGTCGGCATGTTTTGGCTGTCGTCGCCTTCTTGCCTCAGGGTCTCAATGAGGCCTTGTCAAAGCGTATCTTGCCATGTACCCAGCAAATCGACACTATTTGTGATGTTTTATGGAGACAGTCTCTCATTTATCGCCAAGGCGGCTTCGTCAAAATGCTCGCCCCCATTCGACATTATGTGCGAGATTCGTTGCCACTACCTGACTCCATATGCTTGCGAGAGATACACACCTTCTACTATCGCACTGTCCAACGATGTTCGAAAGGACGAGATAGTCATGCTGATAGGGACGCATGTGTGCGCTGAGATTGCTATGATAGGCCGTGATACAGATGTTGTACCTAGAGAACATGTCTGATCCCTTGAGCTTCTTCTCGTCATCACACATCTCATATCCACTTTTCGGTTGTAGTGCACGAGCTGGATCTGCAACATCTCTACAGATTGAAGGTTCATGAAAACGATTGACAAAAACTCACAATGGGCAATCGCCAGTCTCCCGTAGGTAGATCAATAAAGGAAGACACTTTGAAGGCGATGATCACGCACAAGTCATTCATCTCATCTTCTCCGACTGTAAGCTCATTCTCTCATGCGTCAGGCCTGGTTGATCATTTGTTCTGGGTCCTCTCGGATCACAGTAGGTGTTGTCCCGCAATTCGCAATGTTGGCCGTCGGCTTGTCCACACCCTAAAAGACAATCCTCCAGCCTAAAGTAGTGAAATGGGCACGCGCGCAGTTCTTCGTGAATCGTATTGTCTATGTTCCTATTTCCAGTGTTGGTTCACCACTGCAAGGTTCAGGAAACTAGCCCTGCAAAGAGGAGTTGAGTTGATCGGTGCGGCATTCAAGTGATTCCACCCGAATGTCACATTGATCTAATTCACAGTTGTTGGAACTTGGGACCTCTGCAACCCTGGAGGTGATATGGAGGTGGTGGGGGGATGACAATAACAATAAAAGCGCATATGGCTGTCAGATTGCCTGTGAGAGAGACCTCCCAGAATCAGATACTCGGTGCGCTAGTACTCCCAATTCGTGAAGCTGACATAGCAAGTTGTATTCGGTTCAACATTCGTGGATTGGGATTTCTTCGTGTAAGGCCTAGGGAGACTGGGAAGATTACTAGGTACCGTAATGGTTAGAGACGACTCGGATAAGGAGACCCAAAGGTTTCTGATCACGTGCAACTAATTTCACTACGCGATGTCGCGTCCCGACTCTCCCTTCCCGGAGCAAAATGCAAATATTTAACATCCCCCCACTTCTCCTTGGATGTTTGAGGTGCAAGTTATCAACGACATATCGATTCCTTGCTTCGTCCCAGCAGTCCCAATTAATTGCAGACCACAACCTATGATAGGCTCGAGAGGCTGAAAGTTGAGATCTAGACTTCATGTCACCCATGGTAGACGCTGATGTGTTGTCATTTTGCTGTGCAGTTTCTCACCCTCCGGTGATATTACCTCGCTGTTCAACACAGCCTACAGGGCTCTATGGGAAGCAGAGCGGTGGCACGTCAACTCTAGAAGATCGAGTTTTTATGGACTGTTTTGGGGAATAGCCAATGATCGCAATCTCAAAAGATGGAATAACTTATTTGTAAGGCACCTGCTGGCATATTCACAATGTCCTTGTCCCTGTGGAGCGTGCTGATTTGTTATCATTGGTAGTAACGCTCCTCACTTGCTGTAACAACCAGACAAGTTGCTGGAAGGTCCTCCCGTGCCAAGTCAACCCTGCCAGATCTCAGGGACACTGTAACCGCTTCCTGTACAAAGAAAGGCAAGTATTGTTTTTTTGTGGGTGCTACATCCTGACTGTCTGGCTCACATTTAACCAATACGAACTTCAGATCGAAATTTTCCTTCCGCAATTATGCACAAGGAATACTACTCTCAGTATTCTCCTGTCGATGGATTAAACGATGACGATGCGAAACTCTTTCATAGTACAGACATCGGACATCCATCAAAATCTCGCTTCCTTCACCTATGGCCATGGCTTAGCCACGCTGTGCTGATGTCCACGACGATGGTGTTCTTCGTCCTATGGGCGCGAGCGCCTTCGATAGATGATGTCATTATGTACTGTAGGTGGATCAATAGAAATCGGTTCATACTTAGGATCTTGCTTACTTGTCACAGCTCCAGCAAACGAGGCCATTGATTCCATCGGCGTTATAAGATTCAACGGAAGTCTGAGCGCTCCTTCCATTTATCGTGGCAGTCCATCCCCAGAACTCGATGCGGCTTGGGATGACATAGCTGTGGATGGTTATCCCATACTTCACTGACTTCATATGCAACCATTGACGTGAAATGTTATTCAGCGCGCTCAGTTCGTATGACGCTTGATCAACTGCTCAGAACAGGTGAGAAACCTTCTCCCGCCATGGCTATATCCAGACGAATATGGCGGAGGTTATATGGCGACGATTGAAGCCATTCACTTGCTCCATTGCACAGTCAGTTGCAATACAGGGAAGCTGGATCTTTGCTCACTCCCATGTAGAACATGCTTCGTAGAGTCAGCTGGGGCGACCATTACAGATCCTCTGATTACTCCATCCATGACTCCCCCGAGGCATTCCGCACTCATCTCGGTAGGTATATTGATTTCTTACCATCGCAAGTCCTACCGATGTTTTACCTCAGACCACTGCATCGAAATGCTCAGGCAGAATATTATGTGTCGTGGTGACGTGACGATGCTCACTTACGACTGGGTGGAGGGAACCGAAGATCCTGTTCCCAACTTCAATGTTCTTCATCAATGCAGAAACTTCCAGAAGATATTGGATTGGGTAGATGATCATCGCGTTATTGTCCCTAGGTCCGACATGGTCCGCTTGGAAGATACCATCGACCTGCTTTCCCCTCCTTAATTGCATTCTTGATATAGTCCGACGGTTTTGACATGGATTAAATTAGGCCATATGTACCCACAGGACATCTGAATTTAAACTACGAGTTGAGTTTCACCATGCCATGGGCAATTACACTAGACGCCCTTATGTCTCTAAGTGGAATGCAAATACAACTTCCACTGAATTACCAATTCAGAATCTAGGAGACCCGGCCGGCTTTCGTAGGCATCAGTGCTGCGAATTCATTGCATCCATTGATAATCGCATCAATGGCAACTTGCTTAGCTTCGTCAAACGTCACAACGACTTATTTCGTGTGACCATCACACTTTTTCGATGTTTCATAATGACATGACCGAAGGTATGTTTTTCTAAAAAAAACGCATTTAAATTTCTGACGCTGTGTCACATCTAATCGTACTTATGCTTGCGATTTAGACGCGCATGCCAGTAAGCCTCGTTAACATTGTTGGGAACAACTGTTCTTTCTAGATCTCTTCCTAGGCCCAACTAATATGGGGGAAATAGTACTTTTCCCTGCTCTAAGTCCGGCCGTTGGACTCAGATTAAGGGCGACTTTAATTTTCCACCTCCACCTCCACTGGCAAATAAGATGATCCTTCAGTCTCACTGCATTCAAAGCGGGATCCCTCCTTGATTTTCTGTCTCCGACGTCGCTCTCGTACTCTCGTACCCCGTGTTCAAAATTGACACAGGTCTGGCCAGGCAACATAGCCGAATTCTCTATTCTGGTCTGATTATGACTGCGCAGTGTAGGATCTTGTGCGGCGTCATACCGTAATGTTCTGCGGGCATCAACGGCCGGTGTAAGAGTATTCTGTGCTCATCATCTGACTTTGACCGGCTGGCATCCGTATATGAACTTACCATTGCGTACTGTCGAGCGACTTGAAAAGCTCTAGGTGATAACGGCGGACTGTTACTCAGAGCCCTCCTATCAAGACTATAAAAGTGGGACAGCCGACCATCGCTGAAATCAGGAAACAAGACTTGGGAAATAGCTCATCATTAACAATGACAAAATCAGTAGTCGGGGCGATTCTAGCAGTTGCCTTCAGGCTTGCTGCCGCGTCGTACATGACAGTGTTGCCGCCTGGAGCAGTGGTGTGTCGACAATTGTAATTCTGCAGTGCTACATCTAAATGTCTGCCTCGCAGTACATCGACCCTCTACTGTACAATGTTGTGGGAGCAAACTACACAAAATGGCGCAACTCATCCGCTGTTGGCTTTAACCCCACCAACACTGCACCCCCATTCATTCAGGTATTTGACCCTTCGTTCCTCGATGTCACCGGTCCATCTGCCACCATTCGTAAAATTGCTTCAAATCCCGGCTTTGCTTTTGCTCATGAAGCACCCATCTACGTCCCAGACCTCAACTTGGTCTTCTTTGCAAGCAATGGCGGTGGCGCACTTGGGTACAGCGGCTGGTATAACAACAGTGTTGTTGGCATGATCAACATGACAGAAGTTGACATGGCGCTGGCTTCTACGACTGGAAATGTCAATATCCAGGTTCAAACAGTGGGTCACTCCCGCTTGATCATTGATGTCTAACCATTTTGACTTTCAGCTCAACCTCTCCGATAATGTCGAAATGGTCAATGGGGGAACAGGCCCATTCAAGGGAGACCTTCTGTTCGTCACTTCAGGTCGCGCGTTGCTTCCTCCTTCTATTGTTCGCGTCAATCCCAGCCCTCCCTACAACACCACTGTGATTCTGGACAACTTCTTAGGCAGACAGTTCAACTCACTTAATGACATCAAAATTCTCCCTGGCACGGACATTATGTTCTTCACCGATCCCGCGTGAGCAATCGATGAGATCACCATAACCACAATGCTAATGGCTTCTTCAGCTACGGGTGGCTTAACGGTTTCCGTCCTGAACCAATGCTGCCATCACAAGTTTACCGCTTTGATCCGTCCACTGGGCAGGTCAGAGTTGTCGCGGACCAGTTTGTGCACCCGAATGGTATTGCGTTCGCTCCCGATGGCAAAACTGCATTCATGTAAGTTTATGTTTGTTCCTGCGTATGTGGATCAATCCTAGAATAACGCATCAGCACCGACACGGGTATTTTTGGAGGCTTCCTCGGAACGAATCAGACCCTTCCAGCTACAATGTGAGTCTTCCCGCACAGCGTGATGGTAATCAGATATTCAAGCAAACTCTAAAGCTATCAGTTCGATGTTGACCCAACGACAGAGTCGTTCACGAACCGTAGAGTGTTCGCCTACATTGACTCCGGCGCACCCGATGGCATTCAGTTGGATACCAAGGGCAACGTTTATTCCGGTTGCGGAGATGGCATTAATGTCTGGAATGGCAAAGGCACGCTCATTGGGAAGTTCTACATAAACAGCACCTCGGCCCAGCTTATCTTCACGAAGTCTGGTCTCGTTATTTTGGAGGAGACGGCAATGTATGTGACAAACATCCAAGCTCATGGAATGACTCTAGCTACGTGGTAGCTTTCTGTGTACCGTCATGCCTGTTGCGAATTTGATGTATACGAGTTCCAACCCGTGGCAGCGTAAGCCCAACCATCTGCGTGCCAGCTTTCGTAGCCGAATAACATCATACTCTGTCCTACAGATCATCGAAGCATTCGCTTGAATGATTTTGGCATAGCCGCGCGCAGCCTGTACCCAAGGTCGGCCCCTGAATACGTTTTGGGCACTTTACCCTTAGATTATCAGGCAACAAGGGTATGAAAACCTGTGGGAACGGGATGAAAGTGCTGCCCTAAGGGCACTAACATAGGAAAATGCTGCGCCACTGCTGCTTCGACTGCTGCGGCCAGTCGCAGCAGTGGCACAGCATTTTCACGATGCCCCTGCCAAGGGTGCTTCGCTGATTCGCGTGTACCTTGGCGGGCCACTTTCGCTGAAAAGATATCACGACATTGTCTACTCAATATTCTGCCCACTACTCAGACTTTATTGCACCATCATGTCTGGTAGCTCAGAAGAACGATATATTAGACTTGAAGGCGGGTCACTCCATATCATCTTCGTATTCGTTTTGCGATCCTCACGCTCTATCCCTCTACCCACAGTCGTCAGCGGAAAGAATCTTTAAGTCCCTTCGAAGCGTACACCCGCGGGCATTTACACATCTATCAATATTGACTCGAGGAGACGCTGGAAATCAGCCATCAACGTCCTATCATCCGAAAAATCTGTGGTGTGGGGCGATGTTGTCACCCTGTAACTTTCCTGACCGTCAGATTCACTCTGTCCTTAGCTTGCGAGCATTCTTCTTGCCTCCGGTCCCGTCAACATTTTTGTTTGGTGGTGAATCCTGGCAATTATTGGTCAGTCTGTCGAGGGTCTCTATCTCGAAGTTCCACACAAGTTTGATAGACACATCATGGACGCGGACGAATAATTGGCAATATGGCTGGCAATCCAAGCTCGATTCCTTTTGTATCCTGGTGAGCACTATTCATGTTCGACTTGATATTCTTTGTAACTGGTTCTGCATAGAGATCTGGTGTTGCGTAGTTGCACTGCGAGGTCAACACGATGATGTCTGATGCGTAACAAGGTTTACTACTCCAACGAAACTGTTATGCTTGCCAAGTGGTTCTGCTTAGGCGTCTGGGTCTGGTAACGGTTCTGGAGACTCCGCCTGCATACATTATATGATGAGGCTAACGTGATGAGATTTGGTGCGAAACAAGGCTTACGCGCGTAATTGGCTCTGCGTACGTGGCTGGATCTGCATAATTGCCCTGCGCACATTGTAACGTGAGGTCTGTGACACGGTGAGATTTGATACGTGAAACAAGGCTTACCACGGCGTCGCTACGCTTATCAAGGTCACCAACTGCGCGAGCAACCTTCTGACATTGTATGTCAATATGATAAGGTTTGACGCGAAATGAAACTTACTGGTAATATCCCAGCGTTGACAGCCGTCAAGTTGAGGAAAATAACAAAAGCAGCAGCGAAGAGGCGGGCAAACATGATGGTGTGTGTGTGAGTGAGTTGTTGACCTTGTGCAAACTAGAGAGAAGTTGTTATATATAAGCGCTCCAATCTCTGACGTACTTGAAGGAATTTCCAAGTGTATGATCTTGCTGGCAGAAACGGTCCAGCAACGTCACTCGAGACTAATAATCCTTTTCTAACTCATGTAAGTAATTTGTCACGTTTAATGAAAGCAATAGAGGAAGTCAAATTTCAAACCTAGTCAAACACATGGTGTTTACACATCGATTCTGATGTCGATTTTCGAGCGTCAGAATCGAGTGAAATCGTGAATCGCTCACCTGTGTGTCACCATTAATAGTACTCATTATAGTTGATGCAATTGAATCTTCCTTACTAAGTAGTGGGGTTTACCTACGCTGCAGCAGCTTATGGAAAGCGGGAGTGATCAGGTCAACGACAGTGATCAGCTTGACTAAAATGGCAAGTGTTTGGTCTAGCCCCCCAATCACCCTGCTCACATATCCTGCACATTACAATACATCAAAGTTGTATAGTAGTGATATCATAGATTCAGTACTGATATGATGACTATCATGACCGAGAGAACCCTCCTCCGACCCCTGTTATTGTCTTACCTGACCCAGGTCAAGACATCACCGAGATCATAGCTGCCGCTGAACATCTGGACCTCAAACAGGAGGCAAGAATGTGCGCCACACCGGAGGGCGAGCACCCTTGGCACCACTTGGAAAAGGTACTGAAGGCCTTTCACATCAACATTGGGAAAGCAGCTCAAAGGATGACATCACGCACTCTTCGTACCATCAGGTCCACTCCATCTTCAAGAACCTGAATTGCTTGTCGTCCAAGAAACTCGACGGAGACAGCAACAGAAGTGGGAGGATGCCCAGCGAAGACAATGTTGCGCGTGTGCGAAAAGGTTTGGTAGGAAGAGAAGCACCGTCTGCACATCGAGCAACTTCGTATTCGCCGTTATGAGGAGGAAATTGCTGTAGAGGAAGAGTGAAGGCGGATAGCAGAGTGTGCAGGTAGTGCAGGGTGATGCCAGAGGGTGTGGTTTGGTGCAGTTGGGCGTGTTATTCGGACCGTGATGGCAGCTGCAGAGGAAGCCTGCATGAAAAGATGTAAATACATATTGACAGATAAAAAAACTTACCTAGACCGAGTGGTGCACTTCGAGGGTACATCATGGACGAGAACATGCTCATGTTCAAAATTGAGAGGCAGGATGATAGGGCTGAAGGCTGCTGAATGGACGTCACCAGCAGCACCCCACTGATCATGATGGACTCAGTGACTTGAAGTACCCTGGTCCGTTTCCAGCCCCAGCTATTTCGCATCCGACGGAAGCTGATAACACTAGCGTGATAAATTAGTTGAAGTATTTGCACTAGACATATGTAAGACACGGACCTGAGTCCATATTCCTCCTGGTCATAATGGTCTTTGAGGTGGCGCACAAGGTCGACATCACTCATGTTGAGCTTGAAATAAAACTGAGCCGGTTCTTGTATTTCCCTGGCAGGAGCTATGCTCGCTCAACAATCAGTGAAACTGGCAGTGATGCAGGCTTAACACTCACGACATGGCTTATGCTGGTTGGTGCGCCGAGAACGGTCAGTCAAAATGTCAGGAGCACGATCCTGCACTCGTCAACTTGAATGTTCAAGTTGCTTTGAATTCTGTCACAGATTGCGCTGTCAGGTACGATCAGCATTCCCCGAGTTACTATCTGTACATCGGAGGACTCACAATTTGACGAGCAATACTATATCTTAAATATATCACTAGAAACATTAGCTCTCTCAAGCAGTGGTTGGGGGTCTGACAGGTAAAAGCCAAACAAACACGCTTAGCGAAGCTGATCACTCCCGCTTTCCATAGCAGCTGCACAATGAGAGAGACGTTACAGCGCGCCCTCAGAAACAAATTTGGAGCCTGAGTGGAGTGCGCACAGAACACGTCAGCAAAGTGACCTCATGAAGTGGAGCACGCTTCGGTGGCAAGTTTGCCACTGGCAACACTATCGTCCACCATACTTTCTGGGATTTACCAGAATCACTTAAAGTACATATGCATACAATCATTCAGGAAAATAAAAATTTGTAAATATCAATAAATTCGGGGTCTGTTTCAATGTAGACGTTGAAACCCTCTTTCAAGCATAACCAAACGACTCGATGTGTAAAGTCACACTCGGCCCACCGTTGGCTACATTGAGAGGGCTAGACACCGGGAACCGAAGAGCACCACGAACAGATCGAGCTATGCTCTGTGAGCCACACACTGAAAATGGAGTAAGTGTCACCATAATCTGCAGCGTATGGAGGTGAAGACTTACCACTAACGGACATCCTGCCCGTCGCCGTTTTCACTTCATCCCTGAGGATAGCCTGCAGGTCGGGCCTTCCATTTGCGAGCTTGACTGAGTCTATAGTGAAAAGGGAGCCATTATTTATCTCCATGGCTTTTCTATCCTGCAACTCCACCACGTCAGAGCAGGAATCGTCGCGCGCAGGTTTGGCGTCATCATTTGGACCATACGATTGAGGCAAAATCTCAATAGTTTCTGGTGCACTGGTAACGTGAATGTGGATTGAGATGGATAAGGAAGGAGGTGCAAGTCGGAGTGCCCGGATAAGAACATCGTCGATCCAGTGGATATGATCTGAGAATAGACGAATTAATATTGCCACAAGCCTCGGATGTACGATTCTTACCGACACTCCGAATCGACCAAATGAAAACAACGCGATGACACCCGCTTTGACCGTTGCGGACACGCCTGAAAAAAATTCAGGTTAAATATACAAAGTCGACAATCCAGCCAACATACTCTATTATATCCAACAATACCGGTAGCGTATATGAGACTCCGGATCCACCTGAAAGTGGGACATGCATGAGCAATGTTTCACATGTAGGAAGTTCGACGACTAACCAGCAACGAGTACGGATGTGTCATATGAACCCAGGTTAGGAGAGGGACCGTATGGCCCATCGACAAAGACCTTGACTTTATCACCTTTCAAGGCAGCATCTTTCAAGCGAGCAGTGAATCCCTCCCTCACGTTTACGAAAAATACGAGCTCTTTCCAGAACGGAGCACTAGAACCAAGATTCCCTTCCGCAAGGCTAATCTCGTCATATTTTTCGCTTGTCGGTTTCTGTTCCTTGGGCACATCAAAAAGGGTCGAATTAAAGCTCGCAATGGTGAAAGGGTGGGCCTCGAACGGCAATCGTGAGACGGACGGTATGATAAGATAGGCAGTCTGCCCGGGCGTCCAGTGGAAATGAGACGGGCGGTGGAAACGCAACCGAACAAAATCATCTGATAGGAGTTCAGCGGTCGCATCCATAGTAGACCCTGACTTGAATCCGAAGTATGAGTGGTTAAACACCACTAGACGAAGGAAGCGGATGAGGCGGTCCAATCCCCAGATTATGAAACAGGGGTAGATCCAGAAGCCGAATCTGGTGATCATCAATGTGGAACATTTGGGTTGTGTATTTGATAGAACTCACTGGAAATCTTGTGCGTGGAAGTAAGCACCGATGAGGAAAGTGCTGGATTTTTTTTTGAGTGCCACAAAAGCAATAGAACTGGAATGAGCTCACAAAGCCATGGCGAAATGAACGTAGAAGAAAAGCTCATATGCTTGCGCTCGGATAGGGCGCAAGGAAACGATACATAGAATGGTAAATGCACACATAGCAACCAATCCCCATATGAGCCACTGCTTCGCGAAGTATGGTTGGAATCTGTGTTGTGTTAGCACATTGTATTCTTAATGCATGCTGCACGTACGGGGCATGTTGGACAACCTCACCGCCCACATGAACCCAGAGCAAGATGAAAACGACTCTAGACATCATGCGATGGACGTAGTTGAGCTTGAAGAAAAACCATGTTAGAACAAAGCAACGACGAATATCGCGAAAAGATTTACCTTGTCATAGCTGATACCAGTGATTACTGCAGGCAGTCAGCAAAGCAGGTTAAGATGTGAGTACACAAGCCGTACAGGATACTATATTGTTTTTAGTTCCAAGTGCAGTAATCAGTGGGAACTGGCTCGCCGCCAGTATGCCCGAGCGGTTGCTCCAGTATGTAATGTCCAATGTGTAGCCCTCGAGGTCGGTTGCTAGAAGTTTTTTCAGAATATGCGAGTGACATCGCCAAGGAACTTACTGTTGATAAATGTCCATACAAAAAGAAAAATGATGTACGTCATGGTCACAAACACCTCAGCCATGTTGAGGGTGTATGACTTTCCAAATTCGAGTGTCCAGCGGAAAGAAATGACACGGTATGCATTGACAAGTCCCAACGGAATGCGGCGCCAAGAAAAAGCGTGGCGACGGTGCACAGAAGCATGTTCTGGGTCGGAGGCGTTGGACGTTTGACGCCTCCTGGCAAACTTGGAGTGAAGGAAAGAAATCCACTGAAAGGTGGCAATGATAAAAACGAAAAGTCCAATACAATACCACGCCTGTATCGGGTACAGATTGTTTCGGGTGGATCGCAGAGACTTGTCGGTGACAGCCATGGATGAAGAAGAGAGCCCAAGTAAACCCACACCAAGGAGTTGTTAGACCATCCTCGAAGCATGGCTCCCTTTATAGTCGACCTCTGCATGAAATGAATTAGTATGTATACAGAAGTGCCTGGAAAAAATAAGTATTTCAAACATCAGATAGAGCCTCGGACGACAGAAATAGTATTTATTATCATGCGCACTTTGGAGGATAGAACGGTTACCGAAACATTCAATTTGCCACGTTTGGAAACTCTTGAGGAATCAAGCATAGACTGTGTTCTGCTCGAGCTCGAGTGTTTGACTGTGTTTTAATTCTACATCAAATATTGACACTCCGCGAAACATTTGAATTGCACGCGCAACGCTGCGCGCCTGTGGCCCTTCGGGAGATCCCGGTCAGGCACGATGACTTAAGGACCGTCTCGTCCTCGGCGTCACGCCCCCAGCCGGGACCCCCGCCACCACGCGGCTAAAGCTTGAAGCTTGAGCTTGAAGCTTTGAAGCACCGCCCGCCGTTCGGCGACCTCCACCTAAAGCCACCTGTCTACCAGCCCCATCTCGAAACCTGGCCACCAAGCCACCGACTCTCAAATGCATCCTGTTGTAAGTAGTAGACTATCCTTCGCAAAAGGAGGCTAATCATAAATAATTGATATCTATCGCCGCGAACCTTATATCCGCTTTATAGCCACTCGTGTGTATCAAAGAGTCCTAGTACTGGATGGGCAGAACAAATCTCGAATTCACACGCGTTCACATGCTCATAGCTCAGCGCTTTCAGCAGAATTCCAAGATAACTTGCTGTTCGATATTAATAGTGGTCCAAAGCTGCGGAGGCGCATCATCAGTTCACATCAGGCGGCTTGGATCAGACATTCAGGTTTACTTCAATGGACGTCCCCCCTCAATCCCCCTCGTGCCAGATCTCTGGGCGGGTCGTGCCTACACGCATGGCATACCAGCGCCTCGCCAGATTAACTTGTGAGTCGATTGGACCCGTTTCTGACTTCTGACGTCGCTTCATAAATAGCTTATAGGTAACTATTTTTCACGACAGAATTCGACAGATCAAGTTGGAACTTGAAATTGTACGAACTTGAAATAGACGCCCCTGTCCGAGCTTCCGAGGTCGTAATGTACACGCATGACAGCCGCGACCATGACAGGAAGTTCCGGTCCAGTGCATTGTAACTAACAGACACATCGCCGCTTGCATAATAATATCATGTCAACACTTTCGGTACCGGGGCTTGCCTTGGCACATCGCAACGCTGCACTATGATAGTCATTCTGGTGATTGTTTGCTCTGAAACAGGCGACTCGGATATTTGCATCCGTAAGTCGATATGTATCAAATATCCCACAGTGATACGTATCCACTCCGTAATAACAGCACATGTTGAGCATTTCCGAGCAGGGACTCATGGCAATATATCTTGTCTCGTGCGCTGGACAGAATGGACGTCTTCGTCTTCAAGCATTCAGTGGAAGGGTATGCCACTGGTGCACTCCATTCTGAAGAGCAAGGAGAATGAGTATCTTTCTGAATAATAATGTGTTAATTATTGCCATTGATCTATCACAACCAAGTCAAGAATTTCCTCATAACCCGGACTATGGCGCGATTGATATATTCGTTTCTCTCAGAATAGAGCTTCTGATGAAAACGGTTCGTTGTAGCAGCTCACGCGCATGTAAGACACATGAAGCATCAGGTGCCAGATTCTGTATCAGGTTCAGCAACGGGATCCTGGAAGGAAGATGTGGGTATCCGTAGGAGGAAATAAAAACATCAAGAGGAAAGAACCATTCACTAAGATAATAATAGGAAAACCATCCAGATTTGCGATATCTTATTCAAGCTAAGAGGCAACTCCCCAAATTATAACGATGCCTCTGCCTTCAATTACCCGCGGACCTTTTCGTGCAGCAGCCCACCCAGGATGCTAACATGGGTTTGTGTAACATGGTCAGATCGCCGCCCGCGCATAACCGTTACACCAAAAGGTGAAATACTGAAAGCTTAGCTTTCAGATCAGCGACGGTATATGTACTGATTATGGGAACTCAGGTATGCCAGCGTGCTTACAGTTTGCGGTCTGTTTGAACACAAAACACAGTGTATCCTGCCGTCATGCGATTAGCACCAAGACTCTGTTTGGTGTTGGAAATTATTTTTAGTATGTTTTTTCCGAGGCGGTACCGGGTGCGATACTTATCTTTAAGGAGGTGCCGTATCAGTGCGTACCTGGCTCTATATCTAGTTTTTCTTCATCAGATTAGTTCGGCGATCATGCGGCAGCGCATAGTTGTGCAAATGTGTAGTTAGTACGGATGATGGACCTACGCTAATCTTTCTAAAACAAGCCAAGAACAAAGGCAAACGGCTCCGGTGAACAATTGGTATGGGACCCAGATAAGTAGCTATAAGTAGCTTCCGCCAGACTCGGACCAGTGCTTGAGCACCGCCGTGTTGTGTAAGCCAGTTGATGATCAGGGGCAGTTGACAATACTTTGTAGTGGATCGTGCCAAGTCGATATAAGCTTGTCTATCATCGTAAGGTCGTGGACGCGCCAGTTCCCGACTTCGCCAACCGCTGAATAAATTTTACCAGTGTTAACGTTCAATTGCGGAATGCGGGTACTGTTTGAGCGGTGATGAGACATAAGACACTTCGACAGCCATGCACAAAACGTCTCAGCAGTGACAATGATCGCAGGATGATAATGAAGATAATAGATTCTCAAGCGATCCAAAGACACCGCCCGATCGAGGAGATAATCAACAACACATCATGGGGAGGTCAAGGCTGACATAATCGCTGACATGAGAAATTGCCACAGTCGATTTGGTAGAGAAAAAGACGTTTCCGGACTACCGAGAAGGTACCCTCCCGAGTCCCCACAAGTAGAAGTCGGGAAACAAGTTCAAGTTCCAGTTCTTGCGGAAGGCGAAGCTACTCGAATCTCGACGCATACCAGCGAATGAAGGAAGGGATATTTGAATATTGCGCGTACTTGACGGTTGGGCTGACAGCGGGTGGCGGGTGGGATAGAGCTTTGCCGCAAAGTTGGCCTTTATGCAACCACGAGGCCCGCGCACCATGAGGGATAATGAGACCGTTTCGGTACACCGGGATATTTCGGATCCATGCGAGTAGACGATGCTGGATGGGCCTTTCAGAACCCATACAGACACCGGACCGGTCGTGTCTTGCACGTTCGCACCTATTTTTGCGAGTCCTAGATCGAACCTTAGTAGTTAGCGTCTTATCTTCAAAGCCGTATGGATGTCACCCGACAGCAAGCGCAGGACATCGTCGCCAAAACCGAGGGCGACGATGCCGTGATCGAACAGTTTCACGAGATCTGCAATAGGAGATTTAGGTATGAGATATCACACGCTTGAAAGGATTTTCGCTCCATGCAATGCTCCAGTTACACTTCATCTATCAGGTTTTACAAGATCGATGTAGTGCTCCGCAATGCATCATACATTCTTGCTGTCGCTCCCAAGACGCCCGGCTCTATACCAGTCTCGGTGATGCAGCCACTCTCCCTTGGCACAATCCGCGATCTCCTGTCAGAAATCTCCAATAACACCAAACTGCCTGTACCAGAACTCAGAAGCTTCGATGATTCCCTCGCACGTTTTCCATTCCATTATCTCTTCCTCCGCCTGCCCACACCAAACGCCCAGTCCCTCTCATCGCTGCGATCGAGTGGAGCCCTCACTCCGCCTCAAGATGCTCTTCTGGACCTTAAGTTAGGAACCTCCATTCGTTCTCTGCACTCACTCCAAAACGACTGGTTCGGTGTCCCAGGGACCCAGCCAGACGAGGATGTGTGCTACAGCTGGCAGGATACATTCATGCTGCTCCTTGATGGGTTGCTATGCGAGCTTGAAAGCTCTGGAGAGATACAAAGAACGTTGGTGGAGGACATAAGGCGATACCTATCCCGCGCCATCGGGTCATTTTTATTTGAAGATGCAGAAGTGCCTACATTGGTCTGGGTCACAGGCTCGGCGGATGATGTGTATGTCCAAGTTTCGGAGCCTTGTGGACCGAACCAGGAAGCTAGAGTGGACATTGCGTATGTGCTGCCGACGTTTGATCGGGTGGTGTGGGGAGACCCGATGTTGGAGGCGTTTTTTATGCCGCCAGGGCCGAGCAAGGCGTTGGAAGAAGGGTATTTGGAAGGCGAGGGCGGAACGTTGATCGTTTTCCCGAGGCAGAGAACGAAGAGGATGTGGTATACGCTGTTCTTAGCTCTAGTTGTACTGGTAGAAGTTAGAAGAGATAAGGAGAAGGGGGAAGGGGATAACCGAACGCATCAAAAGCTCTATTGGGCAAGGGAGATCCTCCCAAGATGCGTTGAGGCGTTGAAGGATGCGCCTTGTCATTAGAATGATACAGTAAAGTCCTGTAACTCAAAAGTTTAGCAATATGCATGAAGCAAAACATAGATGTCATACCTACCGATAAGCATATCATGACAAAATATCAGCAGGGGGCATCTCAACGTCTACTGCGTCTGGGGAAGCCACTGGGGTTGGGGCATCATTTCCCGTGAGTTCACCTTCCACAATATCCTCCTCGTCGCTACTTTGGCCTTCTCCAAGTTCCTCGTTGTCGAGAGTCACTATGATTTCTTTTTCGTCGGTCATCTGAACGTCCTTGGCATGTCCCATACGTGGATCCCATTCAAGCTCTTCTGGCTCCTCCACTTCCACTTCGACGCGCTGCTTCCACTCAAACTTATCTCTAAGCATCATCACAGCCCTGACAGCGCGCTCAACACGGTGATCATGCGCGCTCCGTATCTCCTCGCATTCATGGAGCACATCCTCGTGTGTCACCCGACCACTCGTGGCAGGAGGATGGTTGGTCTGAACGCTATTCGTGGCAATGGCGCCACGAGTGGCCATACAATCCGCCAGACGCCGAACAGTAGCGGTCTCCATATTTAGTACGTCTGTCGTCTGCTGGTTGCGCAAGAGAGGGATGAGGTCATTGTCGAGCTGAGCATCCGTCATCCCAATACTAGGATGCAGAGCAATCTTCTCGTACACGGTGGAGCCGAGCCGAGCTTGCGCCTGGCCAATTTGTGACTGCACTTGAGGCGACGATAGGGATTGGGAAAAGCTATGTGTTTGAGAGAGAATGACATTGTATTTGGAGAGGATGTCTGGCCAGGCGGGCATGGCGTTCTGTCCGCCGACATCGACTGTACGCTGGAGGGTCTGGATAGATTCAATAATTTGGTTAGCCTTGAATTTTAAGAGCTCAAGTTGAGCGATTGGGAGGGACTTTGAATCGAAAGCGAACTGAGGGTTGTTCGTAGTCATGACGGATTGATTCCAAAACAAGGAATTTTCAAAGCGTAGTGGTTCACGAAGCTGTTGCACAATAAGACCAAATAGTCCTTCCAGTCCTGCAGAGTACTTGCTTGTGCTCTCCTCTTCTCCATTTTTACTGTTCTCTTCACCAATTGTTTTCATAATGATCTCGCTTTCTGCTCGTCACATTGCATCCAATCTGCGCACTAATGTTTTGTCTTCGTCGGTCTTGACTTCGTCCGCATTCGCTGCGACGCGTCGTACGTTCTTTACTACGCGTTGTATCCAGCTGCCGGCCGCTGCATCTAAAAGCACGTCAACCACAACAACGAAGAAAACCACAAAGAAAACTATAGCTACAAAAGCTGCTCCAAAGAAGGCGAAAACCACCACGGAAGCAAAGCCCAAGCTGAAGTCAACAGCAACATCCAAGAAGACGGTCGAGCGGCCTCGTGAGTAGAACCGTTGGCTGAAGCTTGTAGTCATGTGCATATTTATATGTGTCGCTATAGCACCCAAGAGGGTGCCCAAGTCTGAGCAGCCTCCTTCGCGCCCCCCTAATGCCTTTCTGCTTTTCTTCTCGAGGCTCGTCCAAGACCGTAGGGGTGACATTAAGACTACTGTGGACACCCAGGGTATGGCAAAGGAAGCTGCAGCTACGTGGAATGGCTTTACTCTTGCGCAGAAACAGGTCATTTACATTGCCATATCTGTAATGTGTCGTGCTGAAATCGCTCCTCACAGCCTTACTACAACGAGGTTGAGGTCCTGAAGAAGCAGTATGAAGAGAAGCTACATGACTATTGGAAGACTGCCTCTCCAGAAACCGTCAGGAAAATCAATGCGCGTCGCAAACATGACGGGAGAAACAAGATTCACCGACCTCACCAAGAGAATGACAATAAGCGTCCTAAGGGTCCTTTCTTTAGGTCACTTTTATGCGCTATGGCGATTATGTAAAGACTGACAACAAAATAATGGTTTACACAGATTCATAGAAAATTTCCGTCAATCAGATGATGGTAGAGCTATCCAAGAAGCTGGAGCCACTGCCACAGGTAGAGGAGCGGTTAATGTTGCCCGTAAGGCCGGTGAGCGGTGGAGGGCAATGAGCGCCTCTGACAAAGCCGTAAGTCAACCCGGCTGACAATTATTCTTCAATGATTAACGATATGTCATTTTAGCCCTATGTGGAAGCTTACCAGAAAGCAAATACTGACTGGCAAGCAAACCACCCCAGCAAGAGTGCATCATTGTAGGAGCTTACATGCCAGGAAGCAGAAATGCTAGCAATTCCGCATGCATCAGTCCCACTGTCCTTCCGTTATCATTGCGGTTTTCATCTTCGCTTGCCCACTTCATCATCCACGTTCAGCCCAATGAGTTGATTTTTATTGCAATGTTTATAATTTCTGAAGTCATTCGCATGTTCCACCAGTTTTTACATATGTACGATAGGAGCTCCTGGTCGCGTTCCTTTCGGCTTGCGAATTCTCTTCGTCGTACCTCTCAGTCATGGCGTGATGTGCAAGTTTTTTAGGCACGCGGACCCATATTTGATACTCGCAATAAATGATAATCTTCATACGAAAACGCTCCATGGATTCCTGTTTTTTTGCGCATTACCCCGAGTATATTTCAACCTACATGTCTTTCGTGAATGGTTTCTCTCGTACCAATCACCATCTCGGACAATCCCAGTGGACGCTGTCTCTCTTTGCAATCATGTCACATCGACGAAGCATGGCTTTCACACTGAGATTGATGCTTGCGTTAAGTTCCTTCACCTCTTTTCCGACTGATGTTTCAGATGCTCACGATGCATTATTAACATCCAAGGTTGCATAGGCACATTCTGCCACCTCATACAGTGGTTCCGAACCCGACTTCAGCGTCGGTGATTTTGAATCTCGTTCAACATATCGCCGTTCTCTGCGAGCTATATACATACCACGGAATGCAAACAGAAGTTCGGGAATCGGCGCATGAGCCCGCTGCACCTCGACAAAATGTTCAGGTACGTCATACTAAAATTGATTATCAGATGCCGAACAAAGCACACAAACAGATTGATTTCGCAAGCAGTATCAGGCTGTGGGCTGTGGGGCGCTTAGTTGTTTTTGAAATTCAAGGGCAGATTTGACAACCGCCCTCAGTGAGAAACTGTGAGAAGGTACTTCTCGGGACCTGAAAAACTCAGATGACTTACCGCAGCCCCCAGTGCATCAAGATCAAGATCAGCTTCTAGGGGGAGCAAGTATAGATTTTCATTTTGCTATGGTCTGCGTTCTTATCAGCTAGCGGTGCTTGCGTCGCTGCAGTCCTCCGATCAATTCCTGTGTTGCAATGCAAAATGTAGGTTGTTCCTCTCGTCATTTTCTTGCATCGAAGGATCCAGATGTGGATGTGCTAATTCGATTCGGAGATGAGATTCGTAGAGGGCGTATCTTGCCTCGTTGCCGTTGGTGAGCTTCTCGTTACCTGGATTGTGCGCGCTAAATGGCTTTTAAAACTCAGAAACTCGATGTTCACTTTAACAATCATTTACCGCCCTCCCCTTGTAAAAATCTGAATGGGATAAGCTATTAGAGTAATAACCATGCGGACTGTATGATGTGTGATAACTTCATTACGACCGTCTCAACACATGCATGAGCGGATCTACGAAAAGGTATAAAAGTCCTCTTAAATGTTCAATGCAGTGCATACTGCTCTTCTTAACTCAAACATGAAGCTTTATTTTGTCCTCAGCGGGCTCGCATCTATCATGATTCTTGCTACAGCGTACCTCATGCATGAAGCTATTGCGAAACGGTCTTGTGAGTGTCCATGACTGTCAACAGCACCATAGAATATGTGGAGGTTGACGAGCGCGACCTGCTACCAGATGCGGAGAAGCGCATGCTAATGACGTCAATTACAACGATTACTGCACGTGCTCTTGACGTTCTATAGGTGAGTTACAGCTGTCTCGAATTTGTGGGGGTCATCTATTAAACCTTGCTAGGGTGTCCACAAATTGCGCTTCACCCACAAGTCACGTACGTCGTCCGTTGAAACGAGTCGCCAAGTTTATGCCCCGATTCGACGGTCCTTATAAGATTATCTCGGCTCACACGGAGTCATCCTCCTACACTCTTGAACTACCAGCTCATACTAACATACACCCCACTTTTCATGCTTCGGAATTGAAGCGCCACATACCATACAACAGGGATCTCTTCCCTTCACGCGAGCTACAAAAACCAGGACCCATCGTCACCAACAGCGGCCGAAGAATGGGAGATAGAGCACATCCTCGACCATCGTACACGTGGCCGCGGATTCCAGTACCTCGTACGTTGGCGCGGTTACGGACCTGGAGCTGACCTCTGGCTACCCGGCCTTGACGTCGAAGACATGCCTGCCCTGCAAGATTACAACGCCAGACAGCGTTCTTCGGAGGATGGGAGGGTGTAAGCCTGCAGGCGATGGGGATTTCAGGCGGACTCAGTTCTCCCACATAAAGAACAGTATTCAGCACGTCAAAACAAGGCATCTTCCTACTTCCCCTTCAGATTTATCTGAGCCCATACCAGTATCACTGTTCACATCCTCACGAACAATGCGTTTCGCCTTTGTCCTCACCGTTGTTGCTGCTTTAATATCTGTCACTGACGCTGCCAGTGACTCGGAGGACTGTCCTGTGTTCTGCCTTCATCGAAGTCAGTGCTACTGCCCTGATAAGCCGAGTTGTGTGAGTATGAGTAGTTTGTATTTAACCACATAACTCACTGGCGTGGTAGTTCTTGTTCCTGTGCTCCGGCGTATAGTATGGTTACTTTGGAGAGGTTGTCTAGCCATGCCAGCAGATTACAAGCACTACCTTGCGAACCAGGTCCTACCGCCTATTGAGTGACTGCGTGAGCCTATTGAATGGACAGACAGGGCACGTTGGCCGAGCGTCTTGGTGAACGTCGATCGAACCACTCATGCCTGTGAACTACACTCAATGCTTCTACTAGCAAAAGGGCTGGACAGGGGACGTTATTGCATTAGTGGATACTACACTTGTGCTACATGCATACTGCAGCCTGTAAAAACGAAGCTGCGGTATTCCTGTAGCACCCGCTTCATGCTAACCGCTCTAATAATTCCATCTGGATGAATGATGACGACTGTTGGATGAGTTTCATACTTCGTAACCTTCGCTGCACGTGCATACTGATCATCATAATCAAATGCAGATTTTCGCAACTCAACTCTGTGGGTGGGCATGGATAGACGATTAGTGTCTTCTGCTGGCCATCTGGGAAGGAGTGCTGTACGGAATGTTGGACACTGGAAACTCCGAACTGCTGGGGCTGGTAACAGTGTGTCGAACTTGACTGAGAAGGTCAAAAGTAATTGATTTGAACCAGTGACAAGACACGACCTACAGCAACAAGAAATTCGCCAGCATGATCGGTGTAAGCAAGATTCTTTAAATTCGCCATCGAGAACAAGATCGCATGTCCCAAACGATTGAGCTCTAACAATAGTCAAAATCAAGTATAGAGCTGATGGGGCATGAACTATGAGATCGGGGATCTTTTGTATGACTGGAAATTGTTCTTCATCATAGGATTTCAGCAAAGGTAGAGGAGAGATGCCTTTTGCAACCAGATCTGATTTTCACTCCAGATGACATTGTGCGAATCAACAAGTCGCTTGAACGGAAGCATGGTCACTGAACGTACGCATCTCGTATGCCTAAATTCAAGCCCTGCCTGTCAGTTGGGGTGAACTAGGTTATGCGTGCAGAATCTGGCATTGTGCATGTACATGTAAAGATACTGGACAAGAAGACAGCAGTAGAACTGACCGCCCGCAAGAAAGGCACCATCATGACTAAGTGTCTTCACCACCCCAATTGTAGGCCTAAAAAGTTCCAAACATGTGGGAAAATTGAGAAGTGTCCTGACGGCGGCCATGGATATACTATCTTGACTTCTTGTGCTGATGTGTTTTTCTGGAACAATCATGTCAGACAAGGTTCATTTCGCAATGAGAAGACGTACCCTGCAGCTCGGAAAGCCTTGGAGTCGTCAACTCATCTAGGAGAGTGACAAAAGAATTAGAGAGCATGTTAGCCTGCTATGAACGACTTTCGTGAGAAGTGATTATCCGCCTTGGAAAACCATGTGTATTTTACAGCGTAGACACCTACACTTCGCGCTACGGAGAGATCAGTCACCCAGCTTTGATGGACTGCGCATCTCCGGCGGGAACGGCGGACCAGCAGGGATACAATCACGCTGGGGCATCTACGATCTTGAGTGTTGCAGAGGCATCCTTTAAACTAGTTAGTACTGTTCGGGCAAGTTACCACAATGGACAGAAATCGGAATGAAAAAAACCACGTGTATCTGAGGGTGAACAATACAACTCCGAGCCAGGCCTTAAAAGAAAAGAAAAACTTCGCGCCACTGCAACAAATTCCTCGATTTCATCTGAAAGGGTATTTCCCCCAGCAAAACAGATGCAAAAATCAACCGCCAGTCCCTCAACCGCCGGGCAATCAACAGACAATGGCTGCGTTGCCAGTCAACCCAACGAAAGAAACAAAATGGCCACCGAAACCTACACACTAAACTGTGGCAGGGCCGGATGTCCGATCATTTTCGTTTACAACGTTGGGACCGACTGGCATACGGTCAGTTGCCTCGTAAATGACCACGCGCTGGTCTGTAAGGGCGGGCTTTACGAGCTCGCCCATTCACCACCCCGTTCCAACATGCACAGCGCACAACATGCACTCAGCCCCCCGCCGCCCGCTCCTGTGAACTTTGGCGGCAATCACGATGATGAAGTCATCGCGGGCGGTACCAAGCAGAGAAAAAATGAGGATGAGAGAAAACAGGAGCTTGAGGATGATGAATACACCGAGGATGTACAACCTACATTCGTCAGGTGCTGCGGATGTCAAAAGGTCATCAGCCTTGACAAGCGCCGTAGGTACTATCCTGGACTGTGGGACAAACACAGGGGCAAGTGCCCGGGCATCCTCAAGATAGAGGTGAGCTAATTTTTCCTATGAATGGAATGAGTAACTAACTAAATTTTATAGAGAGACAAAAAACTAACCAGTAGAAGAGACCCGTCGAATTCCCCGCCAGCCGCCTCCTCATTTGACGCGAGCGGTGAAGATTGGGAAGAGGGAGAGGAGGACGAGGACGAGGAGAATGGATTTAACAGTAAGTCAATCCTCGATGGCAAATACTACGATTCACCACGAACTCTAGCATTGAACGTGCGCTTCTTTCACGACTACTGAGAAAGGAGAGCAAGGTGACGGGCGTACCGGTACGCCACTACGAAGGAATTCATGGATAAAATTTTCATCTTAAATATTGTGGGTGAGTGTCAAAGGCGAAAATTCAGAGCGTGTTTATCAACCCTTTGCTCAGTGCACTTACTAGTGCCGAACGTCGACGTCCCTTTGTTTACAAAACGTTTCGTTCAAAATATAATCTCTCTTTGTCGTTCTCCAGGATTTATGTGATAAGATCACTAGACAAACAAGTAGGTGTGGAAGATAATGATCCTTTGTGCGCAATCAAGCTCAAGTACTTGATGATCGATGTGGTGCTCGGAAGGAGCCGGCACCAGTCAGCCAGCTGAATTCTTTGTCTTTGTGGTTGCTTTGTCTCCTTCACCCGGACCGTACATTCCGCTCACTCCTCACTCACGGTTCACCTTAGTTTCACCTACCACTGCCATTATGTGCAGTTTAACGTTCACATCGCGTTTCGATCACCGCGAGATTGATATATTGAATGCGATGTCCAACTATGTACTATCTCGATACATGTCATGGTCATTTAACAGAGTCGGTCCCAGCCCAACTACTGTTTGCTTAACCTCACTGCTTCCATTAGACGAAACGGATAACCGACAGCAGTCAACTTTCTGGTCGATCTATTGTGCTGTATTCGAGATCTGCAACCACGGCGATAACTCGAATGACAGTTCTTCAAGGCTTCACGATCTAGTTCTTACTGTCGAGAAGTCTGCACTTGAAACATAAGTACATCTATTGCCGCCTGCTTGTCCCTTTAACCATATCCTGCGCACCCCAAACACGCCATAATACATATCATCGACTCCAACTCTACAGCTGCCAAGTATCCCGAGCGGCGTGCTGCGTATGACGTCTATCGGACTTTGATTGTAGTCTGCCGCGTTGCTGCGAATATGTTACTCGGGGCTGTCACTTAGCTATCGATTATTCAAATCCGCGGAAATCTAACTCCTCGATGCGGCCACTCCGAGTCTAGTCAATCAGCGTCGTTACCAGTCGTCTGAGTATCGACGGAACGCGCCATTTGTCGACGTTCATCAACGACCACCGAATTTTTCAGATTTCATCGATGTCCCTCAATAGATCTCCGTGTGAGAGCGTCCGTCCGTTTTTCACTGGGATTGCACGTTGATGGTCCTGTCCACTCAACCTGAATTTACCGCAGAATCCGAGCTCGGAGTACGTAAGAAAGGAAAGAACCCCCCATTAATAAACTCCCTCCACTTCGTTCGACTTGGAGATTACTCACGTCATGACACAAAGCCTTGTCGTAAATATTTCTGGCGTTTGTCCCATTAATTCCTTGCCATGGATATAATACAGTGATGATAAAACTGCTCATGAAATACAACCCCAGGCTAACGTATACAATCTACGTAGTATCATTCGCAAATGGCGACAGACCCTCCAGGAATAACGACCATCCTTTGAATTTGTCCGGTAAAGTATCAAGTAGAAAGCAACTGTACAAATGCTGGGGAGGCACTCCCATCTCAGCGCACAAAGACCGTGTCTCTTTGAAGCGCTGTGTGGCTAGAGCAAAGTTCCTACGCGCAAATGCAATCTCTCCAAGACCACGCATGCTGAATGCCTTGAACACCAGATTGGCTTGCAGGTCGCAAGCTTCGATTGTAGCGGTGAAATAAGACTCGGCTCTGTCGCAGTCGCCTGCGGTGAGCTCGATGCATGCCGAGCCGTAAGATCGGCGGAGGAAGATGCGGGAATTGCGCAGTGAAAAAAACTGGAAGGATTCTGAGGCTTTCTGGATGAGCTCCCTCGCAGGGTCATAATTCCCTTGCCTGCTCATGACAATGGCCTTTCCCAGGGTGAAGGTAAGGACGCCATCCGAATGTTGTCCCTCCAAAATCCCTATGACCATCTGCAGGTTATCCATTGCGTCGGATAACCTGCCTTCACAAAATGCTATTTCTGCAAGCCCCTCAAGTGCGTCCCTGGAGTTGAAGACAGCTGTGATACTTGTGCATTGCAGGTACAAATCTTCTAAGCGCGCGTTCACCTGGACAGCGTTTCCCCCATAACAAAATTTGGCCCGCCAGTGCCAAATCTTGGAGTACAAGTCCCAGTCGCGATCTTCCGCGGACTTCACAAATAGTTCATCCGCAGATGCTGTGAATGTGTACATCCGGGCCGTATCCAAGAAAAACCAAGCTCGGGCTTTCGTTGTTTCGCTGAGAGACTCCCAAGAGTCGGAGTGCTGAAGACTTTCTACGAGATTCTGGGACTGAATAAAGCGACCTTGACATCTCAGCAAGTCTGCACGAGTTGTAAGACAATACCCCATGCTCTCGGGGTCGCCGGCGGTGAGGTAGAGTGCCTCGGCAGCTTGAAAGGCATGTGATGCTTCGACGAGCTGAGAAAGTGTGTCGTAGAGCCGCGCGAGACTATTCAAGCAGCATGCCTTCAATGTCCACGTGGATGGGCTCTCGACGATATTGGAAATAGCAAAGGTAAGAGTAGTCGGGCGCGGCAGATGCCACTCCAAACATTCCAAAAATTGCCAGCAAGCGTCATAGGTCTCTTTCGCGTCATCCGGAATATTGGCGAGGTTGAAAGCAACTACTTGCTCCATGTTCAGGTGATCCGAGATAATGATATCAGCATACTGATCGCGTTCTTTCGAACAAGAGGCAACAGTGAGATAGTAGAAGGCGCGTATCTCTTGCAAACACGTGGAGTCGGGTGCTTGCAATGAATCTCGCACGTAATGCCGAATGGGGGCGAGCATCCTAATGAAGTTGTCTTGACGATAAACGAGTGATTGCATGCATAGAACATCGCATATGGTGTCGACTTGCGGAAGCGATAGCAACAAATCACTAGCCAGGTTCTCGTTCAGACCCTGGGGCAAGAAGGCGATGATAGCTAAAGCACGACGACCATCTTCGCCAAGATCGTGGATCGATGGTGAGCTAAGCGACAGCTGCATGGTGTCGGACAAGCTTTGCAGCTTCCCCTTGCCGCTGTCGAGCACCTTGCTGTGCCGATCGTTCCATCTCTTGAGAAGCGTGGCTGGAGACCAGCTATTTTGTTGCGCAGCGTTTGCGAGTATGTTGATGGACAGGGGATGAAAATCTAATTCCTTCAGGAGGCCTCTTATGTTTTCTTCGGCTTCACTACGACTGGCGTGGTGATAAATACGAAAGAACACTGCTTGGGCAGAGCTCAAGTCCAATGGTGGAATATCCTTGGTTATCCATTGCACGTTTGGTGCATTCCTTCTACTGCGTGAGGTCAGGATCAGAATGATGCCAGGGATATTAGCCATTTCAGCGATGGCTGGCGGTATGTCTCCGAGCGCCGACGATGCACTTGCCTCTTCGAAGGTCTCGGCATTATCGAGCACCACGAGTGCGCTGGCTGAACGAAGAAAGGTAGATATTTGGCGCACAGGATCAGTGCCGGCAATCTCTATGCCAAGGGCTCCTGCGAAACGCGTCATAAAGGTTTCGAATGTGATGGTCGAATGATCCAAGTCATCGTAAGTCACAAAGAAGCGCCTATCAGCAAATTTATCCGTGACGAGTGGCTCGTTGATGATGGCTTTGGCCAGAGAACTTTTTCCCATGCCCCCAGGACCAATCAACGCCAGATGCTCATCATTGACGACAAGGTTCGTCAACTCTGCCACAAGATCGTCGCGGCCATACAGCATGGCAGGCCGTGAGGGAGGTTCGATTTGGCGATACCTGATTGCATTCAGAGGACATAAAAAACCTGCCCGAAATAATAACTTACTTTGAAGCATGATTAATAGCAACATTTCCCTTGGATTCCAAAACCAGCTTCTTCACGCCAACCGCGATGCCAGCGATTGCTTCAAACTTGGGACGCCATTCAGCAGCAACGTCGAGATGAAGTTACACAAACATACATTGAAGAGTCCGAGGACGCGATCCAAGTCCTTGTCCCATGCAACGATCTGGTCGCGATCAATCGTGACAGCGAAGAGCCTCCTCCAGAAACGTTGCTCCTTCGATGACGCTACATCACTGTTGATGCGGTTTACCGTTCTGCACAGTGTCAGCAGATTCTAACGATCGTAAAATCGGTTCGGCTTACTTGTTAAGCTGGGTTAATGCATGCCCCAAGTATCCTCGTAAATCGTCTTCGGTAGCCTCCTTGGTCGCACTTTCAAGGATTTCCCTGATATTCTCGCACCTGTCGGCTATCACCTGGAAATCGGACTTGTTCTTGACCACTGACTGTATAGACGTAGGGCCAGGTAGGGCTTCACCAATCTTTCTGAGAGTTAGGCTGACGCACCTGTGCAATAGTCAGAATGTTTGCAACTGTTCCGAGGATGCCTTTTGCGAGACTGATAGGAACGATTTCTTTGGTAGCGTTGATGGCCGCTATAGCGATGGCCAGCGCTTGGCTCAGGTTGTCGTCCTGCGACTCGGTTTCAGGAGCGGGTTGTTTTGAGCCCTTCTATGATAGATGAGATATACGGTGGTCACTGGTGACACCTAGATACTCTCACCTTGGACCTTCCGAGTCCCGCTTTCGTTTTTTTGGATGGCATCGTCTAGGTTCGTGTGGTGGTTCAGGTTGCAGTCGCCAAACGAGCGCCTCCGCCTACCTCAGGGTAGAGGGTGAGAAACAACACGGCTTAACAGCATAACACACCGGGGCGTCTATCATATCGAGGGAATAATCTCGAGGCAGAATACGGTCAATGTCATTACAGTCGTCACATCATGTGATGCCACTAGACGCGCATGTCACACACCGCAGCGCCTGTGAGTCTAAATTGGTATGGCCACTTATTCCCGTGTTTCTCCCCCAGAATACATCTCCCCTTGCAACTCTCCCAACTCATAACAGCGAGCCCTTCCCCCCTGCTCGCCTGGTTAAAGGGTGCCACCATACTCCAGAGCACTTCACACCGCACGTCATGCCTTGAAAAAAAACATGGCTCAGCTTGCTACCAACTGCCCTGGAGGACGAACTCCTTCATAACAGCATGCCCGAGTTGCAAATACAGGAAAATGTAGTGCATACTGCTCTTCTTAACTCAAACATGAAGCTTTATTTTGTCCTCAGCGGGCTCGCATCTATCATGATTCTTGCTACAGCGTACCTCATGCAAGAAGCTATTGCGAAACGGGCTTGTGAGTGTTCATAACTGTCAACAGCACCATAGAAATTAATATGAGGTTGACGAGCGCGACCTGCTACCAGATGCGAAGAAGCACATGCTAATGACGTCAATTACAACGATTACTTCACGTGCTCTTGACGTTCTATAGGCGAGTTACAGCTGTCTCAATTTTGTGGGGGTCATCTATTAAACCTTTCTAGGGTGTCCACAAATTGCGCTTCGCCCACGAGTCACGTCGTCCGTTACAGTTTCACATAGATTTGTCTACTCGACTCTATTGGCTGGTTGCTTGTTCTGCAAACCCGCGTAATGATACATTGATATCGCAGTTAGCTCACTTTCATTCCTTTTGACTCAACTGCAGATCCATAGTTCTTGCAACATTGCGTGTTGAGTTCTCTAACTTGTGTGTTGCCATCTTAACTTATTGGCACAGTTAGGACTGTGGCTATATTTTTCCAATGTCATGGATGGTCTGATCAATGATCAACAAAATGTCTACTGCTCGGTACAGCCTTCATTCGTGAAGGCTAAGCTTGAAGCTTGAGGGCTGGTTGCAATTTAGCATCACGAGAACAGTTGCAGGGCATGTTTTAAAGACGTCCGAGAAGTTGGGCCAATGATCCAAGAGATTGGCCTCATAATACTGAGAATATTATCATAGCTTTCCGTCGCAGTTCATTACATGGCACAATCGACAGCAAACACAGGCGAGATGCTCAACGACCAGAAAAAACGTAGGTTCAAGAACATGAAACATTGTGAATAGTATACGAAAGCAAGTGTGCGAGCTCTCAGGAGCGCGATTCGCATTCGCATTCGCCACTGCTCGGACTCGAGTTAGTTGGGCACGGGACGTGAGGCCGCTAAGAAGTTGTCTTCTGAACGGTTCTATCCACATCGATGCGAGCGACTGCTCTACATGCTTGAGATACAAGAGAGGGGCTGGAAGCACAGAATTCTTTTGAGGGAGCTGACGAGTGTAGAGTCAACGGCATCGTTAAAAACTTATGAACGAGGGCGAGTGCCATGATGCAGCCGACAATTGCTGTTATGTACCATGGTCAAGTTCTGCATTGAAATGAGATCTTGGTGAGTCGTGACTAGAAGTTTCACCGGTGATAATGACATTAATGCTCACAACAATATTTTGCCGCCACTCCAGTGATGGGCCACGGTGAACCCCGTACATATCGATACTTGGCATAAGTTTGAGGGCAAGGTCTGTCTTGGAGACTAGTGCGGAATTGAAGATTTATTGATAACATAGTCAAAACACGGCATGCGCAGGTTCAGAACGTTCATAGACAGACATACATCATGATGTCGTTGCTTTCATATAGCAGTTCATTGTTTCAAAATACTATAGGGGATGCTTCAATGAGTTTGTTTCAGATCTTGTTACTGCGCATTACGAGCGTATAGTAGCTACATGGATTTAGCGCTTCGGCAGAGATAGGATTTCTATACGCGAGAGCCGTCATTGGGAGAGAAATCAAGGAGGGGAAGACAGGTCCACGTTATCCTCCAAGCGGACCATCTTGGATCTAGGGACAAAAACACGATGCTCATCAACCCAATCCAAGACCTTCTCGAAGTTTCTGCATCGGTGAGGAATGTTGAAGTTGGGAAAAGGGGTTTTGACTCCCGCCACCCAGTCGTAAGTGAGCATTGTTACGTCGCCACGACACATAAGGTTCTGCCTGAGCATCTCTATGCAATGATCTAAGGTACAACATACTAGTAAGCAGGATGTGGGCCGGGTATGAAACAGTATACCTACCGAGATGGGTACGAAATTCTTCAGGAGATTCTTCCATATCCCCATGATGAGAGTAATGGTCACCCCAGCTGACTCTGCGAAGCATGTCCTACAGGGGAGTGAGTAAAGACCGACCAGCATCCCTGTATTACAACTGACTATGCAATGGAGCTGGTGAATGACTTCTACGGTTGCCATGTAACCTCCACCGTACTCGTCTGGATACCTAGCCATGACGGGAGAAGGTTTCTCCCCTGTTCTGAGCAGTTGCTCAAGCGTCATACGAACTGGACGCGCTGGGAAATATAGTCAGTAAATGTCTATGATGTAAGTGAAGCATGGGGTGCAACCATCATAAGATATCCTGTCCCAAACGGCGTCGATTTCTGGAGACGGGCTGCCACGATATATAGAAGGGGTGCCCAGAGTTCCATTGAATCTTATAATGCCGATGGATTCGATCGCCTCGTTTGCTGGAGCTGTGACGAGTAAGCAAGGTCCTGTGCGTTGACGCTGTCCGTCCACCTACAGTACAGAACTACATCATCGATTGACGGCGCCCGTACCCATAGCACGAAGAACACCATCGTTATGGACATCAGTACACCATGGCTTAGCCATGACGACCAGCGAAGGATACGAGATTTTGGAGGTCTCGTTTCTGTATTGCTATCAAGAAGGTTCGTATCGTCACGATCGTCGACTCCGTCGACAGGAGAATACGATGCAGAATATTCCTTACGCATAGCTGGCGCAAGAAAAGGGCTTGAAGTTAGTGAAGTTTAAAGACACTCGGGATGCACTTTGAACACAAGTCGTACTTGTGGACAGGACCTAGTAAGGACATAGAAGGGCTTGAGTTTGCTGGACTAATGGAACCGCTTGACTCGGAGCGCTCGAGCATTAATCTGATAATTTGATTGCCTGGTGAGAGTATTGATAAGAACTATTTTAAGTAACGCTTGAAATTTATTTACCGCCGTTTGCAGAACACTACCTGGTGGCCCCAATCATCGTGACAGGACAGCGTTGATTGAACAATCTGGGGTATGCGACGTCCTGTAATGTCCCGGATGATCGCAAGTCCACGATATCTTGATTATCGGAAGTTCGTTCTGGCCGACTTGTGTTTTCTTTTTTGGCATTGGCCTAGCGTTTTGCAAACGGCTTTAACAATATTTGGAGAGACGAATTCGTATCCAGGCTCAATGATCCAAGTTGTCGTAAATCAAATTGCCAGCTGGGACTCTCTTCATATATGGAGATCTGCCGCTACACGGGTATACACTCGACCGTCGAGGCGTCACCAAGGGCCAATCAGCGCTTCAAGCTTGATGAAACCCTTTCAGTCTATCTGCATATGTCCACGCTGGTTCTCGCAGTACTTCCTCCGATCATCCCAGGCCTGTGCTTCCCCATTGAATACTAGGCTACCTCTCTTCCAGCGCTCCGCTGGAGCATCTGACTCTCGCATCAACGGGACTGTACGATAACCTGACACATGTACAGCCGGTTGGGGAACATATTCGAAATTAATACACTCCTAAATATCTCTCGCATCTCCCATGTTCCCAACTGTCCCTACAACCCTCGAGTTCAGCAAACGGAGTTCACCCAGGGTCATGGTCAAAGATTCCTCACAGTACTCTCCTGTCGATACTATTGACAATGATAATGAGGAGACATTATTTGGTGATGCAGAAAGGTTCCGTGCAGAACTTCGTCCCAAGTTGCATATCCTTCGCGTGTGGCCCATCTTGAGCCATGGCGTGTTGATATGCACATCGATTCTCTTTTTCGCGCTATGGATGGGCACACCTTCGCCCCACCTGCATGATGACTTTTCTGTATACTGTGAGTGAGCAGACGTCCTCCGAGTCCGATAGTTAACATGTAGTGTTGATAATCTGTCACAGCTCCAGCAAGTAGTGCTGTTGAGTCCATGATCACAAGATTCAATGGAACCCTCGACTTTCCTTCTATCTATCGTGGCCCTCCTTCCCCAGAAATTGATGCTGCTTGGTCCAGGATAGCAAATGATGGTGCGTCGCCCAAAATTTCCCGCCATCCTAACCAGTAATTGTTCGCGCCCATGAAACCTCAGTGCTACCAACTCGAATGTCGCTTGAGGAAATTCTCAAAGCTGGCGAAGTAGATTCGCCTTCCAAGGTCAAGTATCCAGCCAAATTTGGTGGAGGTTTCATGGTATCCATGGACGCCCCTCACCAACTCCATTGTCTGGTAAGCTATACTACACCGAAAGGCTAGTCGTTCTTGCCTCACGTTTTGTAGAATTTGCTTCGCAAAGCTTCGTGGCCCGAGTATTACGGACCCAAAGATATTTCGTTCCAGGACACGCCCGAAGTAGTCCGCATGCATCTTGGTACATACGTGTTTTTCGTTGATGCTCCTCCTGCTTATCGCATATATTACAGATCATTGCATCGAAATGATCAGGCAGAATATCATGTGCAATGCCGACGTGACGATGATAACATGGGACTGGGTTCAGAGACACAGTTTCCCGTACCCTAACTTCAATACCCGCCACCAATGCAGGAACTACGAGAAAATCTTGGATTGGGCTGTCAAGCACGCTGTTCATATCGATAAATCCGAGATTACTCGCTTCGAAGATACGGTTGACCTTCCCTTACCCTTCCATCTGCACCATGATGTATAAGGAATATCGTGCTGCTTGCTTACCATTCACGAGTATCTTGCAAGAACGGCAATGCTTAAGATCTTGGTCAAATTGAAGTATTGTTAGCACATCAATGACATAGGAATGAATGAAGAATATATTTGGCCCGCTCATGTAAGCTCAAAGTTCAAGCACGAATAAATCGAAAACTAAGTAGTAAATTGTAGGAACACGTCGTTTCAATTGGTCATGGGATATGATGCATATGATGTTTGTTCTCACTTGCGTGCGAGTCCTCCTTGTTCTCTCAGGCTAACGTCGTGCTGGTCAATTCTCTCAGGTATTTTTTAGTGCCGGTTATGTCTCAGTACTCACCTCTTTCAGCATCTAGGTAAGTGAGTCGCGCCTCGATCCTGAGATGTCTGATAGCAAAACCACAAAAGGACAATAATGGAAGTTGTAATCAGTATCAAGATTCATGACACGGGTATCATTTACTTCCGGATCCATGGGACACCAGTAATAGTTTCAAGTCACCATATGTTAATTATCTGACCTAGAAAAATTTCCCTTGTACCGAGGCGGTCGGATTTAAGTTCAAGTTGCTCCTCTACATGCGTCATGTCAAGTTCCCCATTCCAGTAGTAAGGACGGTGATTAAAGGCACAGTTCTGGGTTTATGAAAGGTTTCCCCTCAGAAACTATATTTTGGAACTGAACCTCACTGCAATTGTTGTTATCAAGATCTGTGTGTAAGACCTTGATGAGATATGCCGCAGCAAGAGTAAAATCGAGTTAGTACTAGGTGCATGCATGCATGCTGACAGGGCCGCCATCACATGGCGTTGACTTTATTTAGCCCTGAAACGCGTACTGATGGTGGAAATGACATGGAAGAACTCGTACGTGGTTGGTACTAGTGCCGCATGAGACGGGGGCACGGATCCCAAGAATCATTAATCAGGCTTGCTAGGCAGCAGATATTTTTCGTATCTAGTATCGACTTGTCCCAATATAGCAGGATCAGCATTACATAATAGAAGTGAAGTTTCCTTTCTTCCAATTATAACAAAAACCTTACATAATCATATATCGGCATATATGACGATATTTGCGCTGTCCTCTGATGGCGGGTGTTCCTCTTACACACTTCGAGAGGAGGACCTACCATATGCACTGAGTCGAACCGGAGATGAGAATTCGGGTTTGACTAGTAACCGATGACCCGTACGGTGGTCTTGCCTCGTTAGGATTGCGGTCGCTGAGTGATTTTCCAAATTCCAATCATTGAGACTGACGGGCCACGGCTATCACTGTGACCGTCCACTTAGAACAATCCCTTCCAAAAGTTCTGAGCAAAAAGGCTTCAGGCGACATGAGCCATGAGCGGACCTACGAGCGTAGACGAAAAGGTATAAAAGTTCTATTGAAGATTCCGATGTAATGCATTGACAAGTTCAAAGTTCCAACGTCGCACCTCTTAACTCAAACATGAAGCTTTCTCTGGTCTTCAGCGTGCTTGCATCCATCGTGGTTCTTGCTTCAGCGTACCCCACGCAAGGAGCCATCACGAAACGTTCCGGTGAGTATTCATTACTCGTCACCATGCGGAGGTTGATAAGCGTAACTTGCTGCTAGATGTGGTGAAGCGCGAGGAGCTCGACGTCAACGACGTCAGTTACTCCAAGTACAAGGAGGAGAAGCGCGAGGAACTCGACGTCAACGACGTTAGTTACTCCAAGTACAAGGAGGAGAAGCGCGAGGAACTCGACGTCAACGACGTTAGTTACTCCAGGTACAAGGAGAAGCGCGAGGAACTCAACGTCAACGACGTCAGTTACTCCAAGTACAAGGGAGGGAAGCGCGAGGAACTCGACGTCAACGACGTCAGTTACTCCAAGTACAAGGGGGGGAAGCGCGAGGAACTCGACGTCAACGACGTCAGTTACTCCAAGTACAAGGGGGGGAAGCGCGATGAACTTGACGTCGATGGTACGGTCAAATTCGATTACCAGTGAACTTGACGCCAGGTTCTACGTAGGTGAGTCATAGCTGTAAGTCTTGTTTTTTGTGGGACTCATCCATCGTACTAGGTCTGGCATCGTTGCAGCCTCACCGGCACCCACAAGTTGCTTCCCTGTGCATCTACATATCTCGATTCCCTTAGATGATTGCTTCGTTTCTGACATGTCTCGTGCCCATGTAATACAATCCCAGTTGTCTCACTCGTTTTGACTCAACTACAGACCCAGCATTCTTACCACTAAGCCATCATCTGATGACATTGCATATTGGATTTTCCAACTCGTGTCGTCACCTCAGTTCCCGTCTAAAATGAGACAGATGGTATGCATGTCAATTCTAGCCTGCTAAGTGCTAGTTGGCTCTCGTCCGAGGTATAGCAAGGAACGACTATCTTCTCTTGAGTGGTTATACTACGTGTCCCTCACATCCTAAGTAATAGCATGAAGCAATACATAAATCGCGTATGGCTAGAAGAACAAAATGCGACGACGACAGAACTGAGAAAGCAATAAACCTAACCAATTTTTTGGGCGTCGTTCTGTCATTCACCAGAACCCCTGCAACTTCTCATCGATGCAGCTGATGCTATGACATCGCCTTGATGCTACTCAACCGCACCACAAGAGGAAGCAGCGACACATTCTCACTCGACGCGTAGTACTGCACGCAGTCCAGGTGAAACTTGACCAAAAAAAACTGTCAGCAGGGAATGCGGTAACCGCATGAATGGGACAACATCACCTTAAACCTAGAAACAAACAGCGTCAGACTCTCACTTTCCAAATACCGCACGCAGACCATGGGGCGCTCACCAGTGATTAAAGTTAGACTCAAACTTCTTCAGGAATTCCCAGCGTTTGTTCATCGCCTGATCGCCGTCACCGCTCTCTGCTGCTACGAGCGCTTGATTGGCGGACTTGGTGAAGGAGGAGGTATACAGTGCGAATGTAGAGCACGTCACTATCATGCGGGAGTACGCCTGGAGGTGCGATGATCAGTTGGTGTTTGGGTCCGAGCTCGCACACATACCCTCAGCAGTTTGGCACTCGTTAACATGCATTCTTTCAGGCACGTGTCCAGAAAGTCTACGTGATCCCTCAGAAGCTGGTCTACGGTAGTTACCTTGGCCAATTTCGCCTCTAGCGCCCGCCAGTTAGGTTCAAGAACCTCGAATGTTGTGAAAGCCAGTATTTGCTGAACGAAAGCGAGCATGCGAGCTCTCAAGAGCGCAACTCGCAATCGCCACTGCTCGAACTCGGGGTGGTTGGGCACGGGACGCCGCCAGGGAGTTGTCTTTTGTTCTATCCACATCGATGCGAGCGACTGCTCTACATGCTTGAGATGTAAGAGAAAGCGGAAGAGGAGCTGGTAACGCAAAATCGTTTTGCGAGAGATGACAAGTGAAAGCGGGAATTTCACGTTGTAGTCGAGTGTAAGAGCATCAATCGCTTATTTGGGATGAGTAAGGCAGCGCAAATGCTTCACGCACATACCTAGCATGGGCTTCTTATCATCCTTCTCCCGGTCGCGATCCTTCTTTGCTTCTTCATCTGGCACGCCCTCGCCTTCCTCACCACCAATCACGCCGCTTACGCTGATGACCTTGAGTAACCATTCATACAACCCGCTGCTCGCAATGCTGACTCGCACATCTTCGCGGAAGGCGGCATCCTCCCCTGTAAGTGCAAGGTCGAGCAGACTCTGTAGCTTAACGATACTGACACCCTTCGCGGGCTTCTTCAGCTCTGTGTGGGCAAGGTCTAAGAGGTGGGTGAGGAAGGATGAGGAGGCCAAGAAGAAATAACGCTTGAGAGAGCGGAGTCGAGGTATTAGCTGTTGATCTTGGAGTAGGAGACGTAAGAGGGTGCGATTCGCATGTGTATACGCGTCTTCGATGAATTTGTAAAGCCTGAAAATGCCCATGAAAAAAGACACGGGGACTCAACCTAACGAAGGAACATACTTTTCATCTTCCATAGACAGCGACTTTTTCGTTAAATCCTTCTGATCGGCTTGCACCTCGATCCCACATTCACGTATCACGTTAAGATACTTGCCTGCAAGTAAAAACTTGTGTTTCCACCCCTCCAGAAGGGGCGGTATACAAGCGCCACCGGGTAATCGACCTCCGGCAGTACGTGGTGGCGGAACACCTGTATGCTGGCGCTTCGAAGAAAGCGTGGAGCCATCGCGAAGCTACCCAGACATCAGTACGTATACCCCCATATTCTCACATACAAAGCTCACCGTATATCGCCTCTCCCAATACTCGTCCGTGTAATCCACTTCCAAAATGCCCTTACTGATAAATTTGCTCTCCTTGACACACAGCTCTTCGTATGGGTCTTCGAGACGACCCGTAGTTGTCCATACTCGGAGCATCTCGACATAGGGCACCCCCGCTGCAGTTAAAAGAGTGCCATATACTTTGACCGCGGTGGGGTCACCTGACATGGTCTGCATGCGCTCGTATATCACCGTTAGCACTTCCCCACCCTTCACATTAATAGGTGCGTCTGATGTACTCTTCTTCATGTCAGACAAAACGGCCTTCAGCTTCGCCCCGCCGAGCCCAAGTGCTTCATCGCGTGCTGCCTGCTCTGGATCAGACTCAGAAGAAGATGAGGTAGAAGAGGCGTCGTCGTCATCGGTGGTAGCCAGTTCGAGGATGAGCTGATAAATAAGAGATAGGGTATGCACTGTTGGGTGAACATAGAACCATAATTTCTGTAGACTGAATTGTGGCGAGGTGTTGAATGCATGTTCGAGTTGAGAGAGGAGAGTTTGGTAGTCCTTTCAGGGGGGTGAGTAAGACAAAATTTGAGCGATGGGAGAAACTGACCTTGAGCATGTCCCGGATAGCAGCGCAGAGGGCATGGTTGACAAGCCCAAAATCAAGGTGGCTGCGGCTCTCCACAAATGAGGAGATGGCAGTATAGTAAGTGCCAAGGGGTACTATCCGTTCCGTCAGGTCTCGAAGGGACGAATCTGTAGAAGATGTAAGCGAAATGAATCTTCCCTAAGCTGTCAGACAAACCTAGGGGAGAAGACACGACAAATTTTATCCCCTTTAGCGGGTCGTCATCTTCTGGCGAGTATTCAGGATGGTAAGAGATATAAGTTCCCTCAATGCCCTGTAGAGTTTCAGCATGAGGACAACGTGAGTCGCAGGGCAGATGCGCGAAACGAGAACCAAGAAGAAACAAATTGCTCGAGACCAGTGGAGGAGTTAAGTGGGCATACCAACCCCCTGATCATTCCTATAATTTCTAGTTGAATATGAATGGAGACGAAGGAAAGGGAGAGAGACAAAATTGGATGTGAACAGAAAAGCAGAACGGCAAAGGAAAAATCTGAACACAAACAAGGTCACAGAATGTTCCAGCTGATAACAAAAAACGGCCATCCAATTCGAACATAACGACCACTCGCGAAGACATACCATCAAGACATAGAGGAGATCCTCCAAAATCAAAGCCTCTTGTATATCCACGGGAAGATTGTCCAATACATCTTCCTTTGCCTTCCCCTTTGTCTTAGGTATCGAAGCGGATGCGCCGACTCGCGAGTTCAATGGTGCGCGCACGAACGAAGTCTCAGCGATAAACGATGGCTCGTGGCCTTCATGCCATCAATACTTTAGTATGCAACTCATCGAGGACCACATACTTTTGCCACGGCTTTCTCGTGATGAGAGCACGCGAACATCTGCGTCTTCGTATATATCGTCGGCCAGTTGTCTGTTTCTGCGAACAGAAGCAATAGTGCCTGTGATCTAAAGGGTCGATCGTCTGCATGTCATAATAAGTATATATGACAGGTGAGGAGACTCGTACCTTGGTGTACTCTTTTGCAGACAAACCAAGGTTCTTCTTACGGCCTCCTGGACGCGTTCGTGGGGTGTAAGGGTCCATGTCTATGCAAGCTGCAGATGGACGCGGTAGATGCACAAGACGCGTAAATGATAGCTGATTACTGTTTTTGGTAGTCACGTTTTTCTTCCAAACCTACCCTCGGAGTCGAACACTGCAATCAGCTCTGTCTAGATTTTTGTTGGGAGTAGCTCGTCGCTAGTATATATTGACGAACTTCAAGGCCCACCATGAGGGATGCCAACGTTTTTGCGTTCCGCAAGGCCATGCCTCGAATGGTCAGTTTCTATAGCTCTTCTTTCTTTTCAGCTAAAACCTAAATACGCAAAATATTTCCAACAGAGCTGGTCTCCGCGTAATCTCTACAACCTCTGGAGGCGGTCCTGTGCGGCCGAGTCTGAGGCCATTGACTTCACCCGCTCATCTAAAACACTGTTCCAACAGCGTTGGATCTCGAAAGCACTCGTACGTGCGTACCATGGCGACTTCATAAACGAGAAAATATTCAAGCGGTGGTACCTCCCCGACACACTTCCTGACGTGCGGCCTCGTCAACACGCGCTTTCTAGTAGTGGTGATCTCGACGCGTTCGCTGGGCGTACCGAACAACTGGAGAGAGCGAAGAAGAAAGCATATGACGAGCAAAGGAAAGGCTTGGCTCCTGTTGGCAGTTTAATGCTTGCCGAGGTGGAGCGACGCATTGATGTGTTCATCTTTCGGTGCTGCTTTGCGCATAGTGTCTATGAGGCACGGAGACTTGTCATTCATGGATCCATCCTGCTAAACGGCAAGAAGGTGCGCCAGTTTTCTTCTCTAGTGTTAGCTTCGATACACTAATGCATATATTCAGCATACGAATGCCAATACACGTCTAGCCCCAGGCGACATGATCTCTGTTGACCCTGCAGCCATTCGTTTCCTCCAAGAGCCTGGGTCTTCCAAGGCAGAGTCCGGAGGTGAACAACCCTCAGACTCAGAGCCTAAAACCGAGTCCTCGGATCTCTCCCAGCCCAATCCTTCTGCAAAGCGTGCATCTACGAAATCCTCATTGACGCCCTTCAACCTCCCTCCATATGCGTCTCCTTTCATTTTCATCCCTGCCTATGCAGAGGTCTCATTCCCCACCTGCAGTGCCATATATGTGCGCCACCCAACGGCACGCCCAGGATACAGTGAAATCCCAACACCTTACGACGCCGATGGTGAAGTTATTCGGCTGGCATGGGAATGGTACTCGAAGATGCGTCCAAGGACGAGGAGTAAGAGTCAGATGGCGAGGGAACCAGAGAACCGTAGGGTTGGTGGTCACTAGGTGTGTCTTGGCCAGGATACATCACGATGCCACATAGGATATTCAGAATTTCAGATACATTCATTTAATGCTTACTCGACCCTCACTCACATGGGGATACCAGGTCCCATCCTGCTGCCTGGGACATACTGAGAGAATAGTTCTCGTTCTGGTTTTCCAGTGATGACTGCATGCCTTGATTCCAGTCAAACGTCAGATAGTCCCACCGTCATCGGCAACAGGTGGCCGCGAATAGTGTCCCCTTGACATTTGTGCTTGAAATCAGCGTTGACGGCCTTATCAGATAAGTACTCTTAGCATTGTTATGGACAAGTCTCCTTGGCATTGTGCTTGGAAGTTACGTTGACGACGAGACAATGATATGCATGAGTCCTGATTGCATGGATGGGTCTCAATCATCAGTGTCACACGTACTGTTTATATGCCGAAACTTTGCGCACCTGTCGTGCTGCTGTGTTTGGGGACGGGGCCATGGTGTGAGGAAACGTTTATCTCTACCCACGGGTTCACATCTGCTCTATGACCCAAACCTCTGCCATGGAAACATGTCATAGATCTGTGAACAACTAGGCTCCCCTAGCCAGGCCTTCAGAAAAAGGAAGATCTTCGTTCTTTCTAATAAATCTGATCATAACAAAACAGCAGATCCTGACCCAATTCTGTCCGACATTTTGGTCATGTTTCATGATGTACTTGCGATGTTCAACGGACATGCGATGCGCAACAGCCATGTGATCTACATAGGTTGATCGTCGTGATAAGCCATCAAGATGCACCCCGTTCGTCTGCTGCGGAATCATGGGAGGATGTGGCGCTGAGGTGAGATAGACTCTGAGATCACGCAGAAGAGGTCTTGGGTCTTGGAGACAGCAATCTCATGCCAGTGGTAAAAATGTCAGGTCGTGAAGGTGATGTACTCTTATCACTTTATATACTTTGTATCTACTAATGGGTGCAATACCAGGAGATCTCTAATTATAACAAGGACGAGCCTGTACTCTTGATCCAATAATCAAACAAGTATTAGTCTTGCAGCGCCATACATGCATGATCGTGATCCGTGAAGCACACGCTGGCGATCAACGTTTCAACAGCTAAAATGCTGTGGCCTAGGCCGTGCGCGTGAGTCTGCAGATATTGCTGCCGCGATGCTCTACAATATGATATTGCTCAAAATATTATACTTCGTTGATGCCAGTCACATGCGACCGCTCTTCGATTCAGACTCGAGCCTAAATATAATCGTAGTTGCCAGTTGAGAGCCGCGTCATGACCACAGGCTAAACCGTACTTACTATCGACCATATCCATATGGAAACTGGACTGGGGCTCTCGTGAGCGATGCCTCGTTCTGTGGTTGGTTCAAGTTATCACATTCGTTATCAGTATCCATATGGCCGCCATGATGTCCGACTCTGCCGTGGTAATATGTTTCGAAACTAAAACTTAAACCACCTTTTTGGGATGTTGAGCGGCAAATGTAATGTCGCCACGACAATATTAATGTGCGCAGTTAACGTTGTTCTGTTGTCACAGACTATATCTGTTTTTTCACCCTGATTGCATTTATGACAGTCTTTCAGAAACTGGGCCTAGGTTATCATGATCACTCTCACATTTTTATCATAGTTTATCTCAGGCTAATCCGACGTAAGAAGTGCGTTCGAATGGTTCTAAGGTACGTTCATATGTGACTCCACGGACGGACTTTAATGCGGGACATCGCAACAGAATCGCGACATGTTGCGATGTCGCCCATTTCTATATCCGAAAATTCATTGTTGTTTGAGCGCTAGATTGGCTTATAATGGATCATGACAATGATTCATATATAGTGTTACTTGATCTTTCGCCAGCTCACTTCATTCCTTTCTTTTCGGGTGGGCTTCTGGAAGTCCCCACTATACATTCAAGCCCATACAAATCCCACCATTCATTTCATAGCACCCTCTCGCTGTTAACATGGGCCTGGACGACGATCTTGTTTACCACGCCGACATCTTAATTTTTGGTATTATCCTCATCTTCACCCTTGCCAGTCTCCCACGCGCGTATGCTCGTTTCAGCCGCAGGTCGGAATGGTATCAAGGTCATCTCCTTCGTTCAATAGTACCTCTCCCCTCTACCAAGCCAAGAATAAACCTCAACCCCGCCCTTTCATACCCTGTTGACCCTGAGAAGCCATCCTTTGTGGATTTTGACCACGGGGACTCTTCGACTACCTCAGGCTGCACCTCATTACCGTATCAACACCAGAACAGCTTGGCCCATCTCGTTAATGATTATGAGAAAGCCCTGCCAAAGGTTCCAAACCGTGACCCTACTATATGGCACCCTGCGGCGTCTGTGTTACGTTCCCGTGTTCTTGACAACTACTCTGTTAACCAAGTTCTTCTGATGCTGGCGTACATTATCATCATATTATACGTGTCTTTCTACCAGTCAGACCCGTTTACGGACCCTCACCGCGCCGGTTTTGTCATCACTTCTCAAATTCCTTTCGTATATGCATTAGCCACCAAGAACAACATCATTGGCATGATGGTGGGCGTTGGATACGAAAAAGTGTGCTTGATCAACATGATTTTTACTACGTTGCTGATCGTGGCGTGCAGTTGAACTTTCTTCACCGCTTGGTCGGTAAGCTGATGGTCATTGGTGCAAATGTCCACTTCATCGGCTATGGTATGTACTGCCTTGTGCCTTCTCCGCCTTTGTCTCATCTGATGTGTGCTCGGGGTAGTCTATAAATGGAGCATCGCTGGCGACATCTACGAAAGGCTCGCCGAGGATTATGTTCGCTGGGGCATCGTCGCATTGGTATGTTTGGACCTCCTTGGATTCTGCTCGACCGAGTACGTTCGGTCAAAATCATACAACCTCTTCATCGTATCGCATGTTGTGAGCCTACTCATCTTCTTATTCGCTGTAAGTAATCCCCCCCTGTCTCATTACCGACGCTAATTTTGTATAGGCGTGCTACCACGAGCCTACCTGTGTTCCCTACGTGATTGCTGCATGTGTATTCTATACTGGATCACGTCGTTCGTGCTGTCAAGACCCGCGTCACCACGGCTAAGCTGCGTCCTCTCCCAGAACTCGGAATCACCCGAGTCGAGGTACCTTCAATTAATGCAGGCTGGCGTGCAGGACAGCACGTCCGCCTGCGTGTGTTGTCTTCATCTATGGGATGGTGGGGATGGTCTGAGGTGCACCCTTTCACCATCGCAAATGTGGCAGAAACGTCGGACGGAATGGTTCTTATGTGCAAAAAGACTGGCCGCTGGACAAGCAGTCTCTTCAGGATGGCTCAAACAGCTTCTTACGGTGAAACCGGCATGGAAGTTGGCCGTGATGTTAGAGTGATGGTGGAAGGCCCCTACGGTGCGTTGTCGTGTTACCGGGGAGTTGATGCATCTCATCTCATTCCATACTTTCCTTCCAGGCGGCGTGGGACACACCGTGATGTCGAGCTATTCTGGGGCAATATTTGTTGTTGGTGGGAGCGGCGTCTCCTTTGCGTTATCGGCAGTGCCGGATCTGATCCAGGCAGCCACGGACATGAAAGTCATTGATATCATCTGGTCTGTCCAAGACCCTTGTACGTACCAACGTCTCACCACTTTCCTTGATCGTGATGCTCATCTACCCACGCACAGCATGCCTCACCCCTTTACTCCCCCTCTTCATGACTCTCGTACAAAAAAGCCCATCTGCCCGTGTCAATGTGCATATTTTCTACACCCGCGCAACCAGCACGCCATTCGACGGGATGTACCTCCCGCAAGGTGTCACCCTCATACCCGGCCGTCCCAAACTTGAGAAGCTGCTCCATGCAGCGATCACAAACACGATATCAGCTGGGGGCATTAACGGTATGTTCGTGGGCGTTTGTGGCCCTGTATCGTTGGCAAATTCCACGGCGCGTGCGGTGAAAGACTCTGACGTTCGTTTGTCCACGGTTGTGGGTGGAGTTAAGCTTCACGAAGAAACCTTTGGGTGGTAAATCGTATCCATCTTGCGGTCCAGCCTGTTGACGGGCTGGGCACCACTCATCTGTTGTATTGTCATGTATTTTTATCATTATCGACTAGGTATGAGCTCGACTGAGTTGAAGCTCAATGTTATCGGCTGGTCCATCTTGGATTCATCATGACTCAACTCTTGAAAACTTGAGGACGTTGTGCAAGATTCTCTTGGAAAAACTTAGGAAAGCAGTTGGCTATTAGCCCGGTCTGAGCGTGAGACACTTCATCAACACAGGACTTGATGGAGTGAGATGGAACGTATACGGGGCGGTTGGTTCCGCGGAACTAATTCGTCGACGCCACGTGAGATCCCCACGTGAGCTCCATCTCTTGAATACCAACATGGACACCAACTTGAAGGCTTCATCCTGATCGTTGACGCCGTCGTTCTCCCCTATGATGACACCCTTCCTGCACATTCATGTTGGCCTCGAGTCCGCTTGCTTAGACTCTTTTCACAGAATCGTTGGAGTTGAAGTTTGAAAGTGCAGCTGTATACCAGTATGCGCTTGGGGGTCCGGGTGGGTGTATTTCTGTGCCACGGCAGGCCGAGGCTCCGATACTATGATCGATTTCCTGGACAATCAATGGCATCGTGATCTACTATGTTAACATGCGCTAGTTTCAGAGTGCACAATCGGCGTGATGTTGCACTGTTCTCCTACACCAATGATATCCAAGGATCCCAGACGGCTCACGAGCGCACACTGTGCAAACCGTGTGACGGTACCAGATTGCCACAACTACCTATAATACTTACAGCCATTCGACTGTAACACACTGCCCAGGCTCAAGGATATCAACGTGACTATATTTTCGTCCGAAGGTGACCGAATCGCTTCTTATCTATAAGTACCTGCCCCAAGTTCAACATCACTTCGTACCTTTCTGCTATCGACTTGTGCTTTACGGAGCCATGTCTTCTGATTCCAAGTCCCATGTGCCTCTGGTTATCCTCGGGGCGGGGGTGATTGGACTTACCATCGCCTACATCGCTGCCTGTGACCCAGATGTGGCGTTTGATATCACGATCGTTGCCAGAGATATGCCTGGGGATTGGCATTCTCAAGCTTGGGCAAGTCCATTTGCTGTGCGTACCTTTCGAGCGTTCTTCAGGCACTCTCTTACTTCAATCTTGCTTAGGGCGCCAGTTGGTCTCCACATCCGTTAGGTGCCACGGATGAGCGTGTGCGAAGATGGGAGCAGATAACCTTGTGAGTAATACATCGCTAATGTTTCGAGTTTTACGGACAAGGCTTCTCAGTGATAGGTTATGGGAAATGGCACCATCAGGCTTGGTCAAGGTCAGTCTTTGTTTGAACGCTTGTTGATTGGCGTGACTGATAAAAATTCCAGAGATCACCCTCTAAGATCCTCGGAGAGACGGATGGCGTTCTTTCTTCTATCTGGTGGAAAGACCTTGTGCGTGATGTAAGTCCGATTTCTATGTCTTGTTGTTCTTAGATTCTACGAGGGTGATAGTTCAGTTTGCTCTCAGAATCTGAAATCCCTGCACCGTACAAAGTGGGAATTGCTTTCAACACGGTCACCGTCAACCCGTTGGAGTATTTATCATGGCTCCGATCAGAGCTCGAGTCTCGTGGTGTTGTGTTCCGTCGTCAATACATAAGGAGCTTGGACGAAGTCAAGCCTTTTGTGGGGAAAACAGGGTTGTTGGTAAACGCAACGTCTCTCGGTGAGCACACGCCAGCCACTGCCAGCTACCAATAAGTAGTTATTGACGGTCGGATCCGAAGGTTCACGGTCTTTGATCGGAGTAGAAGATACAGCCATGTATCCAATCAGGGGACAATCTATTATAGTGGAACGTACTGGCTTGCAGGAATTCGTCACAGTAAGGTCTGGTCAGTCCATATTAACAGTTGTACTCTCACTATCGCTGACGTGTCGTTGCACGTAGGTGGCGGGTTGTCAGAACTGGTCACATCCATTACTCCTCGCCCTGGGCTGACGCAAGCGAACACCGCTTTTCTAAACGGAACACATCAAGTTGGAAACTGGGACACATCCTTGGATATGTCGGTTGCAAAAGGGATATTTGAGAGGTGCTCCGTCCTAGCGCCATGTTTGAAAGACGAAGGGACGAAGATCCTTATGCACAATGTCGGCCTTAGACCGGACAGAAAAGGTGGTCCAAGGGTGGAAGCTGAGCGCATCTCGCTCCCTCTTATACGAAGTGACGGTTTAGCTCCCAACCTGGGCGAGGATGCAGAACAACAGCAGAACATAACGGTTATTCACGCATATGGAATGGGGTGAGAGTGCTTTCCGAAAATTGTTCGAGTTCTAACCTTCAGTTTCAGAGCCGCAGGCTACCAAAGATCCTGGGGCGTAGCTTTCGAGGTTCTATCTCTACTGAAGGAGAGTATGTAGACAAGCCGCTGAGATCAACGGCACAATGTTCGGTTCTACATGTCGAGCTTGCCATCGCACGTGTGCAGCACTTGGCTTGAGCCTAACACTCACCTAATATGACCCTTCATCCTAGCTTCACCCCTGAGTGCTCAGCACCCGTCCTGGTGAGCACAGCTTGCTTGCTACTATGAATATCCGATTGGAAACGATGTCGAGTGGACTGCCACATAATATATATCCATAGCTCTCCCTTCATCAACTGACAGCACGAAACATGACCGCGGCAAATTCTATACTGGAGCCTGGTGACGCAGCCCCATGCCTGAGCAGGGGGCCGTGAATCTGAAACTCGTATTCAGGATATTGTGAATGCTGTGAAAAGGAATGTGGAGGTAGGCCTGAATTTGGTGGTGGAAGAATGGCAAGTTGATACCGGAGTACAGACTTGACTACTTCCTTCTATACCTAAGTTGTCTAGAGAAGGCTGGGTTGTGTCCTTTGACCGCCGGTCAGCGTTCGAAGGCAGGGCGGCATCTCATCAACAATGAGGACCAAGTACATTAACGTCGGCGACGTCTTCCATACATCACGAATGCGGGTTAATCATTTACATCTTATACACATTCTCAGACGGCCGAGTTACTAGGTCTACTTATTCCGAAACTGCTTATTCCTCCGACAGCGAGATCCAGGATTTTGCACTGGCAGGCCAAATCATATTTTGGAGATGAATACTTTTTTGCACCTGCGAACGGCCTGCTGCTGAGTTCACCAAGTTACCACCGGATCCGGACAAGATCCGGAAAGTGGAACTTCTGCACACGGAATTCGGCAAGTGAAAAGAAAGAGGAACATCAGCGGGTTGTATTGTGTACAGAGCACCCTGTAACATTCATTATGTTTCCCTGATGAAACTTGGTTGTCAGATTCGCTGCTCAATTAGATATGTATCTTTATCAATAGACTACCACTATAGAATCGATCGATGCGTACATGCACCTAGCAGCGTCTATATGACTCTTCCCAACACCCATCCACGATAAGAACACCACAACGAAGACCATGCAGGGTACGGAAGATGACGACAACAAAGTGAAGGAATGGAAGGCGCACTCAAACGTGCTAGAGGAAGGACAGGTGTAAATTGCAGACATAATTATGTACCACGAATGACAAACAGGGGGAAGAAAGAAAGTGCCTCTATAGTCTATAGTCTATGTCTAGAAATGCGATGTTGATGGTCCATCCTATCGAGTTCACTGATCGTGAGCGTTCATGCTCAGCCTTCATTCCCGGCTCACGTCACTGCAAAATATGTGGTAAGTCCATTGCTCTCACCAAACACACGAAGAGATGAAGAGGGTTTTGTCGCAAAAGGTATTTGGAGGTAGAAAGGGAAGACGGAAAAATAGCTCAGCACTCACCGTCCCCATAACTTCACCCTTACCCAGTCTCCAGCAACCAAGCTGCGGTTTCGCAGGGAGAATAGAGTGCTCAGATAGGCACTCCGCCAGAACATGAACGTCGCAACACCTCCACTGGTCCACTATAGCCCAGTCAACTCATATCCTACAGCCACAGGAGCAAGCAACATACCTCACGCCCGAAGATAGGCAGGTCAGCAATTGCCCTGTCCGAGCCGATATAACTGTAGATAATATGTTAATGAAAGGAGCAAGCAAAACAAGAAAACACGCACGCCAACGATCCTTGATGACTGTAATGGAAAGGCTTCAACTTGACCTTGTCCACCTGCTTCTTCAGTTTCTCTGCCTCTTCGCTGGTCTCAGCATGAGACAGGTCGGCCTCGAGCTTGTCTTTCTTTGCAAGTAACTTGAACACGCGCGAGAGGTATGAACCCTGCTGGCTTGCGACTTGGGCAGTTGGAGCGTAAGTCGAGGCCGTACAATCACCGATAGCGAAGATGTCGCGAGCTCCCTTCATGCGGAGGTGATCGTCAAAGGTAATCCCGCGCTTATTCGTTTGGTCTTCAGGGAGCTTAGCCATCAGATCCCGTGTTATTTGGCGACTAGTGTTGCCCTGTGAAGAAGATATGTGAAAAAGCAGAATCACCACGAGACAGAACATACAGCAGCCCAGACAACCATCCCGCACGGCACCTCCCGTTCGACACCATCGGGGCCCTTTAGAACGACGCTCTTCTCATTGACCTTCCTCACCATGGTCTTCGTGAGGATATCGATGTCGGACTCCTTGAACGTGCGCTCGGTATAGGCAATCAGCTCTTTGCTGAATGAGGGAAGAACATTGGGAAGAGCCTCGACCAACGTGATGCGGATCCGCGAGGCAAGCTCTGGGTACCATGACTTGAGATCCTCCTTGGAATTGATGAAGATACGAGGTTAGGCGATAGAGGTGAAAGAGGGGGGGAAATGACAGTCGTACCTCGAGGAAGTCACGGAGTTCGCCACTAAGTTCGATACCAGTTGGTCCACCGCCCACTACAACCTGCCAGAAATGAGCACATGTTTCTAGATGATGAAAATTTTACGTAGAAAAAAGAGATTAATCCGTGTATCGACTTTCGACAACGCATAACGCGAAGCGACGAGAGAGAAATCATAGAATCGCAGACGTACCATATGCAATAACCGGTCTTTCTCCTCGTCACTTTGGCCTGGGAAAGCGGCACTCTCTACGCCTATAGAGCAACTATGAGCTGTACATCACTAATAATGAATGATACGAAAACGCACAGTCCAAAAAGCGTCTTTGCATCTGCAGTATATCGTTGTATTCAATGAGGCGGCAGAAGTCAGAGAGAACATAGGCGCACCTTCTCAGCATCGTGCAGCTCTTTCATGAAACATGCGTGCTCCTTCACGCCGGGAATACCAAATGTTTGGGTCTCGGCACCGACAGCATATACAAGATAATCGTATGGTATAGTCGTGCTGGAAATTTGACCTTGGATCTCAGAGTCATCTGTGACAATTCGGCCCTCGTTATCTCTGAAGGAATAGCAAGGGGTGGAAAACACACCTGAGAATGTAACAGTTTTGTTGACTGGCTATTGTAAATAAAGAACTTTAATCTCTGCTGAGTAATATACAAGAAGAGACGTACGTCGACTTCCTTGGCCTCTGCCTCAATGACTAAAACCTGACGTTGTTTGTGTCGCGTCAGGTAGCGAGTAGCTGTATTTTTTGTTATTGTTAAAATTTGCAGCAGGAAAATATGAAGGGAACTTGCGCTGGAGGATAGATCGTGCATTCAGCGTGCCAACTGCCACGGAGGGAAGGAGAGGCGTGAAGAGGAAGAAGTTCTTTGGAGAGACAACGATCTAGTGGATCGACCTACAATCAGCCTGTGAACACACCACTATAAACATGTGGCATACAGTGTTATAATCGCTGGTGTCAAGCCCCTTAAGGAGGCTCGTCGCTCCCCAACCGCTGCCTAAGACGACCAGGGTCTTTTTTGAAGGATCGAACGGGAGTTGGGGCCCCGGGTTTTTTTCCTTATGTGCAATGTAGTAGAAGGTTGCGGAAGCTGTATTTCAAAATTTCATGGTTAAGGAAAGGTCGGATGATCCACGCTCAGTCAAAAGTGTTGCTCGCCAGAACACAGCACTTGCCTCCGATCACTGTTATGAGTGTCACACGTCCCAGAGTCTGCAAAAAGTATCTCCATCTCCCTTGAGACGGGGGTGGTAGTGGAGTCTATTCATAACGAAGACTCAGATATCAACAAGAAAGCTGGAGGCAGGAAACACACCTTTGACGCAGCGGCGCCCGTCGAGACTACAGACCCTGATTGGGCTCTGGAAGCCGAAGCCGTCAAGAAATGTTTTTGTGCATGCACGTGAGAGCGGACAAGCGTCCTGCCCATGGACATTAGGCGGGCTATGTACCGAAATAACCCATTATAAAAAAATTCTGACTTGAAGTTTGATCAAAACCTACCATGTCGTGCAGCCTGCATCGGATAGTTGTACTAGTACTGTAAGTCGAGGAGGAAAAGAGGAGGACAAGGGCTGTGATTGTATAAACTTTAAAGGCGCCTCGGGGTCGTCTTGCCGGAAATTAGTTCAAATGACGATTCATTGTCACGCCGACCAATTTTAACTTTCGCCTCCGGTTTGTCTCCGTTTCGGCGCCTAATGAAGCGAGATCACCCGAAAGGTGATAGTAAATATAGGCGGTACTAACCTTGAAACACAATGTGTTTCATCAACATGTATACACATTGTATCATGATCTAATATCCGAGCCAGCCCGCGATGCGCATTCTGGAAATCACCTCACTTTTAACTGGCGCATCATATGACACGTTTTTCGAGTTTTGGGCAACACGTTCCGTTTACTCTTGCAACTTGAAGGAGACTGGAGTCTAGCCGCCGGACTTCAGTGCTCAGCGTTACACTTACCCAACAAATCAAAGCAACCGCCTGGTTCCGAGACTATAGTATACCGTGGTAGGCAACCAGCTGCATTGCACTAGTTGAACTAAGTCGTAGGCTGTGGCGGTAGCGCGACTGGCCTGGTCCTTAGGCTGATTTGGCTTGACCAATCGGAAGCATGGCGCCATGGGCAGCACCCCTTTGGTAGTAACTTCATCTCCATGGCTGCACCTTCCAGTCACTTTGCCAGTACTCAAGTCAAGTGGCACGGACATACTAGGACATACTCCGGCGCGGATAGGTCATCATCGATTCATCGCTCAATACTTTGTGGCTAATGTTCCTACCATCGCAGCTCGATGCTGTGCCTTCTCTCAAATATGATAGGGATTTACTAATCTTGGAGTCTACAGCCTTGGAAGTAGCTCAGACACCATGAAGGACAGAGGACAAATAAGGATGATTCAAGACCACAGACCAGGTTCAACACGAAAGACAGCGCCGCAACCCACACTATGTAAAATTAAGAACCTAGCGCCGCGCTCTCCGCGGTGCGTCGAGTTCCTCGTTTCCATTAAGTCAAGTACTCTTATGGTAAATGAATTGGAAAGCGTCAATTTCCTCGCGTTTCTCCCCGTCTGGCAGCAGGTAAGTAATCGAAGAGGGATCGGGAAACAGCCAGATTTGAACCGACCTCGTTGCGGTCATGAAAAGTCTGCAGCTGCGTTATAATACCACAGTAGTGAGTCTGACTACAGTATTTGCCACTAGTGATGATGCTCACAAAACGTTTTACGACTCCCGTCGTAGGGTGTACTACAGCTAGAGCGATATAGTAAGCGAGGATGCCGAAGAGAAGAACGATCTGCATGTTTAGAGTAATGACAAAGGTATCAATGAGTTTCACTACAGACTTGTTGAAGGTTTAAATAATGACTACGTTCTCGGCACTCATAGGCTCGTCGGACAAATTAGATTAGATCTAGGCATGCAACTAACAAGCGTTGAGTCTACACAACACCCGCAACATTAACGCACAGAACAAATATATACTGCAGCTGCTAGATCACACTGATATCTGGTATCATAACAATACATTTCTCGATCGATTACATTACATTACACCTGTCATGATGTTGACATCGAGTCGCCCATCCCCTCGTCGTCGTCGTCCATCCCGTTCAACATATATCGCAGTATGCCCTTCTCCTCTCCATCGCCGTCCTCGTCCGCCAACGCCACCTGCCCTAACATATACCGCAGTAGAACGGCTCGGAAGGAGGCCAGCATCGCTGGATTCGTCTTTTGAAGGCTCACCACTTTGCGCCATACTTCTGCCAATTCGCCCCACTGAAGTTCGTGCAACCAAGCATCATAGTCAACACCAGGCGTTTGATGCCATTTGATATCACGCAGATTTGGGAACACGACTGCTAGCAAGAATGGAACAAGTGCTGTTGTCGCCACCTGGGAGTGCCCGACATGCAGTTCTCGAAGAGCTGTTTGGTTGAGCCAAAGGTCCGTGTATCCGCCCGGCACATAAGGAGGCGTCGGCACTTGTGTGGCATCGAAATTCAATTGCAGGGTACGCAATGAGGTGCATCGGGTGGCGAACAACAGTATTGCACTGAAGGTGACCGTAGGAGTGTCGGTCTGATGTTCTGCGATGAATCTCAACATACGAATACCCGGCCAAGCAACCGCGGCGTCTCCGATGAAAGCATCGTCAAGACAGTAGTTTCCCATCGCGAGGATCTCAACATAAGTCAGCCTTGTGAACTTGAGTAGGGGCCGAAAGACGTCAGAAGGGAGTGGGTGGAGGGCAGGACCACAACAGAAACCGTGGCCAACACAGATCCGTTCCAGGTTGGCGAATGTTTGACAGCACGTCTCCAGGGATAGCATGAAGGCGGTAACTTCTTCTGGAAAAGCACGTGTACAGTACTCTACCTTTAGGCACGCCAATCGTGGGGTAGCGATTTGGAGAAGGAAGGACGTGCACAGTCTCAGGCGACCGGCATAGAGGATGAGGCGTTCGAGGACACTCAATTTGAGCGGCATATCAATGGATGCTGAATTTCCCATGGTACCCGATTCTTCTTGCAACATTAGTGAAAGATATTTTAAAGCACGCCAGTGCTGGATATTAGCAATACTATGCATCGCCGGACACATGCCGACAGCACCTATATCCAGTCGATTTAACTTCGGTATTCTTTCAAGAATGCGAGGCAGTGTAAAGTGGCAAACTGCACCACCATGGTGCACCGATATTGACAGTTGCCGGAGGCCAGAGGCTTCTGCCGCAAGAGCACCAACCAATTGTTCTACCTCGTGCGCCGGGGCGGCTGACGGTACGTTAAAAATGAGTTTTTCTAACATGGGCGAGAAGAATTGGCGAAGTAGCCAGAAGTCTGAGCTACACTGCAACCTATTAAACACTGCATCGAACTGCAATGCATACAAGTTGGGGAAGAGCTCGGTGGGCGCGAAAAGCGCGAAAAGTTGTTGAACGACATGACTATCCAGTTTCGGGAGACGCATCAAAAGGGAGCCGCGGTTGTTGCGAATAAACTGGCGTATCCTGAACGCATTTATGCGGACACGCTCCCACTCCATAGGTAGGGGCTCGCGGGTAAAGTACTACAGATTGGAGCACGGTGAGCAGTGTCCTGTCATATGTCGCATGAAACTCACAATGTGATGATCCTTTCGAATTCCCCAGGTATCTTCAGGTAGACACATAATGAGTGGCGCGAGGCTTGGCTGTTCACGCCAGAGCATATTAAGCGGGGGATCAGAAACTGCCGAGCACGTCCTGGCAAAATTTATTAAATCTGTCGGGGACGTGACATGTTGCAGAATAGAAGTAAGGAGATCGTCGATTAAAAGAGCGCGATGCATGGTGGTTAACTCGAAAGCTGTTGATGGTGCTCGACCGTTTATGCAACCCTTCTTATATAGCCAATCTTACAAAAATCCACAGGTCCACAGATCCACGGGTTTTGTTCGGGTGGGTGTCCACTAGCACTTTTGGAGGTCATGGCATTGTTGACTCAATGAGCTCCTCCGTTATGGACAGAAGCAGACACACGACATTGTTCCACTGGCACGGCAGCTATTGTTCACCGCTGTATCTTTTTGCTGAATGTGTGGAACTCAGGGTGTTCGCTACACTGAAAGCAAGATAAACGCACATAGTTGTCCACATCAAACGTGAAAGCCTTACCATTCGTGTGGAGGAAAGAGAGCGCCGGTGATATCATCGGATGTCGAGCAATTCTTTCGTCCAGCACATGTTGCTTTTAATTTCCCTCGGAACGGCTGTGAAAGAGTTCTACACCAGCTGGAGGTCCGAGCAGTGATTCTATGCACTGATCTCGGACTCTCCATCCAAACACGAGTCAGATCATCGTAGGATCGCTGCTGAAGAGAAAAAAATGTTTATAATCAGATTTCAGTCAACAAAGACTTTGAACCAATTGTGGATACAACCTACTTACCAAGTAAGTTATTGAAAATTTCATCTCAGGTCGCGAGCGCACGGCCCTACTGAGAGGTCGTGTCAAATTCAAACCAGCTCGAGCCTCCGAGGCGACCAGGTTGCACCGTGCCAACTTGCACGTCTTCCAATTACCAGTTGACCGTCTAAAGTAGTCTGAGATTGAGAACTTGTCCCGACTCTTAGGCAGACCTTTAGAAGAGGGGACATAGTCCTTTAAATACAGAGAAGACGCGGGGTGGGCTCAAGATATAACTTGTCGAGAGCAGTGCTCGCTGCGGTGGCTACTAGCAGTCACGTTTCGGTGCGCCACCGAGGTGACGGGTGACGCCGCTCGAAAAGGCAAGCGCACGTCACGAAGCCACCCGCCGGTGACGCCGTGGAGGCAGGGAGGATAACCGGCCTGCCGCTGCCCGCCGAATGCCCGCCGATCGACGAGGACGAGAACATATTGCAGAGGGCCTTACCGCGCTCGAGGCGTGGCGCTATACTGAGGTCCGTGAAATTGACAAGTCTAAAATTCTTGACATCCAACTTTATCATCAAACATAACCACATGTCATTAAAAATATGAGTCTAATTCCTAACGTCCTACCATGTACGTACGTATAAAAAGGTCATAAAGGATTTAGGGAAATGAGAGAAACAAAATAACATCACAGCACAGCCATGATGAAGGTGGACTGGTGGAGTATGCGAGGTAAAATGATAGCGAAATACGGAATGCGAAGTATTAGGAAGTGGAGCTAGACCGGAGTGCAAGAGGAAGTAGGCGGATAGCTGAAGATAAATTCTTATCAAAGTCTTTTGTCACCCAAGCATAAAATCAACAATATCGACCAGCTCACTCTCTTTCATGAGCATCATACATCGAGAACCCTTCCAACACGGGTCCACCCGATAAGTACAGAGACGCAGCGACTCTTTGCTTGACTCGCTTGCTATAGCCGATGTCCGGGGACAGCCCAGAAAAGGAGTGTGAGCGCTACGACGCAAGTGGAGACAAGAGTTGTAACCCAAATGGCACGACCCAACAATAGTCTCTTCACATACGGCTCGCGGATGGTAAGCGTACGGAACGGTGTCGACTCTGACTGTCCGAGGAAAACGAGGATCGGGTCGAGTTCATATTGATGTGAGATAAGGAATAAAATTGCGAACGCGAAAGGAATGAAGAGCTGCAGAGCAAACAATCCATTAGACGCTGAATTACACAACAAACAAATGGGACGCACGAAAAATCGCTTTGATTTAGGTTGTACATCGAGAAATATCAGGGAGAAGCCGGCGGCAAGGCCGATCCACAACACAATGAGACCAACAACGAGTCGGACTAATGCAGACACAGGAGTGAGGTTTCCAAACGCTTTACTCCTCAGAAATCGTGGAAAAGCATCTTGCTCCATTGCCCTAAAGCAGTACTCCTTCTGGGCATGGAACATATCAGGAATATGTGCCATCATGTTCAGGTCGCTCTGTGATTTCGGCTCTTGAGTGCTACTGAGGGGAAATGTGTGTATACGGAGGGCGGGAGGGAGGTAAATTTCGTGATTTTCCGGTGAATTTACGGTGCCAGCGGGAGAGAGATACCGAAAGAAGATGCGCTCAGCGGACGCGATGAGGTCCATACGACTAATCGCAGCAGAACGTGGAATGACCGTTGGCGCACGTGATGCGCGTTTGAGATTGAAAAGGGTTGGTGTCCGCCCTGAGAGGGAGAAAGGTGTCGTTGACCGTGGTGGATCAAACTCTGGACTATTCACAGCAGTGGGAGGGGATGAGATGGGCTCCTTCTGATAACCAGGCGTTGTAGAACGCTGACCACTGCGCTTCTCGTCAGCGGCATGAGTGATAGCGTTTTTTTCCTGGTCGTTGATCATCTCGCCTGTGCTCGCCGTACTTCGCTTTATGGCATTGGGCTGAAGTCCGACGACTGTGCCATATATTGACCCACGACGGCGTGCATACTCCCAGTACTGAGGCCAATCTTCTTTGATTGTCCGGCCTGACTTTCGGACGTCTTTGAAATATGCCCTGCAAAGGTTCTCGTGCTGCTGGACATCCAGCCAGAAGTCCAGGATATCTTCTGCACCTTCGCGTTGGAGGAAAAGGCTTAATTTAACATGATATCAGAGACTGTTCTCATACTCAAGCACGCATAAAAGCACTACTTACTAGAACATGAATAAATCCACGGGCGGCCGTGTCCTTCTAGAGAGGACTTCTGTGAAAGAGGGCAGCCTGTTCTTGCGGCTGTTAAGCCAGTCTTCTTGTTGTCTGTTCTGCTCGTCGTCCATAGTGGGAGAGGAGGTCATCAGGAACCTCTGGGCGTCGCGATCAGCAGCGAGGGGATTGGGTGGTTGGCGGGCAAGACAACCAACAAGATTTAATTCTCATGCCTCTAGTTCAACCATTGCAACCACACCTGTCAGATTATTATGTAAGCGCCCGTTCTACGAACCCGACCGGCATCAAGAAAGCGTTGCAGAAACTTGGCAGAAACGTTGTTTGCCTTAATATTGGCTGTGACCTGATCTTGTTCTATTCCTGCCATGTCCGCGTTTGCGAAAACACTGTCTCCCGCTCTCCGCGAAATTCGCATCTTTTGCTGCCAGTCAAGCCAAGCTTCAGCGGGCACGCGGTAAGTTCATGGTTTCTGAGCATAGGGCAGTCACTCATATATTTAATGATCATGTCTGCAGGCAATTCATCTTGTCCACATACCCAGTCATCAAGAAACACAACCCGGACCTTCCCGTCATGATACGGGAGGCAAACGGCACACCCGCGCGAATGTTTGCACGATTTGGTGCGTGTAATGCTCGTGTCCTCGGACAAATTTATGCATGGCTGTATTAATTTCCATTCCCGTAGAACGCGGAGTTGAGAAACACGTCGAGCTGGACGATCTTTCATCATCAGATGTGGCTGCTAGTGTTGCTCGGATATTGAGCGTCTCATAGTCACTATGCTTTAACCGCCCCAGCGTTGTATTCAATTCAAACATTTCTCTTGCCATTTGTTGTCTGACTTTTACATGAAAAGAATTTCCGAGAATTTGCTGTAGGTATACATGCGACACCCAGTCCAATCATGTAGGCTACTAATTTTACAGGCAGTTGTGACATTACTTGTCAGGCAGCCTGCAGGCCGCCTGCTCGGATGTGAATGGGATCGTTGTATGCAAGACGCACCAACTTCGTGCTTATCTGAACATTTTTTTAACTTCGAGGATTGTTGGTAGTCCCGCGTTAGCCTACAACCAAGTGAGTCCATATAAAATCCCAACAATTACAACCCGTGATTAACCAATGTCCATCTAATGTCCATAATAGATTTCACACTTGCCTCTACTTCTTCCTATCCCCCATAATGCCTTCACCATGCTCTCCAGCATGCTCCACACCAACTTCTCTGTTATGTTCTTTCTTGATATTTCCCAGCAACCAAAACTGATACAGGAGAATAAGGCATCCACATACGACTGCAACTGCAACTGTTACAATAATTGCTGACTCGCCTGTTGTGCTGTAGGTTCCGTGTTGTACGCCGTAGATATTGGAAAGCACCGAGATGACACCAGCGAGCGAATTGAGTAGGCCAGGCCTACTCAGAAGCTCAATTCGTCAGTCAATCGGTGACACTACTCCACTCACACAAAGATACGATTCACAATCCAGATATAATTCCTTTGCCATCTCCACCACAGCCAAATCATACCGATGCCGCCAATACCGGTACAAAGCCATGCAACGATATAACTATAGGTGTTCGGTGAACAACTCCATTTCCCGTAGTTTTGACCATCACTCACAGTGGTATATTAGATACTACGTTCAGCAGTTGTGCTTCCACACCGTTGAGTTGCTGCTGTTGCAAAGACGTAAATGTTCCGGGGAATAAGACAAATCCTGCAAGCAGGATCCACGTGAAGAAAGATGCCATTATGTGGAACATTTGTGGAATATCGTCAAGTGCCAAAAGCATATTCACATAGCGAGTCTGCGTATACCCAGCTGGCATATTCGGTAGCGGTGGGCGCTGCGTCGTGTGGTGAAGCTGTTTTGCGGGAATAGGAGGGGATGGGTCATCATGAGCCTCTCTTTTTCTTGACGCAGGTGCCAGTTGAGCAGCAGGGACTGTGCGGCTGTAAGGCCGTGAACGGCTGCTGGATGGGCCTGGGTTGAGTGAAGGGCGATTCAAGGGAGAAGACACGTCAGGAGGTGATACATTCTGATGACTGAGTGCAGCAGCCGCTAACTGATTCTTGGGAGGTGTACCATTGAGAGAGGTGCGCGATCCGTTCGGAGTGACGGAACTACCATGACCATACACAGGTTGGGTGACATTTGATGCGTATCTGTGCGATGCTGCACTTGGAGGGCGCGAATGAGAACGAGAACGATGATGTGTACTATGATGGGAGCCGCTATGGCTGTGATGAAAGCTATTTTGCTGCATGCCATGGTATGCATTCTGTGTGCCTGCGTGTGCACCCGGACGTGTATTCTGGGCTGCATTCACACCCTGATTCACACCGTGACGGACGCTGTGACTGGATCCCTGATGTTCCGTCCCATGAAAGTATGGTTGCTGATATGGCGAAGTAAAGGCTGGGGAATTCGGCTGGGAAACAGGGAAGCTTGGGGCATAGGATATGGGTATCACTGGAGGTGTGTTGAGTGCTGTTCTAGGCGGTTGGGGTACATCCCGTATCAGGGGAACCTGCGATAGGTTGCTCTGTCTAGAAGAGCTCCGATGATGTGACGGTGAGATAGGACCTGGAGATATTGGACTGGAAGGGTTCATCGGAGAGCGCCCCTCCATCTGTGCAAGTAGAGACCCTGGTGAGGGGACGAATGGGTCCCCCACGCGTTCTACGGAGGAGTTTCGTGAGGGAGTCCGTGAGGGAGTCCGGTGGGGGGCATTCATAGGCTCTGTGGTCCTGCGCGCTGGTGCAGGCCACGCCGTTTTAAACGGCGGTGCCACGTATGGATGCCCTGGGTCACTCGAAGTCCTTGATCGTTGCCGTCGGTGCCCAGGTGCGCGCTGGCCTGAAGAATACGTCGTCCGGGACATGATGTTCGTTGATCAAGAGGAATATGTCGAGGATTAGGACAAAAAGGAATCCGGACAATATTGACTGCGGCCCTAGCTCTCCGGTTATCTTTGTCTCATCCCACGTGTTAAGCGATTATCCAGGGTACAAGTAATATCGATCGAGGTCCATATTTCTAGGGATCGTCGAAGTCAGCATCGCGAGGAACTTTTTGATTGAAAGTTGTTGCCGTTACGAGAGTTCGAGAACTCTTAGACAGCACACAGGCTGTACAGATCATGCATCACGGGGCCAGGGCCGGGCCGTTGACTGGAAAGTGAGCTAGTAGGCGCCCATGTCGCTGCAAGGAATGCCACAAGAGAGTACTGACGTATGATCGAACTAATATGATGCTTAACTATCTAAGTACCCAAGCAGATCTAGAAGACGAGGCCGCAAACGAGTCGAGTGACACAAGAACATCGGTGAAAATTCTAGTCGACAAAAACATGAGAGTATACAAAAACGACATATAGTACCTGGAGCGCAAGATTATCAGGGTCATTTTTACAAACAGGATGAAAGAGAGTCGCAGTCTCGCAGATCAACAACTTGTGAATATGTACCAGTCGACAGCAACACGAACACACCGATATGAATGAAAACCATCCTCTGCTCGAGCAGCACTTTCGTCATAGACTCATCACAGCGTGTGTAGTACGGTTGAGTGCCCAGGCTGCCTTCGTACAGTCCATGACACCACCATCCTCCAAATCCTTGAAAATATTTTTGTAGAAAGCTTCGACGTGTTTTGCGACGGCATCGCCGACCTCCCGCAGCGTGCCAATGACACTCTTGAACCCCGAAAACTGGAGACCAGCTGTAAGGTGGATGACTTCGTCGGGCGTCTCCTCATCCCTGACGGCGGTATGACACGCTGATAAAAACGCGAACTCGGCGTGTGGAATGTCTCTCTCCATGATATCAAGCAGCGTCACAGGTGACAGGTTGATCTCTCATGACGAAATGGGAATTGTAAGGCTGCGTAGGGTCTTGCTTGCCAAGACAAGCGAGGTGCACCCAGGCGTTCTCTTGCAAAGCGTCGAGTACATCTACTCGTGTGGCTGCGTCGCCAGAAATAGTAGTACAGTTGGCTGTCGCAGGGACGAGCTTATGGACAAGCTCGAGCTCGCTGTCGACAGCCGAGAGTGCCTTATCTTTCCCTGCACCCGGTTGACTTTGTCCGATCGTCACAAAGGACGGAGGCATACGCTTCTTTATCAATCGTCTAGATCTGATCAGAGCTGAAGTGTTGGCGTGTAATAGCAGATATAGAGATCTCCAGGCATGACTCCTTGGAGAGGAATAGACGTGAAAGCTGCTGCTGTTGGACACAGCCAAATTCGAGAGTGGGATTTGAGTTTCAGGTCCTGCTGGAGCACGTTGACAACGGGTAGCATGATCTCGTCCCATACTGTCCGCAAGAGGACAATTAGATCGTTCCGCGGTTCTTTTGGGCCCATAATCAATGCGATCGTATCGCCCTGGCGAAGCGATCCTTGAGATTATCCAGATCTGTGAGAGTGACAGACGGCAAAGGAACATGCTGGGGCTCTCCTGATGTCGGGAGAATGATAGTGCTGCAAGAGCAGGAACCGCGAGAACGCTTGAACATTACGTGTCTCAGCCACCACAGCTTCCCATTGCACTGTAAGTTTCCTATACTCGGTTGCCGCCCGATCAGCAGCAGCTCTGTCGGTGATGGTTGCAGAACTCTGAGCGGCATGGGAAACGCGCCTGCTCAGGTCTAAATACATGGGCGCCAGTTTCGGATTTGCTGACCCGAGGACTTCAACTGGAGTCTTGAGTCGAGAGGCCAGCGACCATTGCTAGCCACGGCCCTGCTAGAACTCGTATACATCAAATTCGCAACAGGCATGACGGTACACAGAAAGCTACCACGTAGCTAGAGTCATCCCATGAGCTTGGATGTTTGTCACATACATTGCCGTCTCCGCCAAAATAACGAGACCAGACTTCGTGAAGATAAGCTGGGCCGAGGTGCTGTTTATGTAGAACTTCCCAATGAGCGTGCCTTTGCTATTCCAGACATTAATGCCATCTCCGCAACCGGAATAAACGTTGCCCTTGGTATCCAACTGAATGCCATCGGGTGCGCCGGAGTCAATGTAGGCGAACACTCTACGGTTCGTGAACGACTGCGTCGTTGGGTCAACATCGAACTGATAGCTTTAGAGTTTGTTTGAATATCTGATTACCATCACGCTGTGCGGGAAGACTCACATTGTGGCTGGAAGGGTCTGATTCGTTCCGAGGAAGCCTCCAAAAATACCCGTGTCGGTGCTGATGCGTTATTCTAGGATTGATCCACATATGCAGGAACAAACACAAACTTACATGAATGCAGTTTTGCCATTGGGAGTGAACGCAATACCATTCGGGTGCACAAACTGGTCCGCGACAACTCTGACCTGCCCAGTGGACGGATCAAAGCGGTACACTTGTGATGGCAACATTGGTTCAGGACGGAAACCGCCAAGCCACCCGTAGCTGAAGAAGCCATTAGCATTGTAGTTATGATGATCTCATCGATTGCTCACGTGGGATCGGTGAAAAACATAATGTCCGTGCCAGGGAGAATTTTGATGTCATCAAGTGAGTTGAACTGTCTGCCTAAGAAGTTGTCCAGAATCACAGTGGTGTTGTAGGGAGGGCTGGGATTGACGCGAACAATAGAAGGAGGAAGCAAAGCGCGACCTGAAGTGACAAACAGAAGGTCTCCCTTGTATGGGCCTGTTCCCCCGTTTGCCATTTGGACATCATCGGAGAGGTTGAGCTGAAAGTCAAGATGGTTAGACATCAATGATCAAGGGGGAGTGACCCACTGTTTGAACCTGGATATTGACATTTCCAGTCGTAGAAGCCAGCGCCATGTCAACTTCTGTCATGTTGATCATGCCAACAAAACTGTTGTTATACCAGCCGTAGTACCCAAGTTTTCCACTGCCAGTGTTTGCAAAGAAGACCAAGTTGAGGTCTGGGACATAGATGGGTGCTTCATGGGCAAAAGCAAAGCCGGGATTTGAAGCAATTTTGCGAATGGTGGCAGATGGTCCGGTGATATCGAGGAACGAAGGGTCAAAGACCTGAATGAATGGGGGTGCAGTGTTGGTGGGGTTAAAGCCAACAGCGGATGAGTTGCGCCATTTTGTGTAGTTTGCTCCCACAACATTGTACAGTAGAGGGTCGATGTACTGCGAGGCAGACATTTAGATGTAGCACTGCAGAATTACAATTGTCGACACACCACTGCTCCAGGCGGCAACGCTGTCATGTACGACGCGGCAGCAAGCCTGAAGGCAACTGCTAGAATCGCCCCGACTACTGATTTTGTCATTGTTAATGATGAGCTATTTCCCAAGTCTTGTTTCCTGATTTCAGCGATGGTCGGCTGTCCCACTTTTATAGTCTTGATAGGAGGGCTCTGAGTAACAGTCCGCCGTTATCACCTAGAGCTTTTCAAATTCGCTCGACAGCACACAATGGTAAGTTCATATACGGATGCCAGCCGGTCAAAGTCAGATGATGAGTATAGAATACCCTTACACCGGTGATTCATTTGCGTTGATGCCCGCAGAACATTACGGTATGACGCCGCACAAGATCCTACACTGCGCAGTCATAATCAGACCAGAATAGAGAATTCGGCTATGTTGCCTGGCCAGACCTCCTGTGTCAATTTTGAACACGGGGTACGAGTACGAGAGCAACGTCGGAGACAGAAAATCAAGGAGGGATCCCGCTTTGAATGCAGTGAGACTTAAGGATCATCTTATTTGCCAGTGGAGGTGGAGGTGGAAAATTAAAGTCGCCCTTAATCTGAGTCCGACGGCCGGACTTGGAGCAGCAGGGAAAAGTACTATTTCCCCCGGCCTAGGAAGAGATCTAGAAAGAACAGTTGTTCCCAACAATGTTAACGTTACTGGCATGCACGTCTAAACCGCATGCATAAGTACGATTGGATGTGACACAGCGCCAGAAGTTTTTTTTTATGAAAAACATACCTTCGGTCATGAACATGTTCAAAATCGAAAAAGTGTGACGGTCACACGAAATAAGTCGTTGTGACGTGTGACGAAGCGCAAGTTGCCATTCTGTCCAAATGATTCTGTCGGTTGATGCGATTATCGATATACTAGTAAATGCAATCAGGTATTGCCCACCATCGTTGGCCGTGGCCCATCGGGGTCTTGTGGCAGAGTTCACGAATCTCGTCATCAACGATGCATATCGCGTTGATCGGTCCAGGAGGCATTGGCAAAAGGACGGTCTCTTGCCACAGATATCCTCGAAGAGCTACTTCGCCATGGACAAATTTGCTATGCTGACAAACGCTTCTTCCGACTTTGTGACTTTTAGCTAGTACGATGCCATGCCTGCGTCCTTCAAGCATCCATTAAATTTGAAGTTTTTGTGATTCATTTTGCAGGAGCACTTGGCATTGAACATGATGGCGCTCATCCTGTGCGCCAAATATCTACCCTTCTTCATTGCGCTGGCCATGCCCTTGTTGGAGTTCTGAAACCTTTGCAGAGGTCATCAGGGAGATATCACCTGTCATTGTAGACATTCCTGACTCGGCATTTGGTAGTAAAAGGAATGCACTCAACATGCGATGGATAACCTTGGATAACCGCGACAAAGGATATTCCGCCATTGGATTCAAGTCGGCATTTTTCGGATTTACAGTCGAGCATAGCGCGGTACTGAACCACAGCGCTGCAAAGCTTGTCATACACCACGCAGCTGTCGCTCAGTTCGCCATCGGTCCAGGACGGTCACCGTGCTTTGTCCATCATTTGGATCTCAAGAAGGTCCTGGCTATGCGTCTATTACTATCTCTCCCATAAATCGAAATCATATGCGATGTTCTATGCAGACAATCTCTCATTTATCGTCGAGATACCTTTGTCAAGATGCTTGCGCTAATTCAACTTTACGTGCAGGATTGATTGACACCACTTGCTTGCGAGAGATGCGCGACTATCGCTATCGCACTGTCTGTTCAGGACGCGATACTTATGTCGTGGTGACACACTGACATCGGAGTGCCTCCCCAGCATTTGTACAGTTGTGCACCATTCGATGCTCTCAAGTTCAGGCTGCTGGAGAGAATTGAAGGGTGGACATTAATTTTGAAGGTCAGTCACCGTTGGAGCGCTTTATCCGCAACTGGTGCCCTTGGGGCAGCACTTTCATCCCGTTCCCACAGTTTTTCATACCCTTGTTGTAGCCTGATAATCTAAGGTAAAGTTCCCAAAACGTATTCAGGGGGCCGACCTTGGGTACATGTGGCTGCGCGCGGCTATGCCAAAATCATTCAAGCGAATGCTTCGATGATCTGTAGGACAGAGTATGGTGTTATTCGGCTACAAAAGCTGGCACGCACATGGTTGGGCTTACGCTGCCACGGGTTGGAACTCATATACATCAAATTCGCAACAGGCATGACGGTACACAGAAAGCTACCACGTAGCTAGAGTCATTCCATGAGCTTGGATGTTTGTCACATACATTTCCGTCTCCGACAAAATAACGAGACCAGACTTCGTGAAGATAAGCTGGCCCGAGGCGCTGTTTATGTAGAACTTCCCAATGAGCGTGCCTTTGCTATTCCAGACATCAATGCCATCTGCGCAACCGGAATAAACGTTGCCCTTGGTATCCAACTGAATGCCATCGGGTGCGCCGGAGTCAGCGTAGGCGAACACTCTGCGGTTCGTGAACGACTGCGTCGTTGGGTCAACGTCGAACTGATAGCTTTAGACTTTGCTTGAATAACTGATTACCATCACGCTGTGCGGGAAGACTCACATTGTGGCTGGAAGGGTCTGATTCGTTCCGAGGAAGCCTCCAAAAATACCCGTGTCGGTGCTGATGCGTTATTCTAGGATTGATCCACATATGCAGGAACAAACACAAACTTACATGAATGCAGTTTTGCCATCGGGAGCGAACGCAATACCATTCGGGTGTACAAACTGGTCCGCGACAACTCTGACCTGCCCAGTGGACGAATCAAAGCGGTATACTTGCGATGGCAGCATTGGTTCAGGACGCCAATCGCCAAGCCACCCGTAGCTGAAGAAGCCATTAGCATTGTAGTTATGACGATCTCATCAATTGCTCACGCGGGATCGGTGAAGAACATAATGTCCGTGCCAGGGAGAATTTTGATGTCATCAAGTGAGTTGAACTGTCTGCCTAAGAAGTTGTCCAGAATCACAGTGGTGTTGTAGGGAGGGCTGGGATTGACGCGAACAATAGAAGGAGGAAGCAAAGCGCGACCTCCAGTGACGAACAGAAGGTCTCCCTTGTATGGGCCTGTTCCCCCGCTGACCATTTGGACATCATCGGAGAGGTTGAGCTGAAAGTCAAGATGGTTAGACATCAATGATCAAGGGGGAGTGACCCACTGTTTGAACCTGGATATTGACATTTCCAGTCGTAGAAGCCAGCGCCATGTCAACTTCTGTCATGTTGATCATGCCAACAAAACTGTTGTTATACCAGCTGTTGTACCCAAGTTTGACACTGCCAGTGTTTGCAAAGAAGACCAAGTTGAGGTCTGAGACATAGATGGGTGCTGTATGGGCAAAAGCAAAGCCGGGATTTGAAGCAATTTTGCGAATGGTGGCAGATGGTCCGGTGATATCGAGGAACGAAGGGTCAAAGACCTGAATGAATGGGGGTGTAGTGTTGGTGGGGTTAAAGCCAACAACGGACGAGTTGCGCCATTTTGTGTAGTTTGCTCCCACAACATTGTACAGTAGAGGGTCGATGTACTGCAAGGCAGACATTTAGACGTAGCACTGCAGAATTACAATTGTCGACACACCACTGCTCCAGGCGGCAACGCTGTCACGTACGACGCGGCAGCAAGCCTGAAGGCAACTGCTAGAATCGCCCCGACTACTGATTTTGTCATTGTTAATGATGAGCTATTTCCCAAGTCTTGTTTCCTGATTTCAGCGATGGCCGGCTGTCCCACTTTTATAGTCTTGATAGGAGGGCTTTGAGTAACAATCCACCATTATCACCTAGAGCTTTTCAAATTCGCTCGACAGCACACAATGGTAAGTTCATATACGAATGCCAGCTGGTCAAAGTCAGAAGAATACTCTTACACCGGTCAATGCCCGCAGAACAGTACGGTATGACGCCGCACAAGATCCTACACTGCGCAGTCATAATCAGACCAGAATAGAGAATTCGGCTATGTTGCCTGGCCAGACCTGTGTCAATTTTGAACACGGGGTACGAGAGTACGAGAGCAACGTCGAAGACAGAAAATCAAGGAGGGATCCAGCTTTGAATGCAGTGAGGCTGAAGGATCATCTTATTTGCCACTGTGGAATGTGAGGTGGAGAATTAAAGTCGCCCTTAATCTGAGTCCGACGGCCGGACTTAGAGCAGCAGGGAAAAGTACTATGATTTCCGGGTTTCCCCCATATTAGTTGGGCCTAGGAAGAGATCTAGAAAGAACAGTTGTTCCCAACAATGTTAACGTTACTGACATGCATGTCTAAATCGCATGCATGAGTACGATTGGATGTGACACAACGTCAGAAATTTAAATGCGTTTTTTTATGAAAAACATACCTCGAAGTCATGTCATTTGTTCAAAATCGAAAAAGTGTGACGGTCACACGAAATAAGTCGTTGTGACGTGTGACGAAGCTACATTCTGTGAGCGGTTGATGCGATTATCGATATACTACTAGTAGTAGATGCAATCAGGTATTGCCCACCATCTCGACATGAAGCGCACGAATCATACTAGACGCTGCTGCAACTCTCACAGTTTCTTGTCTCGGGATTCTGGACCAATGAGTCACCATCAGCAAATATTGTGCCCTTTCACGCATGAGTGTTGCTGACTCGACGCTCTAACGGGGTGAGATGCAGGGCGCGCGTGGGCACACTTTAACTTCTCTTAGACTGATTTTGTTCAATCTGTTGCATGGAAGTGTCATGATAGATTGTGCTATGCTATATAGATATTTGTGTGTAACACGTTAAGGCGGTTACACAGCTAATCTACAACGTGGCAAGATTCAATCCCTGAGCCTGAATATTTGCTAGATACATCGCCTCCTCATGCAAAATAACGAGACCAGACTTCGTAAAGATCATCTCAGCTGAGGTGCTGTTAAGATAGAACTTCCCAATGAGGGTCCCTTCGGCATTCCAGACGTGGGTACCCTCGCCACAACCTGAATAAACGTTTCCCATGGTATCAAGCTGAATGCCATCGGGAGCACCAGAATCGGAGTAGGCGAACACTCTGCGGTTCGTGAACGTCTGCGTCTGTGGATCAATGTCGAATTGGTAGCTATACGTTTTTCTTCAGAATCTCATTGCAATCATGATCGATGTAAGAAACTCACATCGTGGCCGGGAGGGTCTGATTTGTTCCGAGGAAGCCTCCAGAAATACCAGTGTCGGTGCTGATACGTTATTGTAACTTTATCCACGGATTGAAAGGCAATAGTTAGGAAAACTTACACAAATGCAGTTTTACCGTCTTGGGTGAATGCGATACCATTCGGATGCACAAATTGGTCGGCGACAACTCTGACCTGCCCAGTGGACGGATCAAAGCGGTATACTTGTGATGGTAGCATTGGTTCAGGACGGAAACCGTTAAGCCATCCGTAGCTGAGAAAACCGGGATTACCATAGCAAATGTGGCCAACATCATTTTCTAGTAGTTTACTCACGTGGGATCGGTGAAGAACATAATGTCCGTGCCAGGGAGAATTTTGATATCATTGAGCGAGTTGAACTGCCTGCCTAAGAAGTTGTCCAGAAGAACAGTGGCATTGTAAGGAGGGCTAGGATTGACGCGCACAATCGAAGGAGGAAGCAAAGCGCGACCCGAAGTGATGAACAAAAGGTCTCCTTTGTATGGACCTGTGCCCCCGTTTACCATTTGGACAGTGTCCGGAAGGTTGAGCTGATTCAAGACAATCAAGATCAACAATCTGTGTCTAACTCAGTGGAACCGACCCACCGTCTGAATTTGTATATTAACATCTCCCGTTGTAGAAGCCAGCGCCATGTCGACTTCTGTCATGTTGATCATGCTAACGACGCTGTTGTTATACCAGCCGTTGTACCCGAGTGCACCACCATCGTTGCTTGAAAAGAAGACTGCGTTGAGGTCTGGAATGTAGATGGGTGCTTCATGAGCAAAAGCAAAGCCAGGATTCGACGTAATTTTGCGAATAGTGGCAGATGATCCGGTGACATCGAGGAACGAAGGGTCAAAGACCTGAATGAATGGAGGTGCAGTGTTGGTGGGGTTGAAGCCAACAGTGGACAAGTTGCGCCATTCCGTGTAGTTTGCTCCCACAACATTGTACATCAGAGGATTCATGTACTACAAAGGGACGTTAGGCGCAGCACTGTAGAATCACGGTCTTTGACATACCACTGCTCCAGGAGGCACGGTAAGGTTAGAATTACTGACTGTGGCTTTCACGCATGACACAAGAGCCAGGGTGACAGTCAGAATCGCACCCGCTGTTGATGCTGTCATCTTTGATGTATTTCCCCTGTTTTCAGATTTCAGAGACAGTCGGTGGTCGCACTCTACTGTCAGCTAGAGCGTCACAAGTTACAGAGGAACCACGGCAAGTGGTGCTCAGAAGTCACCCCTGTTGCCTATAGAGCTTTTATTGTTCAACAGAACACGAACGCAGGTTTGTCGGCGTTTCACGGATGGCCGATTAAGACAGTCATTTGGTTACGAAGAACTGTCCTAAGCTGTCGCATGACCGTCAGTCGTGTGGATGAGGACGAAGAAGACGCAGAATAACCGTACTTCATATCATACTTGACACCGACTTGGGAACACCAGAAGTAACGGGCCGTGAACATCCGGCTCACATGGGCTCGAAGTGACGAAATAAGGTACGCACATAAAAGTATTCTCTGAACCAATTTGGAGGCGGAACAATTTGGCAACACTTGTCTTCAAGACGCAAAAGGGATCGTGTCTTCAGCCACAAGGGGCCCCGGCCCACAACTGATTTGAAGGTAATCAATCTGAAGAGTCACAACGTTTTGTACCTCCTGATTCCTCATGTGTCATCAAGACTGTCTTGTGGTAGACGTACTCAGGCTGACAACAGCAATGTAGTCATCGCGCATCATTGTCTTCGGATGAATGAGTGACCACCGCCATACCGTTCAAACTCAAGACGGACCGGTCAAAGCACACCTTGACCACAAGTCCGACGTCAAGTGATCTCCTGCAGGATCTTTCTATGACACCTGTGTGAATATGAAGGAATCTTCCAACGAGTGCGTACTCGTCAGAATATTCAATTCTATGATAGGTTGCTGAAGTACTCAGCTCCTCGACTCGACTGAACCGCTCACCTCGTTGCAAATAAGGGTGCCAAGCTGTACTGTATGCGAGCAGGCAATGTAAGTATGAAGGTCATTCTTGGCCGATAGTGAGATCCAACTTGAATAAGTGTCTTCGACAAAATTGTGTACGACCTGGATTGGCAGGTGGTCTATTATCATAAAAGTTGAAACGTTCGAGGAGGCACTTTGAACCCGTACCACTACCATGGCGGTTCTTTCCCACGCAATTTTGCGGGCAAGCTTGAGCGACCATCGCTCACAGTAACCAACTGGCCTCCCAAATAAAACATATCCCTCAACAACACATCCTCCAATTCACTCGTAGACCGAAACCTCAGACCGAGGACACATCTAAGTCACCAAATAAAAGCATAGATCCCTGACAAAACCCTCACACCCTCCGAATAAGAAAGACCAAAGGACAACCACACAGAACAAGTAAGAACAACAGAAAACGACAACGCGTAAACCCACCTAAGCCTTACAGTAGAAAATAACCCACAACGATAACACAATACGCCCTCAGACAGCCTGAACCCCCCCAAAAAAAACACCCGAACTAAATGACATCATACAACAACCACCACCACACGCCGCAACTCACCTCACATCGCCACAACCCCATGAAGCTACCATTAAAAAGTCAACAATGTCCTTATCCTCCAACAGGACCTCACCCAACAAACACACGCAGCCCAAAAACATAAAAAAAAACACGAAGTACAAAATACCCGACGAAAAACGACCACCCAAGTACGTGTACTGCCTACCGAAGAACCACAAACGCGATAAAAACCCCCTAGCCCACGTAAAATCCTGCACAAAAACACATGACCAAAACACATGTAAGCCATCCCCCCCACCCAAATCCCCTGATAACCACCAAGTCTAATACAAAACGAAGATGCACAGCCTACCAAAATCCCATGGCATAACCACGAGGTAAACGCCCCCCCCATGAAACCCAACATAAAAAGCCTCACTCAACCGCAGAACCTCCCAACCTCGCTTGTAAAAGATGAAGGACCTATCCAGCGTTAAAAGTGCAAACATCAGTGCCCGCCTCTCCCCTATGGGCACCCGCCAGTCCCTCCCCAGACATCAATGAACAGGTTCACAATTCTTCCCGCCCAATGTCCTAACAGACGAAGGGGACAGCGCAGCAGACGGATCTCCTACCCCCTTTACCCCAACACCGTCCCCCCGCCAACACATCTCACAAGTACCCCCCACCGAATCTGAGGAAAATGCAACGACCCCTACCATTAACTCCCTCATTTTCGCAAAGGACAAAGAGGTAGAGATGCCCCTCGCTACCCTCCACCAACCCCCTGCGCAAACCCCCGCCCCCATGGAAGACGATACCATGTCAGACCTACTCGTTGTAACACCCAGTCTCACCCCAGCCCGCACCAAACCTCCTGCGACATCACAAACGTCCGAAGAAGACCTTCTCCGAGCCCACCTAGCTGTCGCCGAGACAAATCATTCCATCATCAGGTCTAATGGCATCAACTCACTCACGGTCATTCCCCACTTCACTCCCATCCCAATAGGTGGCTTCCCCCACATCCACCTAGCCCACGCAGCGCAGCTATTTGACTTCCAAGCGGCCAAAGTCATCACGGCATGGCTAAAGGTACCCCACCCCAAAATCCTCGTCAGAGTCTTCGACCACGACGGAAAAAACCCTTCCGTCAAGGGCCCAATCCTAGTCGAATGACTGCGCAAAGCGGTATCCGAGATAGCTCACTTCGTCCACCAAGACGACCAGGACGTGAAAGTCTCCCCACCTTGCCCCGAAGCCATCAAAGAAGATGCAGACCACCCCCTCAGTTTCCTAATCTACAATATCTCAGACGAGACGAAGTGTTACAGTCAGTGTCACCCCTATACATTTTCTCTTATCTCTTATCATTGTACTACGTCATGGTCGCATACAGCCGCCATTAGACCACCATTGTTCTATTGTCTTATGCATTCAGAGTACGTGTCTTGTTACCTTTCTTGGTTATCTTCAAACCCGTTGTACTTATATCGCTTACGCATTCCCTTGGTCCGTGCGCTCCATATGGACTATTTAAGCACGTAGTTATCGTTGTATTTCTTTACTTTAATCTTACTAGGTTTTACCTGGAACTTCCTTCGCTTAGAACCTCCAATTCTAAGTCGTCTGAATCTATCTCAAGTCTAAGACACTCTCTTAGTCTTGTCTTAGCTGAACGTTGTGCTTATTGCACTTCGTAAACGAATCTCACTCGACGTTAAAACTCTTATTGAGTTATCTTGTGTTAGAACTATCCTAGTTCGTAACAAAAGATTAAAGTCCACATTTCCGCATCGCCATCAAAGCCTTGCCAGAACCAAGACAACAGAACAGATAAACCCTAGGCATCAAGAAAGATAGCACTAGGTCCCCATAAGCCTTGACTTCACGAACGAAGCAGACAAGCCACTCTGACGACTCTAACACCGCTAGTTGCCGCGTTAAATTTAGGCGCAGTACCACCGTTACCACCACTGCCCCCACCGATGTCTACCAAAGATAAACCCACTGAGCTTAAGATCAGCGCACCTCCTTCGTACAATGGAGACAGGGAACTATCCGAAAGTTTCCTAATGCACTGCATCTCATACCTCGATATCAATGGAGAACTATACAAAGAAGAAAAACAGAAGATTATCTACATCTTGTCGTACATGACTGAAGGAAACGCAAGATTATGGAAGGACGACTTCCTTCGCCTAGCTCAGAACCCCAATCACAAAGATAGTACAGGAAAACCCATTGGATATGGAACCTGGAAGGACTTCTATAACGACTTCACTAGAGCGTTTAAACCCCTTGACCCTGCAGGGTCAGCACTTGCTAAACTCCGAGGACTCAAACAAGAAGGGACAACACTTGGAACATACATCCATAACTTCCAGACGCTCATCACAAAATCTGGAATCGAAGGAGATGTCGCACAGAAACAATTCTTCCTCGACGGGTTACACCCCGGACTACTTGGAAGATTGTACAATTCTCCATCAGTCCCTGATGATATTAGCGGAGTAATTGAAAGATGCACCGAACTCGACAATAATCGACTTCACCTCCTTGCTATGCGCAACAGTGGAAGACCCCAGAAGAAGAAACAATATGGGGATTACCGATACAACTCCTCACGCGATCCCAATGCGATGGTTGTAGACCGACTCACAGATGAACAAAAGAATGAACATTTCCATACAGGAAAATGCTTCTTTTGTCACAAAGTAGGGCATGTCTCACGTGTCTGCCCTGAGAAGAAGAAGGATGGAAAGGTCCCCGTCCGCCGCAAGGAAGAAGCCGAAGACGACGAAGAAGAAGTCCGTCGTATCAACGAGGATTTTTAATGTGGAAGACTGGATCAATGTCAGATTCTTCCGATGTACCAATTAGACTTGTTCGAGCTGTTGGAATAAGAAAGGAACTTCGGGTTCCCATTATGCTCATCTCGAAAACTCGTCTTAAAACCGTTGAAACAACTGCCGTCGTCGATTCTGGAGCAGCCGGAACATTCATATCCGAAGAGTTCGTGAAACTCCACAACATTCGCACACACCAACTTAGCAAACCATTTCGCGTAACCACTGCTGATGGAAGCTATGCAAAAGGAGGCGCTATCCGAAGATATTGCGTACTCACTGTCAAAATTGATGAACGAACCATGATAGGAAAGTTCAATATCGCTCCATTGAGCAAACACGATCAGATTCTTCTAGGAATTCCTTGGCTTCGAGCAATGGATCCTTTTATCAGCTGGAAAGCCGAAACCCTTCTACTCCCCCAAACTGAACGAAGTAACCAAATAGAACAAGAAATCGATAAAGAACGGGAACGCAACAAACTCCCACCTCTCTTTACAATAAACCCTGATACCAAATGGAAGAATTCCCGTCTGAAGAAATCCGAAACAAAGGAACCATCCCCAGAAATTCTCACACCTGCATCTTTCCGTGCTTCCATTGAAGAAATCCCGGATGAAGAAGATATCCCCATTCCTAAACTTGATCCTATCCCTGACGATGATGACGACACTTTCGATACCAAAGAAGATGTTTGGTCTCAGGAAAATTTCGCCCCTGAAGTCCGAGAAATTACCACTTATGATCTTGAGGACGACGAATTCTTGGTGGAATATTCTTCTGATGCCACTGAACTTCGTGTCATCACCAACATATCCTTGGATACTCCACTCACCGTGGACGGAACCAGCAAAATTGAACAAAAACCTACGGTCTCACCTTTGCCGCGGCTTACCGAATACACCAAAATCAGTAACAAAGCCCAACAATTCGCTTTAGCAACAGGCTTAGAACAAAAGAAGAAATCGTTCGAAGAACTAGTTCCTTCTTACCTCCACGACTTCGCCGATATATTCGCTAAAGACGGTCTCAATCAACTCCCCCCTGAACGACCTGGCATAGATCACCGTATTGAAACAAAACCCGGTTTTATTCCCAAAACGTCGAAAATCTACCCGTTATCTGAAGCCGAACGAAATGCAGTAAAAGCATTTATCGATGAGAATGTTAAAAAGGGATTTATTTCAGAATCGAAGTCGCCTTAAGCTAGTGGCTTCTTCTTTGTAGGAAAGAAAAGTGGAGATTTACGACCATGCCAAGATTATCGATACATCAATGATTGGACGATAAAGAACGCTTATCCACTCCCACTCCCCTTATCACTTGTCGCTCGACTACACGGTGCAAAATACTTCACGAAGATGGATGTGCGATCTGGCTACAACAACATCCGCATCCCACTTCAGTCACCCCCAAAAAGATACCTATTAGGTTGATAGTCCTCTACACAAGTATCAACCTAAGAGGTGTGATTCCTCTGGTTTTCCCATTATACTGTAGGAGTGGGATAAGTCCTGTGGGATAACACCAATGCTTTCCCAGCCCACCTGGGACATACTTGTGTGACAATTCCCATGGGCTTTCCCATATTGTGGGTGGTGTCAGGGGTCCTTTGCACCGATTTTTGTACCATATTAGGGGGTGGTATAGGGATCATTAGGGGGTGGTATAGGGGTCATTAGGGGGTGGTATAGGGACCATCGGAGGGTGGTATAGGGATCATTAGGGGGTGGTATAGGGATCATTAGGGGGTGGTATAGGGACCATCGGAGGGTGGTATAGGGATCATTAGGGGGTGGTATAGGGATCATCAGAGGGTGGTATAGGGATCATTAAGAGGTGGTACGGGGACCATCAGAGGGTGGTACGGGGATCATCAGAGGGTGGTATAGGGATCATTAGGGGGTGGTATTGGGGTCATGAGGGGGTGGTACGGGGACCATCGGAGGGTGGTATAGGCATCATGAAGGGGTGGTATGAAAACCATGGGAGGGTGGCATAGTGGTCATGAAGGGGTGGTATGGAGACCATGAGTATATGTTCAAGTGATGGTTTCCAAGCCACTTATATGATCATTGTGGGGATTCCCAGACCACATATAATGTCACGATAATGGCATGATGGTATTTCCCCGGCCACATATGATCATGTTTTGAATTCCCTAGCCACATATATGCTCCAGCAGGGACTTCCCATCCACATATAATGATGTATCGGGGTTTCCCAGACCACCCATAGTCTTCGGGTGGGAATATCCAGACCCCCATATTCTCATCTCGGGGATTCCCAGACCACACATATCAAGTGTTCAGGAATATCCAGACCACATATATTCTTCTGCCGGAGATTCCCAGACCACATATATTTTTCAGTTGGGAATATCCAGACCCCAATATTGTCATGTCGGAGATTCTCATACCACATATATTCTGGAGTCGGAGATTCCCAGACACCCCTAATCTCATGTTGGGGATTCCCAGATTACCAATATTCTTCGGTGGGGAATATCCAGACCTCATATTCTCCTGGTGGGGATTCCCAGACCACATATATTCTTGAGCTGGAGATTCCCAGACCACCTATTCTCATGTTGGGGAATATCCCGACCCCCGTATTCTCATGACGGGGATTCCCAGACCACACATATTAATTGGTTGGGAATATCCAGACCACATATATTCCTCAGCTGGAGATTCCCAGACCACATATAATCTACTGTCGGAGATTCCCAGACCACATATATTAATTGGTCGGGAATATCCAGACCACATATATTCCTCAGCTGGAGATTCCCAGACCACTTATAATCTACTGTCGGAAATTCCCAGACCACCCATTTTGTTCAGTTGGGAACATCCAGACCACATATCTTCTGCTGTCGGAGATTCCCAGACCACCCATTTTCTTCGGTTGGGAATATCCAGATCACATATCTTCTGCTGTCGGAGATTCCCAGACCACCCATATTATTTGGTGGGGAATATCCAGACCCCCTTATGCTGCCGTCGGAGATTCCCAGACCACATATAATCTACTGTCGGAGATTCCCAGACCACCCATATTATTTGGTGGGGAATATCCAGACCGCATATATTCTGCTGTCGCAGATTCCCAGACCCCCTTATTCTGCCGTCGGAGATTTCCCAGACCACCCATATTATTTGGTGGGGAATATCCAGACCCCCTTATGCTGCCGTCGGAGATTCACAGACCACCCACATTATTTGGTTGGGAATATCCAGACCACATATATTCTACTGTCGGAGATTCCCAGACCACCC
>JABBWD010000077.1:0-181683 GCA_016628565.1 Suillus placidus
TGCATCAGACACATCAAGCAGGAACATCAAGCTAGATTCTACTTATGTCTGTAATTTTCTCTTTCAGTTGGTCGGCGTTGCCGACCACTTGCAGTGCGTCCTGCAGTTGACTCCATCTCGGCACATAAGTCTTCCTGCGCCTTCAAAATCGACTTTTTGGAAGCCTTCTTCGAGCTTGCTTTTGGTGCCATGATTATGGGTAAGTAACAATGACAGCGAAATAATGGACAGACGTGCCTTTAAAACCCTGCTGTGGCGTGCAATAAACAAACAATTTTTAAGTTTTGTTGACTTGAGAGTTAAAGTTTCAATCTACCTGAGCGGCATCAATAAAACAGCATAAGTACGAGGGACAGATTGACTTTCCTTTCAACACCGTGATTCTCCTACACTGGGCGTTTTTTCGATCTCAAGCGATGCGGATGGCGCTGTATGAGGGGGAGACTAAATTTGCAGGATATAAGAGAGACCAAGAAGAAGGAAGTGAGCATCCATGGTCACCCTTTGAAGATGCGTAAGTGCTTGAATGTGCGAATGTGCGGCAAGGGAATCTAAGATTATATGACTCACCAGGGAAGAGTGGGATTTGGCGCAGTGGCTCGTCAAAAACCTTGGCCAGACAAGGACTGATGAATTTTTAAAGTTACCCATAGTACGTTAAAATCATTGACTGAACTCACAATGTTGATACCATCACTAGACACAAAACCGCACAAAGGTCTCGTTTCATAACAACCGTGCATTCTTGCAGAAAGTCGATGGTCTTCCGCATGGACCGGAATGGAGTTGCAGGAAAGTTACAGTGCGCGGTAACCTTGACGACGAAAATGGAGTGCCATTGCAAGACGAGGTCGAACTTTGGAGTCGCGATCCTGTAGAGTGTATCAAAGAACTTATTGGCAATCCTTTCTTCAAGGAAGATATGGCCTACTCACCTGCCAGAGCATATGCAGACCATGCGGGCCAACATAGAGTGATTGACGAAATGTGGACGGCAGACTGGTGGGGCGAGACACAGGTAAGACTGTTCAAGAGGGAGCATCAGAGAAATGGACTGACCTTGTGAGCAGAAAGCCTTGCCCAAAGGCGCCACAATAGCGCCAATTATTCTATCATCAGACAAAACTTGCTTATCACAGTTCCGAGGAGACAAATCGGCATGGCCTGTGTACATGTCTATTGGCAACATCGCCAAAACAAAAAGGTGTCAGGCATCAGCACGAGCAACAGTCCTTATTGGTTACTTACCCGCTGTGAAGCTTGACTGCTTCTCTTCTGATGCCCGCTCTCTGGCCAGATACAGGCTCTTTCATCATTGTATGGCGCTACTCCTCCATCCTCTCATTGCCGCTGGACAAAACGGTGTTGAAATGGTGTGTGCGGACTCACTCGTTCGTCATGTCTACCCGATACTGGCCGCATATGTCGCTGATTTTCCCGAGCAATGTCTGGTGGCCTGTTGTAAAGAAAATCGTTGTCCAAAGTGTCTTGTGGCAGCGGATGAGCGAGGGAATGGATTTGAGTCAGTGATGCGCGATCCAGAGTCAACAAAGGAGATTCTGGAAAGGCGCAAGAATGGTCAGCATCCTCCAGAATTCGAGGAGAATGGTCTACGTGCCGTTTATAAACCGTTCTGGGCTGATTTGCCTCACGCCAACATTTTTTTGGCTTTCACCCCCGATCTTTTGCATCAACTCCATAAAGGCGTGTTTAAGGACCACCTCGTGAAGTGGTGCATTGACATTGTCGGGGAGGAAGAAATGGATGCGCGATTCAAGGCCATCCCTGATTATCCAGGACTCCGTCACTTCAAGAAAGGGATTTCGACTGTGAAACAATGGACAGGAAGTGAGCATAAAGAAATGCAGAGAGTCTTTGTTGGCCTACTTAGCGGAGCGGTGCCTAGGTGTGTGTGTGTGATGAGTCTTGATGATTGTGATTGTTGATGTCATGCTGCGCAGCCGTGTCTTGGCAGTTGCACGATCAATTCTGGATTTTTCGTACTATGCCCGCCTTCAAATTCACACCACTGAAATGCTCGATGCCCTGCAGACTGCCTTGGGAGTGTTTCACGCCAATAAAGATGTTCTGACGGAACTTGCCATTCGAGAACATTTCAATATACCAAAACTACACCAACTCACTCATTACGTCCAGTCAATCATGTTGTTTGGCACAGCTGATGGCTTTAACACTGAGCTTCCTGAGCGGTTGCACATCGACTTCGCAAAGGATGCTTACCGCGCTAGCAATAAACGGGACTATGAAGAACAAATGGCCCTGTGGCTTCAACGACAGGAAGCAGTATTTTTGCGTGGTGCATACCTGGATTGGATATCGCAACAGCCTCAGGCTCTCCTCGCAGGTTGCACAGAACATCATTCATTTGACTCGGACTCTGACTCGGATACGGACTTGGAAGAAGTGGAGGCTGCCTCTTCCAACACAACGACAATCCATACAGGCCACACCCTTGCAAAGGCTCCGGCACATCCTCACCAGACAGTCGAAAAGATTGTGACAGCACATGGCGCTACCGATTTTCTCCCCGCTCTACAATCTTTCCTACGCAAGAACCTCCCGCACATCAATATCATACCTGGCATTCAAGACCATTTTGATGTTTATCGTCAAGTGGTCATTGAAGCGCCACCTGACCGACGAGTTGGCGACACTCCAAAACGGTGGCATATTAGAGCAAGGCCAGAAGTGGTAGCATCTGGCCGAAAGCCTGGTTGCCCCACTTGTTTCGATATGGCATTGATATCAGATGGGCCTCGTTCTTCGCGCTTACACACTCTTGACAGTAATATATTTCTTGTTTTTTGTCGGTCATGTTTGATAGTGATCTGTTGCAGGTGTACGAGTGGCACAAGTACGCACTATATTCACCCTCCCTCGTCAATTCGGCATATATTCCAGAGCCCTCGCTTACATTGAGTGGTTCACACCTTTTCGACAACCAGACCCTTCCTCTCGATTGCAGCAAGTCTCTCGCTCAACACGCCAACTCCGCCGCAACGCCGCCGTCATCCATGTGGATGAAATCGTACGACCATGTCATCTAATACTGAAGGTGGGACAATCAGTAGATGTCACATTGAGAAGAGGAAATGCATACGAGGTGGTAAATGATTTTTATTTTAATGAATTCATTGATAGCGAGATGTTTAGCGTGTCTGTCATAAATAGTAGGTTGTAGTTCCCAACTCGTTATTAATTATTGGTTGAGTACTCCGGCAGCACTATAGCTGCATGTAGTGAAGCTTTGGGCTACATAGTACTACATAGCTAGAAATATCACACTCTGGGATGTGAGCAGGATGGTGGACAGCCATCATCGTTCTTTCTGGTACGAGTACGCGAGCTGCGCTTCAGTGATGGCTTGTTTTGGCAAATATTGTGCCAGAACTTCCCAGAAGGCTCCCTAGCTCAACTTGTCGTCTCACTGCAACGTCGTACTGGTTAGCACCTGTGTTACGCGCTGCCGCTGCACTTGTTATCAGAAACAAAAGACCAGACGCTAAAAAATGATCGCTGTGTTACAACAATGATCATAAGCATTCATTCCTCTGCTCCAAACTTCATCATCCCTACCCTGTGCTCTCAAATACCGTGATGAACAACAAGCTCATCAGGAAAAACACCTAATTGCTGTAGCCCGGGAGGCAGCTACATAGCACTATGTAGGCACTCGTAGGCACCGTAGCAATATATAGACACATGCGATGCTATTTCTAGCTATGTAGTACTATGTAGCCCAAAGCTTCACTACATGCAGCTATAGTGCTGCCGGAGTACTCAACCAATAATTAATAACGAGTTGGGAACTACAACCTACTATTTATGACAGACACGCTAAACATCTCGCTATCAATGAATTCATTAAAATAAAAATCATTTACCACCTCGTATGCATTTCCTCTTCTCAATGTGACATCTACTGATTGTCCCACCTTCAGTATTAGATGACATGGTCGTACGATTTCATCCACATGGATGACGGCGGCGTTGCGGCGGAGTTGGCGTGTTGAGCGAGAGACTTGCTGCAATCGAGAGGAAGGGTCTGGTTGTCGAAAAGGTGTGAACCACTCAATGTAAGCGAGGGCTCTGGAATATATGCCGAATTGACGAGGGAGGGTGAATATAGTGCGTACTTGTGCCACTCGTACACCTGCAACAGATCACTATCAAACATGACCGACAAAAAACAAGAAATATATTACTGTCAAGAGTGTGTAAGCGCGAAGAACGAGGCCCATCTGATATCAATGCCATATCGAAACAAGTGGGGCAACCAGGCTTTCGGCCAGATGCTACCACTTCTGGCCTTGCTCTAATATGCCACCGTTTTGGAGTGTCGCCAACTCGTCGGTCAGGTGGCGCTTCAATGACCACTTGACGATAAACATCAAAATGGTCTTGAATGCCAGGTATGATATTGATGTGCGGGAGGTTCTTGCGTAGGAAAGATTGTAGAGCGGGGAGAAAATCGGTAGCGCCATGTGCTGTCACAATCTTTTCGACTGTCTGGTGAGGATGTGCCGGAGCCTTTGCAAGGGTGTGGCCTGTATGGATTGTCGTTGTGTTGGAAGAGGCAGCCTCCACTTCTTCCAAGTCCGTATCCGAGTCAGAGTCCGAGTCAAATGAATGATGTTCTGTGCAACCTGCGAGGAGAGCCTGAGGCTGTTGCGATATCCAATCCAGGTATGCACCACGCAAAAATACTGCTTCCTGTCGTTGAAGCCACAGGGCCATTTGTTCTTCATAGTCCCGTTTATTGCTAGCGCGGTAAGCATCCTTTGCGAAGTCGATGTGCAACCGCTCAGGAAGCTCAGTGTTAAAGCCATCAGCTGTGCCAAACAACATGATTGACTGGACGTAATGAGTGAGTTGGTGTAGTTTTGGTATATTGAAATGTTCTCGAATGGCAAGTTCCGTCAGAACATCTTTATTGGCGTGAAACACTCCCAAGGCAGTCTGCAGGGCATCGAGCATTTCAGTGGTGTGAATTTGAAGGCGGGCATAGTACGAAAAATCCAGAATTGATCGTGCAACTGCCAAGACACGGCTGCGCAGCATGACATCAACAATCACAATCATCAAGACTCATCACACACACACACCTAGGCACCGCTCCGCTAAGTAGGCCAACAAAGACTCTCTGCATTTCTTTATGCTCACTTCCTGTCCATTGTTTCACAGTCGAAATCCCTTTCTTGAAGTGACGGAGTCCTGGATAATCAGGGATGGCCTTGAATCGCGCATCCATTTCTTCCTCCCCGACAATGTCAATGCACCACTTCACGAGGTGGTCCTTAAACACGCCTTTATGGAGTTGATGCAAAAGATCGGGGGTGAAAGCCAAAAAAATGTTGGCGTGAGGCAAATCAGCCCAGAACGGTTTATAAACGGCACGTAGACCATTCTCCTCGAATTCTGGAGGATGCTGACCATTCTTGCGCCTTTCCAGAATCTCCTTTGTTGACTCTGGATCGCGCATCACTGACTCAAATCCATTCCCTCGCTCATCCGCTGCCACAAGACACTTTGGACAACGATTTTCTTTACAACAGGCCACCAGACATTGCTCGGGAAAATCAGCGACATATGCGGCCAGTATCGGGTAGACATGACGAACGAGTGAGTCCGCACACACCATTTCAACACCGTTTTGTCCAGCGGCAATGAGAGGATGGAGGAGTAGCGCCATACAATGATGAAAGAGCCTGTATCTGGCCAGAGAGCGGGCATCAGAAGAGAAGCAGTCAAGCTTCACAGCGGGTAAGTAACCAATAAGGACTGTTGCTCGTGCTGATGCCTGACACCTTTTTGTTTTGGCGATGTTGCCAATAGACATGTACACAGGCCATGCCGATTTGTCTCCTCGGAACTGTGATAAGCAAGTTTTGTCTGATGATAGAATAATTGGCGCTATTGTGGCGCCTTTGGGCAAGGCTTTCTGCTCACAAGGTCAGTCCATTTCTCTGATGCTCCCTCTTGAACAGTCTTACCTGTGTCTCGCCCCACCAGTCTGCCGTCCACATTTCGTCAATCACTCTATGTTGGCCCGCATGGTCTGCATATGCTCTGGCAGGTGAGTAGGCCATATCTTCCTTGAAGAAAGGATTGCCAATAAGTTCTTTGATACACTCTACAGGATCGCGACTCCAAAGTTCGACCTCGTCTTGCAATGGCACTCCATTTTCGTCGTCAAGGTTACCGCGCACTGTAACTTTCCTGCAACTCCATTCCGGTCCATGCGGAAGACCATCGACTTTCTGCAAGAATGCACGGTTGTTATGAAACGAGACCTTTGTGCGGTTTTGTGTCTAGTGATGGTATCAACATTGTGAGTTCAGTCAATGATTTTAACGTACTATGGGTAACTTTAAAAATTCATCAGTCCTTGTCTGGCCAAGGTTTTTGACGAGCCACTGCGCCAAATCCCACTCTTCCCTGGTGAGTCATATAATCTTAGATTCCCTTGCCGCACATTCGCACATTCAAGCACTTACGCATCTTCAAAGGGTGACCATGGATGCTCACTTCCTTCTTCTTGGTCTCTCTTATATCCTTCAAATTTAGTCTCCCCCTCATACAGCGCCCATCCTGCATCTGCTTGAGGATCGAAAAAACGCCCAGTGTAGGAGAATCATGGTGTTGAAAGGAAAGTCAATCTGTCCCTCATACTTATGCTGTTTTATTGATGCCGCTCAGGTAGATTGAAACTTTAACTCTCAAGTCAACAAAACTTAAAAATTGTTTGTTTATTGCACGCCACAGCAGGGTTTTAAAGGCACGTCTGTCCATTATTTCGCTGTCATTGTTACTTACCCATAATCATGGCACCAAAAGCAAGCTCGAAGAAGGCTTCCAAAAAGTCGATTTTGAAGGCGCAGGAAGACTTATGTGCTGAGATGGAGTCAACTGCAGGACGCACTGCAAGTGGTCGGCAACGCCGACCAACTGAAAGAGAAAATTACAGACATAAGTAGAATCTAGCTTGATGTTCCTGCTTGATGTGTCTGATGCACTTGTGCTCAACAGTCTCGAAAAATCGTCAAGGAGAAGACCGCCACAAAAAAGAACAGATGAAGAAGGAGAAACGCAAATTGAAGGTATTGCGTACGGCATATCAAAAAAATCCGGAAGAGTTCAACGATGAGCCCACCGAGCTGCTCAGTGATGTTGACCGGGATGAAGAAAACATGGTTAGTGTCGTGTCTTGTTCTTCGAGGTGCATCGCTCACGACAACATGGTAGTTCTCAGATCATGTTGTGCCTACTAAGGTATCTACATCACCGGCACTCACATTCACTGCAGGCAGAATCCCTCCAGTCGTTTTGGCTCCAAAGTCTGTCAGTAATGTCCACCATGGATTGAGTAAGACACACAAAGGTACTATAGCTTAAGTTCTTTACATCTCGGAGACTAACACTCGTTGGCTAGCTCCTGCAACCATCGCAACTGACGGTGACGACAGCAGCAGCGCTGACGACAGCAGCAGCGATGACAGCGAGAGCGAGGTCAAATTTCCGGACAGTGACCTTGACTCCTCACCCCAGGTTGTCGGGACCAAGCGCCAACTGCAGGACACTGTTGAAGAAACCACGCCAAAGATTATGAAAATTTCAAACAGATCCCCCCAACGATTGAAGGCTAGCGATTTCGATGACATCACCAAGGATTTGCTTGCCACTGCGATATCTATCTACCGCTGTCTAATTGTAACACGGGTTCCCTTTCCTCAGACACTTATTGTCGAGATGAAGATAGCCAAGGAGGCCTGGCGTGAGGCATCTAACTTAGCAGATCTTACTGTTCAACTCACTCCTTCGTTGGTTAAGATGGTAAGTAGTCCCTTTCTAATATCCTACTACCCTGATTGATGTTATATTATATGTCGTGCAGATGACAAGGCGCACTTCACATGTGCGTGGGGAGCTCAAAACCAAAATGCGTGCACTTACATCATCGCACTTTGGCTTCCGCACGAGCCGATCGACAGCGGCCATCAAACAAAATCGTGACCTAGCAGAATCTCTGAAGGATGAATCGTGTTTTGTTTTTAAGGTGCTTCTCACTTGGCTCATTGTTGTTGGATGTCTGACTGGCAGAGTAACAGGACTGGGAGATGAAAAGTGGCATATACAAAACTGAATTAATACAGGCAGCAGTGAATGACATGTGGTTCGCGAACCGCAATGACGAGGGTGTGATTCACGGTAGATATTTCGAGCCTTTACCGGTTGAAATCATTGCACTTATACTCACGGCTGTGAGTGTGTTGGGGCAATCTAGTATTGATGTTGCAACTGACTCCTGAGATCTGACAGATTGAATGCTGCATTGATGAGTGGATAACCGGAGTCAAGGAAGACATCAAATTCTCGTTGAATGCTTATTCTTCAGTCTACGTGGTTTTAGCTTTATACAAGCTTCTCGCGTGGATCTATAATAGATAGATACACTCAGATTGGGCATGCGAATGTGAACGTCTGTGATATTCACCTATAATAGATAGATACACTAAGGCTTGGTTAGCATAGGTGAATGTAAGTAAAGTAAGTATCATACCTCAGATCGGGCACGCGAATGTGAACGTCTGAGGTATCGAGTCCGATATACACTAGTTAAATAGGAAAAGAGATCTTTGTTAACGATGAACAAGGCTGAGACATGAATCATAGTATCAGAGGCGCTGGCCTAAGCAATCAATAGAGTTAAAAGTACAATGGTAAGTAAACGGATAAGAGCACACAATACACAAGTGAGAAACAATATATGAGACATACGAGACAAGGGTGTGATGTTCTTTGGCTGCGGGCGCACTTGTTACTCCAACACGTGGGCCATCTCAGCTCCTTGCAGCGCTTCGATGAACGGACCTCCGCTTACAAACTACTTGGTAAAATTGCTGACAATATCCTTGACGTTGCTCGGTATGTTCCTGTCCACTCGCTGCATCATTGACTGAAGGTGATGGCCAGACTTCAAGCTGGTGTGAATTCGTTCCAGGCGACTCACGCAACTCCCTTTGGCTTCACCGACAATATATTCGACGATGCGATTCGAGAGTACGAAGCTGAGACTAGGGAAGCGGCGGCTGTGGCGCGAGAGAGTCACGAGGTCATGGACGACTAGGGAAGCGGCGCGAGAGAGGAGTCACGAGGTCATATGACATGTAGAAGTGGGTGTTTCACGAGGGTGCTATGTCAATATCTTGGGTACTAGTATATAAATGCATTAATCATATTCAGTTTAATCAATTTCATATGGATTGCCTGGTCCCTGTAGTTCCAAAAATCAAAACTACTACATAGTCCTACTTGTGTTCATTATTGCAGCCTGTAGCATGATACGACGAACTATGAGTGGATCCCATAGCACTATATAGTGAGCCGTGTGACTACGTAGCTGTGTGTAGAAGGGACTTGACACATTCGACTACACGTACTACAGTGACTATATAGTACCCTGTAGTCAAGGGGTTTTTTCCTGATGTGCCTATCTAGATCTTGTCGAACTTCAAGCTTCAGTCGGAGTAGGGGGCTGTAGGTATATGTGGCCTAGGTGTGTCTTTATTAGGTCCATCGTGCGAGCTACACGCTAGTGCTGCCACAGTCCAGTCCCGAACCAAGGTTCGAACCCGAACCTTTGTGGACTGGACCGATGGTTCAGTCACGGGTCCGTTATTTCTCGAACCCCCTGATAGGTTCTAGGTTCGGCATTATCCTAGTCCACGTGAACCGGTCCGGACGCGTCTAGACCGGTTCGAACCTAACGCTGTGCTACTTCGGCGAAGCCTCACGTTTTGGGTGAGGCATTCTATTCAAGTATCGTGCTTGCCCATCTTTACTGTCTTCTGCCCCTTCTCCCGTGTTCTTCTCTCTTCTCGGCGTCTTCAGCAATGCGACTCACTAACGCGCTGGTAAGTTTAGTTTGTTGTCCATCACAATTAGTTGCTACTACTTGCTAACTTCTCATGTCATTTATCGCAGAATGTACTGTCCACGCTTGTGATTCACCATAATTATTTTCTGCCATGGTTTGGCACCTCTGAGTTGGCAATCTTGCTACTGGTTCGAACTTCGGTGTTTTACGATGCGGAATGTTCACGTCTCAGCATTTTAGGGTGCGCAACGGTTTTGAATTTAGTTGAAATACACTAACGTGTTGCACAAGTTCGGCACCATGTCGTCTGCACGTCGCGCTGATGGTTCGCTGAAAGATGCCACTGAGATAGTTTGGTACAACGACGCTGATGATGACTCCCCAATACCTGTGTTGCGTCCGAGCGAGCATTTTCAAGCGGCGGCATTACTGGGACCGCACGTCGCGGCAGCTTGCAACCAACAACATTCGAGGCTCTTCAATTGCTCAAGAGTGCATACCGTCAAGGGCATATCTCTGCGATGGCCCAGGCTGAGTTTGTCGCTCCATATGATAACCGCATTGTGAAGGAAGAATCCTAGTAGCTATTGACACTGTACACATTGTTTTTTTTTTGCAAATTGAAACAACGGTTCGAGGGTTCGAACGCGTCCTGAACCTGAACCGAACTCTTGCGAACACGTTCGAAGGGGTCCAGTCCTAGGTTCAGCCATCTGGCCTGAACCTGACCAATGGTCGAGTTCGGGGTTCGCAGATATAGGGCAATGAACCCGACCGAACCGAACTTCGGCACCACTACTACACGCTCCTTAATAGTATTCTTTTTGTGTCTTTACACGTCTTATCTAGACATTTCCTGATTGAACCAAAATTCCATGTCCAAGTGCACCGATGGTTTCCTGGTGCCACGTTGATCAACTCGACCAATCACTAGACACCTTGCTTTTATATGCTGAACATTGTTGTGAAAATATTCTTCCGTACGTGAATATTGTGTTTTCAGATAGATGCATATCTACAACTTTGCCAGCTAAGGTGTCACTGCTGAGCGCTGAGCAAGAATCCGCCACACTCACTTGCATGCTTCGTAGGACTGGAAGCAACAGTTTATGTCGCTGTCCTATTGCGACGTTCAGTGTGATACTCAAGCTTAGTTTCGTTTAACACACATGAACGAGATGTACTACAGTACTCCCCCGTGCACCTCCCGCTCGTCTTTTTCAAGCAACCACATCAATGAACGTTCAAGGAAGCATCAGATCTCACACTTCGGTCCATCTTGTGTTTCCTCGTATGTATCAATATTATTCTTTCACTAGTAGTTCAGTCTGGTCGTGATCGCCATTTAATCACCATGCTAGATGTCTATGATATGAATTGTCTGGTTCCGATTTTTGACATCCAAAATGATCATTAAGGCTCGCCGTGCAAGTAAGACCATGGCTATTCCATGGTTTACGCAGCAGGATACTCCGGGTGCTGAAAACTCTCCACCACGTGTTGGACCCCTCCTTGAAGAACACTCTGGCCAGTTAACGAGCTAAAACAATGTGAAGTCCAGATATGCAGTTTCACATTGACAAAAAAAACACCAGGAACCTCCGTCCTACCTGAATCAGATATCAGAGTTCGTCGTGTCCTTCACGCGCTTTGCTTTGGACTACATCAAAGTTCATCTGAACTCTGGAGCCCGCGTGGGCTTTGTATGTATGTGAGGAATACATAAAGTCTGGTCTCGTGTGCTGATTCGGTGTAGAAATTCCTTACTTAAGGCGTCTGATGGTAAGTGAAGTTCGACTCTGCGAGGTCACTAGTTATGTGCTTACTAGTCTCCCCTGGTCAGACCTAGCGAAGGAAGATATAGTCGTCAGTGAGATAGATGCTGTGTGCAAGCCTTATCAAAAAGTCCTTTTATCAGTCGCTAGAATGAAAAAAAATGCGACAGATTGGCATGGCGGGAAATCTTGTTCTGCATGAGTTGCCTTTTCTCATTGTTCCATGGTAGTTGGCATAACGTCAGCATCTGTGACCTGCAATCTAGATATATCATGTATAACAGCAACACCCCTTTTGTCATGCTATACCGAGCTCTCTCGCCAAGATCTGGAGACCCTGTATCATCGCATTTGTCAAAAGATATATAGACAAACAAAGGAAGGTAGCCCACCAGGTGTTTACTGAAGAAACGCGAGAACTCAAATGAACCGGCAGCAAACCAAAGTCCCGGATGTCCAGAGGGTCGATATGTCTGATTAAGTTCTCCCTCTGAGTCAAGGCCCCACACCTTGGGCGGAAGTTGTTCGGTAATTTCGTTGCCAAGAACAGCTCTCGTAGTGTTCATGATGGATTCATTTCCTGTACTGCAACATGCGTGAGAAAGACCAATGAGCAACTACCAGTCAGATCATCATACGCTAGGACGATAACATCTGCTGAAAGCTTGGAGCCGTCTTTAAACGTGATACCATCTTTGTCGAAGTGACTGATGTCTTGGCCTTGCTTTATCTGGGCGGATATAGCAACAATCAGCCACAGCCTTCAGACACTGAATACAAGTCCTACCTTGACTCTGCCTTCGACGATTAGCTTACCACAGCCAACGTCAAGCACTGTATGGTGTTTAAAATGTCACTCGTCTCAAGAACAAATTAGGACGCACTAGTTCCCGAGTTCAAGCGGCTGAACAAAAATCCTACCAGCCCAACCTCACCACTACCGGGCGAAGGTTCCCAAGTTAAGTTGAATCCAACCTTGCGCAAAGCTTCGTGGAGTTCTTTGTCGAGCATCTTCATGTGTTGTGTCCCACCTGATATTGCCAGTTGCAGGAGAAAGGCTACAGGCATTGAATTATTGCGGAAATCCAGTTCCTCGATAGGGGTGCCGTCAGGGAAAGGCGACTTGAAGTAAGTTTGTTCTATGGCACTGGAGGAAATAACGCAGGTAGCGCTTCTTTGGACCATTGTTACCTTTTCGTCCTTATGAAATCATGACTTGAATATAGTTCAATCCATACACGCACGTCAGTAGCACCATGCGCCACAAAATCTTGACATATGTCTCCACTAGCATTACCCTAACGCTCTCGTGAGCGTGTGCGCACGTATGAAATTGAGAGATAGGACTTACCGCACCCACAACGACAACGCGTTTGCCTCGGAATTGCTCTGCATTTTTATGGAAGTCGGAATGATACAAGGCTCCTTGAAATTCATCCATTCCATTCCAAGTAGGAATGCGAGGGCTCCCGTATCCTGTGGCAAGTACCAGGTGCTTCGGGTTAAGGAATACTTTCCGGTCTCCGTGCTGGACTTCCACAGTCCATCTTGCGGATGATGAATCGTACACTGGAGTTGAGGCTATGCTACTCGAGAGCCAGATGCACAATTCCTGGTCCGCAGCATATGAATCCAGGAAATTAGCAAGTTTCCCCTTAGGAATGTACTTAGGGAAGGTTGTCCTAGCATTACTGAGATACATGGTACCTTTAAACGGCGGAAGGCACATACGGATAGGGACTGTAAAGCACTGTGTATAGATTAGCCCCGAGCCTCTTGTAGAAAGATGATAAGACGTACTGGAGGTTTGATATGCGGGAGTATGCAGGGTAAGGTTCGGGTACCTGTGATTCGCATCTATAATGAAGAACAACATGTTATCGCTGTGTTTGCACATACCGTTGTCGCCAGGAGTCTCCGACACGCGGATTTTTCTCGATCACGAGCGCACGGATGCCCAACCTACGCAGCCGTGCTGCAGACGTAAGGCCAGCTTGCCCACCACCAACTTTTTATGCTTGTCAAGTCGTCATGATTAACGAGGGAAATTGCACCGCACCAATCAAAACAGTGGGGTCCGCCTCTATAGCACGGAATTTTGCGTCAACATCCTCCTCCCAGGTCATTTTTCGACCCTCGTATAGGCCGTGTTGATCTGCAGAAGACTCCTCGTGCCCGACGAGGTCCTGCATATTTGTGAAAAGAGTCAGAGCCTTCCACTTCCCATCGCCATCTTGTATCAGACGGAAGAAACCTCGTCCGAGTGCAGCCGGTTTCGTGATGGTAAATGTGAAAGCACCTTGTACTCCTTCAATGCCTTGCAGACCTGGCAGTATAAGTGGCGAAGGCGCATTGACGGTGTGATCGTCTAGCTTGAAGTCACGAAGACCAGAATGTTCAAGTCGCGACTTTCCATCAGCTACCTCCGAGAGGAATCCGCGTATTTTTCCACGCCTGATAGTGTCCTAAAATTCCAAGAAAAACATAGAAGATCTAAGAGAGAGAGAACCCTTAAGTGTGAGTGCGCCTCTGACAGTTCCTTGGACAAGCACCGACCTCTGAACCACCCGTCCGAAACGAAATGGCTTACAAATGACGTAGCATCTCCGGCGGACGACGCAACTTCTAGGCTTTTGAGCCAGTCAGCGGCGATTGCATAAAGGTCCTCTGAAGCCATCAGGAGATAGTGAACGTGAATATAGTGCAGGAGTGGAGACATAAATGAAACCGGCGTCCTTAAAGCTCCGAATGACTAAGAGGACTCTCCACTAGCGCCGCGCATCAGAAGGCTGTAACGTGAACAATTTGTCAGTTATCGATTATCAGTTGGTCCACCAATAGATTACCCACTCGACTAGGGCTTTCCCACCAATCGATAACATGACTATGGTACTTTATTTAGTTGGTTCAGGTGCCAGAGTGCGTCGTAAGGAATTCTGTATCACGGCTTTCGCGACGTAACGGAAATTCAGCCTAGTGAGTAAGCCTGACTTATATTCCTTACTTTGCTATCCTCTCAAAGAACGCATGGCACGGGCTCTAATTTGGTCACAGGTGACTTGGCCCTTGGCTGATGAAGATGTAGAGTAAGCTCTGATCCAGACGAATCGTGATGACTGTACTCGTACTACAAACCAATGCTGCGGCATTGCCATATTGGCAATCAAATCCGGTATCGAAGATGATCGAAGGGTAAATTGAAAGGAAAACTGTCTGATGAGATATCAGAATGGACGAGACTCCGGTAAAGCCTGAGAGCAGAAAGTCTATCATCAGAAGGCGCTAATTGAAGCACTTTCGGAGACAGAGATTTATCCCAGGGGAGGTACATACTAGTAGTAAATGGTATGGTTGCCAGTAAGCGTGACGAAGGGAGTCCATCAGAGCCGTGTGTGCCCACCTCGAACGCGTGCTCGGTGCACGGGAAGATGATCCGAGTTGGAGAACATGCTGTTGGGAGCTTGCGCATTGAATTCCATGTCCAACTAGCCTAGGCCAAGCCTAAGCGGCCTATAGTAGCGCTTCAAGTTGACAATCGAGTGTGACTTATCACTTTGTGACATGGGACGATAATAATATTATGTAATTTCTTTGTCAATCCTATCCACTCAAACTTGTCCTAGTAGTTTAATTATCGTCTATCCACAAGCCTGCTCTACATGCCTACCTGGACAATCTTCTCTCATAATGAGAAGCGGTATGCCCATCCAATGCAGATGAATGTATTCCGGGTCATGAAAACTGCCTACCACATGTTGTACCCATCAAAGGAGCCCTCCACAATCGAGGAAATATCATCACAATTTCAGGTTGCATCGCGCGAGTCGCGTGATTGCCGTGGATCTTCTGAACCCCCGCTCGCGCGGTGCATCACGCATCCAGAGGAAGTCCTATGCCTCCCATGCCTCGAGCATCAGGATTCTAAGCGTCTGGAACAGTGCGCAAGCTGCAACTCCTGGTGCTGTGCGAAGGATCAGCTATCATGTACTGGTCGTCCCATCGGCATCGAGTCCATTGATCTCTTACGGGGACGCCAGACCAAACTCCATCTCATGATGGCCTACGCCAGTCGCTGGCATGCACGCGCTCACCCTCCTAAGCCCAAGTCCTGTTTGGAATGCGAACTACCCGACTGGCGGACCTGCTCCAACCGTACATGTTGGTCTGTTCAGATCTGCCCGGAATGCGCGAGTTGTGGGGTGGCGTGTTTTTGCCAAAGAGTGTGGGCTTGCGACCTCTGTGCAGAAAGGGCAGACATCTTTCATCCGATGTCCACGCTGCGACCAGCCGTTCTGCATCACTTGTTCCTACATCTACCAATGCAAGAAGTGTCGCCGCGTGAGCCTGTGCTACGACTGTGCGGAAGAAGCGCCAGATACAGGCGAGGTAATGCCAGCCGAAGTCGCCTCGTCATGTGGGGACTGTGTGGGAGGTGTGCGAAGGCGTAGGATTTATTCATGGGAGTGGAGGTAAATTAACTCAGACTCAGACCGAGGGGTCCAGGCTCGCAAACCGAAGCGTTCCGAGCTGGAAGCTTGCTAGCTTGAAAGCACTGATATTCATTCGGGGTTCCGACTGTATGTTGCCCATAGTCACGTAGTGATGTAAGTTTGTGACGCATACCGCAAACAAAACAGCGTCAGTTTCCCCAGTTCCTTATTCATCGCGTCGAAGTTTGACACAGAGGAAAACAGTGTACCATGACATGGTCCTCATACTGTTTTTGATATGACGATCCCACGCTACATTTGAGTCCACGGGATCTGGCATGGCCCCTATCTCGTAGTTTGGCTCCAAACTCGCTCTAAACTCATTTGCCTTCCTTGCGTGTCACACGGTCTTTCTGTCAGTCACGATACCAAGTACGTCTCTTAAGATGGAAACTATCGTCTTTGGCATCACGCTATATTACGCTTCGGACATAGGAGGACTGCTCTCTCAAGTTCCCGATTAGACCCTGGAAGAACACTGCGTACCCACACCAGATGGCGATATCTTCACAAACGAAGGTGAGCTGGAACGCTTGTCTACCAGACACGACATCATTTGTGGTGCATCCCGTTGAAGAAACGCAGAACAGGCACTTATGTTACCATGCCATGCCCCTTCATGATATCTCAGATCCGATCAAACCCGTCATGGAAAAGGGGAACTCACATCTTTCCGCAGCCTCACTTTGCCGCCAGCCACGGAATCATAGTCAGTGTTCTCTTCAGATTTTTGGCGCTTTACACCGCCATTGGTATCGAATAAACTGCGCGACAGCTTCAAGCATATATTTAGAATTTGTTGTGCCTCGTGCAGTTATCCAATGCCTACCCGATCTGGTGAGCTATCTCCATTGTGTTTGGTTCGTTCGTGGGCCATGAGACCATAGAGACCAGATAACGCCGGAAAGTACCTAGAATGATCATCAAACATACGCGAAGTGATGAGATAGAGATGACATAGATGAACGCGAAACAGGTTACCTCTACGCCCGTATGATGCGCAGACTTCGGGCGGTCGTACTCCTGCCTTGTCGATGCGACAATCGCCTGGCAGAGAGTCAGATGAGTACTATTTGCAAGGCAGTCGAAGCAGGTGACCTGTTTCTGGACATATTCTCGGCAGATGTGATCACGTTCTGACGTTGATCGTGGCTTCTTGTCCGAAGCATTTTACCCAGAAAGGCTCATATCAGCGACTAAATACGCCTATATGACAGAGCGCCATCACCAGATACACCGAACAGTAATCATCGAGGCTAGAAGCGAACCAGCTGATTTGCCACTGACAATCGATGATCGTGTCAGGTGGTCGAGATAGCCTTAGTGGGCTCAAGGAGTCGTTGCCTAGTAAACAAGCTATAAGTAGTTGACTGGACACCACCATCCCTCCTGGAGTCTTCATACTTCCTTCGCCTCCATCGCGACATCAAGCTGCCTGTGCTAATCGGTCCGTGTGCTCAGCAGGCCAAAGTCGCAACTGCCTGAGAACGAAATCCAGCCGCAACGTCACAGTTACGAGCACACTCCACCGATTCCGACAAGACAGCTAGATCCACGGGGCCTGGACTCGGAATTCACTGGACCAATCCTATCGCGTGTGACAGTATACTCTGCCAGAACACAACCTTGCGTCGAGTCCGTGGTTCTTGGATACGCGAAGATATGTATCAACCAGTGAGTTTGCTAGAGGTTCTGGTTGATATCCAATTCCCCAGAGTTTTCGGGGTCGTGTTTGATCGCACTTACGACGTCCAAAAATTTGTTGCCAAGGTCGAACAAACAAGGTTACACACAGCTGCTTCCGGTCCGTTCGCCGCCATCAGACCACAATTAAGTAGATCAAGAAATTACCCCGCATCCATGCATATGGATCTACTCTTTCGAATGGACGATTCCATGGGATTCTTCATCGGATTCCAAAGCGATGCCTCCAATTGGCATATCTGCACCAGTTTTCTCTTGGACCCTGGTGAGGAGCCTGATGCGTTTACTGTCCCTCGAACGCCCCAGTTCTTTCATATTTTATGGAGTTTTGCGGTTTGTACCCTCAGCTTGTCATTTTGTCAGACAAGTGCGACAACTCCATTTTTGGCTTCGTGCAGTGTCGCTTCTGACAATCTTTGCAATCAATAATCCAACTGTTCGACTTGGATGTTGGTCGGCTCAAGACAAACTCACCGAACCAGGTTATAATAACCTCGTCAATATGATAAAACACCGGGAGAAGAAGAGAAGAGCACGATTGTGAGGAAAAGGATACAGTGCTTTCGGCGGTATGTCACAGTATGAGCAACCTTGCGTGAAATGCGGTATTGACCCATCCATTCGTAGTTGGCCACAAGTTGAAATTTTGCGCTCCAACTCCCTTTACTCGCTACCACCTAGTTCGGACCGTCAACACAAGACTAGAAGATGTTGTCAAATTCATATGGCATTATGGCCCGTTGTCAAGAGATCTCAATTGGGCTGACCCAGTTCGACAGTATACTTCCAGGAAGCGGAGCGCACATCTGCGCCGGACCATACGTTGCGCCCATTGTTGGATTTACGTGTCTGGATTTTCAAACCTCAACTCCTTGGTTCGCGCTAATTGCCGTAACGACACTGAAATGGATTTAATGGAAACCAGCGCTCCCTGAGAACAATCTTACCTTGGAGTTATCTTCCTTAGCGGATGGAGTCGATTATCCAATTTCACGGGGCAAGAGGATATGTGAGCGATACCCTAGTGCCTCCTTTATGCATGAGGCACACGGCATTAGCCGGCGGTATTTCGTCGGAGAATCGTAGGTGAGCCTTAACTTCTCGTCAGGGGCGTTCGTCGTTCTAGTGCGCCGACGTTTCTGGACGAACGTTTGGTTCAAGAAAATAACGGAAGCTTCGCGTACCGTTATATCTGCCTGTGGAGTATCACTCAAGATCCAACAGTTACACATCTCGCAGTCACTTGCCCTAACAAGGCCGCTGAGCATGCTCCTCCCGAGGTACACTACTCGTGCTACTGAACACCCTACAATCCGCCACGCACCAGCTGCCCTCTTTGCATCGATCGTTTGGACAATTATATTCCAATAATGATTAATGATGGCTGGTGTTATTTTCGTCGTCTCCTCGTCCGGGATCCGTCCTATTCGCAGTTGCTAACAGTGCACCACATACGCATGGTATTCCCATTGACCGGCATTGAGGTCCGGATAATCGACCCTATTCCTGGAAATCTACTCCTCTTGCTCGCTCGGATTGGTCAGTGTTATCGTTTTCAGATTGGCATTTGCGGATGCATATGTTATATTGAACTATGAAATATTCAGTCGGCCATAGTAAGCTTGTCTTCGAATCTGCAGAAGACGGCGCGACGTACGGGCCGGTCACCCTGTTTCGCGGATCTCTTGCTTCTCGTCGTGCGAATCCGTACTTACTGGCCCAGCCCCAGATCTTCAGACCATCAGTGTGATTCCCACGGTGTCTTGTGCCATGCTGTTCTGTCAACCCCCAACAACTTCCTTTACCTTGCCGGACCCATTTTCCTGACGCCGGCCGAACCCCTGAACACCATGCATTGCTGCGATTGCTCCGCCTTTCAGCCGGTGAAAGCCCCTGTTGTCCGCGGTGGTGTTCCAGTTGATGAATTCCCTCGCCGTACTTACCAGTGTCTCCGATTTATCACCGTCGCTGTGGGTTCCCGTCAAATCGTCCCGACTCGCAGGGCCATATCAATGGCGCCGTCGTGCTCTAATACATGCTTCCCTGAAGACATTATGCAACCTAAGTCGTCCGTCGGCTTTAATCGGACTCTATGCTCCGCGATTCGCAGTAGTGCTTCCGGTGATCCCCCCGGCTTGGCTGCTCCTATGCTGTGGTTCTTTTTCCATTAAGCTCGATTTGCCACTTCAAGACCCTACAGCACGTTTTCAGGGTCGTATACTTTGGCGAATATTGTTAAGTTTCACAGGTTATCCGAGTCCGAGTCCGATCTCTTACCCCCATGTCACAGTCAGGCTCCGCCAGTAACCAGCAGTAACCATTGTCGAGGAAGATTGTGCCTTGCTTGATGTCGTTTCATTATTATTCATTGGCAGTGCGACAATTTCTTAACCTACGTTGTAAGGGAAACTGAACGCCTGAGATACGTGGGTCATTTATGGTGTGTTATATTTTCAATTTTATGGCGCATGTGGGAATTGAGGCCACAGACCCCTAAGGACTGATGCTTTTCATCAATGCCTTGACTTCTTGGTGCCTGTTCTTCCGTTCATTATTCCATGATCTGTCAGTCGAAGGGTGTTCTTTCTTACCGACTATTACCAAAAACGTGTCGGATGGCTGAACACTAGTCCGCGAGCGTCTACCAATCATTTCAGCGATGATGATGAATCATTGATGATATGTCAAGGATGAAACAATCTACTACTACCCTCATAACATTGTACGCTGATTTGGAACAAGATAAGGCAAATATACCTAGGTGCGTCCAATCTTATCACCTACTACGCTTCCGCGATCTCATCATATCTAATCTTGGGATACACTTACGCCCGCGGGGGCACCCACCGCCCAGTCCATCGTCATTGAAAATCCCGGCACAGACGTGCGACGCGCCTAGGCCACCCAGCGAACACCGATCAATCATTATCATTCGCCAAGATTTTCCCAGTCCCGTCGATTCCTCTACGCAACGTATCTCACATCTGCCATACCTTCTCCCGCCTCAATACAGTTAATTTCTTCGAATGATACATTGCCGGTCCGGCCGGCCCACCTGTGTAGTGTTGTTACTAATAGTGATACTGATACTTGCGGGTACCACACTGCCAAGTGGTGGTGGAACATCATTAATCATTGCCCCACCCTGTCATATTTATCTCCATCTCTATTTTTTTCCAGTGTAGGCGCATTCCCTGCATACGGCAATTTCCGCTCCTTTTCTTGCATACTCCCGCCTATCGAGGTGATTCCCGCTTTCAAAGCTACCCGCCTACTATTATTGTTTCGCCAATAGCGTTGGAACGGCTGTCACTGATGGTTCACTAATCCTATCCTATTGGTCGGCGGTTCAGCGCTGGCGTTGGCGTTTCAGATTGCACCATACGTGACGCAGTGCAGCTCCACATGCTGCTACGCCTCTGTTGTATGACTTTGGTCACTCGTACTGCTTCCGGCTCATCGCACCATCTCATCCATCTCCTTGTGCTATGCGCAGTAATCGGATTATGTATGTAAACCCCAGCGGGTTTCCGCTTGCAGCTTATCTGGATGTATCCCGGTCATTATAAGAAGAGATGACGGCTTTCAGATTTGTCAACGTGCGATGTACTAGCTACGGTTGGCAACCTGTGCTAGCTTTTTGGAGATATTATGTTTAATGAATTAATCGCTTTCACTACTGTGCCGAGATAGAAGGGGGACACCACCGCCGACACCAGCCTACCCGCTATGCATCGCTGAAGGTCTCACCCCTGTCTACAAAGTCGTTATACGAGTCTAGTACGTGTGTGATAAATTATTACGATAGATCCCACTGATATACGCCAGAAGTGGCTTCTGCAACTATAGTAAGGTTAATGCGACATAGAGTTCAGAATCAGTTCGATACCAAAAAAAAGAAAGTTAGGCTTATGTGGCGGCTGCACCGAGCCGCGCCTGGGAGCAGAGAGAGAGCATGGTTGATTAAAAATTCCAGTATTGGAAGGCGATTACAATCGCCCAGTGAAATAGACTGATGCAATAAAAACTGGCAACGGCGTCCCGGGGAGATCTGAATTCGTCGCGGTAGAGAAGAGAATCCCGAAGATGATGTGCCTTGCCCCCTCTATCTTGTTCGCGCTATCAAAGATCAAAGGTATACGCATCCGCGTCTGAATAGCTGTTGTTTCCTGATCTGGTAGGTAGTGATTCTATCCGACGTTTCGATCAGATTGAGGGTGAGGAACTTGTCTAGTATAGGTGGCATCGCGCTCGCACGTAAGACTGATTTAGCTCCGAAAGGTCCTGCGCCAATAGGCGAATTTTGATCTAGAGAGTATACATAAGTGAGTGGTTCTAGGTAGAATAAACCGGCCTGATGTCGGGATTCACATCGTTTGCTTTGCGATTGCGCAGTTTGCGTTGGATGAAATCTGTCCGAGGAGTGTGCGCTGGTTCACGCTGAGCTGTCAAAAGTCGGATGGTGTTGTGAAATTTGGCTTTGTGTTCTGTCAAGTGAAATATCGGGCGCCATCGCGGAGATTGACGAGTCGGAAGATGTAGTCAACTTAAAGTGTCGCGATGGTGCTGTATGCAAGTCATGATTTGCATGTCAAAGAGTGAGTTGTACAGTCGCGGGAGAAGAGATGATAGTGTTTTTACGGTGGGGAGGAGAGGATATGATCGCGGTGCCGAGGCTACGAGGGATCGGGGGCAGTAGGATAGGACGGAAGTTGGACGGCCTGAGCAAGGGCCTGAGAGAGAAAAAACTAAGGATAGAATGGAGGTGAATGATGTAATAAGAATTGTTTTGATTTATTTGATTTAAATATTTTGTGCCTGTTCCCATACTCGGACCGAGACCCCGGATTGAGCGAGAAACATTGGAAAGTGATAATAAAGTGAAGTATTAGGCAAATCACATCTCCACTTTGTATCCTCTCTCATGTCCAGCTATAGTACAACAGTGAGACAAGAAGGTTTTCAGCTTCCTTCACCCGTACATACTGCTTCCTCACCGTCAGAGACGCCGACCTCACCCCCTCCAACGTCCCCTAATAACAATCTTTTCATGCCACCAAATCTATCTTTTCTTCCTGACTCATTTCGCAAGTTTCCAAGTGCTGCTCAAGCTCACTCTCATGCTACAACACCAAGTGCCATCGACTTCACCGACGATCTCGCAACACTCATCGACTCGCACCCGCACCATGCATCACACGAGCGTAGTACATACGATGCAGACCCATACCGTCACAATATTTTTGATATCAGCGCTCCTGCAACGGGCCACTACCGACCTCCATCATCGACAGATATCTACCCAAACAGTCAACAACAACACACCAATGATCTCCCCCATACCCATTTTAACAGTACCCTTCCTGCCTTAAATAGCAGTATGAGGTACGAACCACACCCAGATCCACCATCACATTTCGCGTACCGCCACACCCCATCCCCGCACAACCCCAACTCACGCAGTCGTAGCCGTTCACGCCCCCCAAGCCTCGGCCCCACCCGCACATCCCGCCGCGATCGCCGTGCCAATAGCATTAGTTCACATGTATCCGGCACTTCTCCACCCCCTCCCGCCCGTCCTCACGCCATAGTTATCCCCGGTCGGGGTGGTGGTTCAACAATGGGCGGCTTCTTCGTTCCCGGTCAAGGCGAATATTCGCTTCCCACGCCCGACAGTCTCTCTCATTCCTTTGGTGGGTTCCAGGGTTATAATGCGGCAACCACTTCATACCCTGCACAGCCGGCTTCGTATGCTTCGCAAAACAATGTGGCTGTAAATTATGGTAGTTTCAATGGCCGTACCGGAACTCCCAGCATGGGAATCAGTCCGAGTGAAGTTTCTACTTTGGGTATGCTAGGGAGCAGCACTACCTCTGCCCCTGCCCCTGCCAAAGCAAAACATTCTGATGGCGATGGTCTATCAGAAAAGAGACGAAGAAGGCGGGAGAGTCATAATGCTGTCGAGAGAAGGCGGAGAGACAACATCAATGAAAGAATCGGCGAGCTAGCAGGGCTAATTCCAGGGGTGCTGTTTGAATGTGATGGTGGGTTTTCCCTCCTTTTTTTCGGTCCTCGGACCTCCCTTTCCATTCTCGGGAAACTGTTTATTAATCTGATCCTCGGATCTTTTCCAATCATCTAACTCATCCCCACAGCCCCACTCGTTGCTCCAACATCCCCCACCCTTTTAAGCGCAACTTCACCTGCAGTCGAAAACAACGATCTATTTTCACTCCCCCTCCTCCCAGACGCAGCAAACTCTGACGAGGGTCTTCCTGATGTCCCTGAAAATGGGGTACCTGGCACTCCTGTTAACGGGAATGCCATGAAAAAGGATCCAAGCGAAGATGGAGATGATGGTGCGTCTTTTGCGTGATGTACAAGGTAGATCCTAACGCTTGTCCCGAGTAGGCCGGGGTAACGCGAATGGCGGTGTGAATGGCGGTATCCCTACGAACGGGATCACTACCGCAAATGGCTCTGAGCCGCAAATGATCAAGGCGAATAAGGGGATGATTTTGAGGAAGGTGGGTATTCTTTTTTCTATTTCTATCTCTATTTCTGTTTTATTTTTATTCTTGGCGGCTGGACGGTGCTTTGTATGCGCCATTTCCTCGACTATATGCGCTGTATACGTTCATTTGCCAAATACGTGTATTCGTTTCCCGCATATATGCGCCTTTCCTCATCCTGATTCACCTGAAAATTTGTTCTCTTTTACTGACTGCACCCCCCAGTCCGTGGAATACATCCGCTACCTCCAACAGCTCGTCAGCATCCAAGCTTCACGCGGCCGAGATCTCGAAGAGCGCAACCGCGCCCTCGAGCGCGAACTAGCTACAATTCGCGGAACTCCCCTGCCCTCTTCCCGCTCTGTCTCAAACTCAAACTCTACAGACTCATCCAGACTTTCCCTTGCATCCTCCCAAACGTCCCTACCACAATCTTCATGGGAAGCCGAGAGAAAGTGGGAGATGGACGTCGAGGATCGGGGTGAGGATGAGGAACGTGGTCGGGGACGCGTGCGTGCGAGGAAAGAGGACCTTGGTGGCGCAAAAATCCGGGAGGATGATGTGGGTAGTGGGGAGGAGCGCGATATGGAAATATGACCGTGATCCATATCTTCCGTACTGTGCTTACGGAATTGGGAACGGTCTCAGCTGGCAACATCGCAGACCCCTGCAGATCCAGACCCATCCGCTCTGGCACATCCACTTCATCATGCTCATGCTCACGCCCCTTCATGCCCGCACTGTGTTCTTCCATGTGTTTTTCTATCTATCTTTTATCATCTGCCTCCATGCACACTGTATCATTCATAGCCTTGACTTGGTTTCCTGTGTTATTTCTCCTTATTGGGTCTTCTCGTTCTTGACTACATCACGACGCCTCCACCTCTACAAGTTCACCCCATACGAGTGCAAGTGTCTCGCGGAATCTCTACCCCGAACGTGTTTTTAGTGTTACCCGCCTGCCACCCACATCGCGCAATCGCGACAGCACGGCCTGATGATTTGACGCCAGTTTGATATCTGCATTGTGACATCAGGCCTACCCACTATTCCACTCCCTCCTTCCAACATCCATCATCCACTGGAAGCTCTCCCTCCGGTTCAGATCCTCCATCTCCATCTACTTCCACCCATCCACCATTTTATTTCTCCCCCCCACCATTCCACTTATCCGCCTACCACTTCCATTGGTGGACGCTTGCGTCCTCCTCCCTTGTGCTCGTATCATATCGCAGCACCTACCATTTACCCATCCATCCTTCACCGAAAAATGTACCAAGATCTTCCTCCTCAAACCCAAAGCAAGGGCCAAGTCAAAGTCAAAGTATCTATCTATCGTCGTATCTACTGGCATTATCTGCGTCGTATCAATATCAATAAAAGTGGCTTCATGCGTCTTGTGTGGAGTTTGAGTTCGAGACTAAGACTGAGATGAGAGACATGATGTGGTGTGAGGGCAGAGTGTTATCGAACATGCACGCCAATGATCGATCAGAATGCAGACGGAAGTGGGGAATAGAATAGAATACACCAAGAGCGCTCAGCAGTGCTAGTGAGTACTGATACTGTATAGTGATTGATTCAACGACGAGCAAGCCCTTATATACGCCCATCCCAGGCCCAGGGCGTGACTTAAACATGTACGTACGTCCTCACCCACCTGACATAGGGTAGCGATCACCTGGCGAGCACGAGTCCGAGGATCGATTGACGTGCGAGTACAGGTTGCAGCCTGGCGATATATAGTCTTGGCGGTGCTGATGCTAGGTCGTTTTTTTGTTGTTTGTTCTTATCCTGGAATTTGGATATATCGATGACTCGGATAATGCTGATCGTGATGACATACTGAATCTGATAAGTTTGATATCAGACTCGGCTGGCAGATGATGCATGGTGATTGATTGCGATTCGATAATGGCCTGGTTGTGGAAGTGGGCGGCCCGTATACTCGTATTGCTGACGAGGTGATGCCTAATTACCAATTTGTACCGCATATTTTCAACCTTCGAGTGCATCGATCAGTTTCTGCAAGAAGAACATCAACACGCCGCACAATTTATCTCAGCGACTCGGATCTTGCCAGTGGCTGGCATGAGCCAAAAAAACATGGCCAGTGGCTTAAAAGAACGATCAATACATAAGGCTCGAAGGACGAACCTAGGAAGCACGCCTGGGTGCTTCGATATTCCCTTGGAGGTAGAGAAGATGGTACTCTTCGAGTCGCTCCTTCTATTTGAACGCGTGATATAGCGCGCGCGCAATCGATGAAACGCCTCCAAAGAGAATCTTCTCCGCTCATCAAACCTTTCCTCGGGCTATGACAGCGCGAGGCAAGGCTATGAGCGGAGCAGAAGAGTGAAGCCTGTAGGACGGTAAAATCTCATCCACATAAAGTTGAAGCATGCGAATTCGAGTCAACACAGCTCTACCGAGTCTAGCACCCAAAGGCGGAACAACGCGAGAAAGTGCCATGGCGCTATGTCTTCCCACTCCATCAATATTCCCGCAAGTTGATCGATAGGCACTTGCGTTCGACGCGTCAGGTAGCTCCGGCCAGTCACCAGTGGCATAAGAATCGCGGGCTTGATGAACCATCAATGATCAGGGAGTTTTCCCGTCCGAAGTTGATGAAACGGGCCCAGAAGACGAAGACTCCTCGGAACTCCTCCAGTTACTCTATGAATAGCATGCTTGAAAGGACCGTCTCGATCTCAGAGCCACTGTTTGGATGGTGCTTAACAAGAACAGTGACTCAATGTCAGTCAGAATACCGTGAGTCCGTGACTAAGTCTAGTGACGTAACTCGCTGGGTGAACGACAGTTAACGTTGAACGTTGAGGTGTTGCTTCGTGGAACTGCGTTCCTGGGCTTTTTTGAGGTCGAAAGGGAATTTAAGTTATTCTCGGGAGTCGGCCAAGCTAATGTTAACCGGTCACTATAGAATCCCAAGCCCAATCGCGGATAATAAGACATTGAAGATTGAATAAGATTGATGCACACTGATCTAAGGCTCGATTCAACACTCATACTCGACAAGTAGATCGACCAGTGGTCCTAAAATACGGATATCTATGCCTGCACATATTTTCAATACATCTATCACGCACATATCGCAAGACACTGTGCACGTGCTGCCCCCCGTCCAATTCCAGTCTTGTCTTGTATATATGGGCCCCGATGAAAGCCCCCACAGAACAAGCAATTCACCTCGTTTCCGCGCCAAGCTATGGGTGGTTTCCGGTTATCTTTGCCGGTATGTTACCAAGCGCATTACTACAAGCACCAAACTTCCAACAAGACAGATACTCTTATCGCCATGAGACACGATTTCAGCACGGGGAAGCACGAGAATGATTACGATTACTCACCCCACTGAAGAGTGACGGTATCAACCACTTATATTGAGATGAAAGTAAAGCGCCTGATATTGGACCACCTGAAGACATTGGTTCATTTGGAAATAAAGGCCGGCAAAAAACTGCTCACTGATCAATGCACCAAATGCTGAAATTCGCAGTTTGTCAGGAGTTCTGACACAGCTGACTGATACACACCGGTGAAAGCAAAGCATATGCCCATACGTGCCCTGCATAGGAAGGTCAACATGATTGGCCAGACAATGTGTGTAATAAAAAATTAACCCTAGCTCCGACAAGTTGGGCGTCAACATAGTCACCAGCGGGACCAACATAGCGATATCTTAGATCGTTAGTGCCAGAAATTACGCCAGCGGCAGTATGAAACATACAAACACCAGAAACGTAGCCATATGTAACGCCTATCACAACCACACTTGATATGTTACTCAGAGCTATCATGGATATGGTGAGGACGCCGCACGCGGCAGTGGATGCGATTACCAAGTTCAACAATCCAGTATACGCTGCAATTATTCCTGCTGTGCAACGTCCGATGACACAAGCAGCATTCATGATCACAAGCTAAATTGGATTGAGAGTCGCCGACGACGGAGAAAATATTGAACGTACGGAGTAGAACGAGAAATGGACGTCGACCCCATGTTTGATGGAGTCCAGTTGTAAGTAGAATACAGGGAAGAAAAAGCCAGTCTGGCACAGCAGGATCCTAGGCGTAATCAGCTCAAAAGACTTCAAGCGGATGCCAAAGAGAACTTACCCAGCAGTCATGAGGATGAAGGGGACATCGCGAGAGCATTTTCGTGCCACTGCACTATAGTTGGCAGTCGCTGTCGACAGTGCTCTCGTGCGCATGGATAAGCAGGCGATCAATAACAGGGCACTAACGAACCCCGCACTGACACGGACACCTCTCGCAAAGCCAACAGTGCCATTCAAAAGATGATTCAGCATGATCGGATGAATAATGGCACCCAGTGGTGAACCGGACGCGACGACAGACATCACCAATGTACGTCTTTTGGAGAAGTGCTGAGAGATGACCGCCATGCAGGGACCATACGTTAGGCCCATCCCAAATCCAGAAAGGACACCCTGAAATACTAAAATCTAGTCACAATATAAGTAGCCCGCCAATGAGATCTGCAGGGCTGCTCACCGTGTAGAATTGACCAGGCTTAGCGAAGGATAACGCGAACAAGGACAGTGATTGGAGCGACGACCCCACGATCATCAAATGGTAGCTATCAGCGATCAGCGTGATAAACAACTGACTATGAACGTATGGAAACTTACAACCATCCTCTGTCGTACAGAAGACCAGATATCAAGGTGCTACTGGCTGCGAGGAACGAGCTCAATGCACCGATCCATCTGACGCTGACTGAGATTACAAACATCAAAATAGAAGTACATCCACTTACGATATTGTAGACGGTAATTCGTTGGTTAGATAAATTCGGGTGTAAAAATCTTCCAAGTTCGTTTGTCAACCACGTACACAACCGGGCATGCCACTGCGTACTTACCTTGGTAGACTCCAAAAGAGGTTAAGTATCTGTTTGAGAGCTATCAACAACTGATGTCTCGATCAGACAGATTTAGGACTGACCCGAAGCCACAAAATTGTATCAGAAAACTAAGCATGATGACGAATGTGAGACATGCAACTCGTGAATACCATTCGAGAACATCTTACGATCCAAAAGCAGTTGCCCATGCCAAACGCCCGCCATCCGGAGGGTCAGATTCTGAACACAGTGTTGGGGAGTCAGAAGACTGTTTGCGTCCCAGCTCTTCTAACTTCTCGTTCGTCGTGAGCTCATCGCGGAATTCTGCCTGCGCCATGGCCACTATCGAAGGAAATGATGGGTAAGTAATGAGTTACGCACCAGCAGATGCAGCAGAATTATAAGGACAATATTAATTGTGACCCTGCAAGAGTGCCGTGCAACCTCATTCTAAAGGGGTTACCTGGTAAGAAGTGCATTACATCAACCGGCAGGGCGTTAACAAGTCGTTGACGGCGATCTCAATGCACGCATAGAATGATGGTCTTGCAGGGTCCATCGGACTCCATCCTTGTGATCGTAGATACCTGACGGCATTATAACAGCTGTCTTGTCTGGGGGATTTAAAGATTTCCAATTGATCGGCTTTTGTGGCCGATGGCGGACCCGAAGGAAAGCAGATCCAATACTTGCCCTGCCATGAGAGTGGCCTGGTGATCAGCTATACTAGGAGTGAATGCTGACAACTTACCAAAGAAAAATAACGAAGAGAAACGATAGAGTTAATGCCGAAATCTACTCATTGAATACCGCAAGGGGATACACAAACATGCAACATAAGGAAACTGTAGAAATCAAACCCTTGATAAGATTTCCTTGGGGTGCCAGTGAGGTCACGGTACCAGCAGTATGTCAGTATTAGCATATTTCCTGCCCTTGAGTCATTTGGAATACACTCACCAGAAAGAAAGCACAAGGCAATGATGCAACTTGTTACGAGTTCAGAAATGCAATGGTTAGTAGGCGGTTCCATTCACCGTGATGAAGGTCGACAGAGAAGAGAGAAGCGCATTCCTGCATCGCACTGCCATGGAGAATAACACAAGTAAATATGCTCCGACCTCGCAATATCACAGTACCAGCACTCAGTACTCAGTGATGGGCCCAGTATCGTTACAACTTGCAAGATAGATCAGGCGGTCGACCACGAAACGAGTGGAGCACATCGTTTTCGAACGTACAAATTTCAAACGTACTTCATCGTCGTTCTTGCCGATCGGCTGCGTGTCAGTATTTTTGACCTGTTCAAGGCACTTTGAAGGGAGGGGAGTTGGAGGGGAGCAGAGGGCCGTTGTCATCATTTAATTAAGCGCCTCCGGACCACGTGACTGCCGTAATGGCGATTGGCTTTTGTGTGGAATATTCTGCTGCCTATACCTGCTTTGGTGTCTGTACGATGACAGCGAAACAGGTTAGCAGCGCCTACAGCGGCAAATATGTCTACGATTCATGCATTGAAAGCGTGTGTAGGTATATGTACATCATGTCATCCTGGTGCCACCGACAGCACAAGGGTGAGTATATTGAATAGACAAACACATATATCGACCCGAAGAAAAAGCGCTCATAGAACACGCGGTTCACCTCGTTTCCGAGTGGCTATAGTGTCTCTTTCCATATATCGTCCGCGGTATATCATCAAGCGCATCACCACAAACATGGAACTTCCGACAAAAGAGATGAGCTTATCATGGTAGAGACAAATTTTAGAATGGGGCTGCGCAAGTACAGGCAAAACTACTCACCCCACTGAAGAGCGACGGTATCCACCACCTATATTGAGAAGAAAGTAAAGCGCCTGATATTGGGCCACCTGAAATTTTTGATTCAATGGCAAATAAAGACCGGAAAATAACTACTCACCAAGTAATCCACCAAAGGCTGACCATTTGCGCACTGTCAGGAGTTCCGAGACAGAACTGGATGCTACACACCAGTGAAGGCAAAACATATCCCAAATCGCGCCCTGTATATGAGGGTCAACATCGCCAGACTGGATAAGTAGAATAAGCTAACCCTAGCTCGGACAAATCGGGCGTGAACACAGTCACCAACGGGACCATCAGCGCAATGTCTTGGAAAGTCAGTACAAGAAATTACACAAGCTGCAGTATGGCACATACAAGCTCCAGAAAAGTAACCATATGCAAGCCCTAATACAACCACACTTGCTATGTCGCTCAGAGCTATCATGGAAATGATGAGGGCACTGCATGCGACGGTGGATGCGATCGTGAAGTTTAATGCCCCCGTGTATACTGCAAATATTCCTGCCGTGCAGCGGCCAATGACACAGGCAGCATTCATGATCACAAGCTAAATCGTGGTGGAAGTCGACGAAGAAGAAGAAAATATTGAACGCACGGAGTAGAACGAGAAATGGACGTCGACCCCATGTTTGATAGAGTCAAGTTGCAAGTAAAATATAGGGAAGTAAAACCCGATCTGAAATAATGTTGACCTAGACATGCTCAGCTGTAAATAATTAGATGCGCAAGCATCAAAGGCAACGTACCCAGCGGTTATGAGGATGAAGAAAACATCGCGAGAGCATTTTCGCACAGCTGCACTATAGCTGGTAGTCGGTTTCGACGTTGACAGTGCTCTCGTGCGCATGCATAAGCAGGCGATCAATAACAGAGCACTAACAAAACCTGCACTGGCACGGACACCTCTCGCAAAGCCAACAGTGCCATTCAAAAGGTGATTCAGCATGATCGGATGAATAATGGCACCCAGTGGTGAACCGGACGCGACGACAGACATCACCAAAGTGCGTCTTTTAGAGAAGTGCTGAGAGATGACCGCCATGCAGGGACCATACGTTAGGCCCATCCCAATTCCAGAAAGGACACCTTGAACCATGAAAATCTAGTCACCGCATATAGGTAGCCCATCCACAGAATTACCAGGGTTGCTCACAAGGTAAAACTGATCAGGCTTTGCAAGAGACAACATGAACAAGGATAGTGACTGGAGGGCCGACCCCACAATCATCAATTGGTAGCTATCAGCAATTAGTGCGAAAAACCACTATCAACATGTGGCAACTTACAACCATCCTCTGTCGTACAGCGGTCCTGAGATCAGGGTGACATTATCTGTCAGGAACGATGTCAATGCACCAATCCATCTGACAGTGATTGAGACAGCAGACTACGGAGTATAAGTGCTTTCGCTTACGATATTGCAGACGGTGATTGATTGGCCAGGTAAATTCGCGTGTAAAAATCTTGCAAGTTCATTTGTCAACCATGCGTACAATCAATCATGCGACCGCTGCGCACCTTGATATACTCCAAAAGATGATACATATCTGTCAAAGTGCTGTGAAATATCGTCTCTCGAAGGAACGGTGCTGGAACAAACCCAAAACCACAAAACTGTATCAAAAAACTGAGTGTCGTCGTGAATGTAAGATACGCAACTTGCGGGCATCATCTGAGACACAACTTACCACCCGAAAGCAGTTGCCCATGCCCCAAATCCGCCATCTGGAGGCCCGAATTCTGAAAAAAGTGGCGAGGAATTAGATGAATGCACATGTCCCAGCTCTTCCAGAGCATTTGACTTCTCGTGTGGCACGAATGTATCACGAACTCTGGGCTGAACAATAGACATCGAAGGAACTGATTGGCAAGTAAAACAAACATCATGACAACAAACGCTAGGCTTCGGGATTATAAGCCCAAGTTCGTCTTGCTGTCAATGAAGTCTCCAGCCGGAATGAAAGGACCAGAAAGAGCTAATGGTTAGCCGTCTTCACATTTCAGGTTTGCTCAAGGTCCTGGCCCCAAGCGAATACTGACCCGTGGCTAATGATTCGCATGGGTCTTCGTCCTCATCACCAGAATCGACGGATATATGAAACAATATGATATAGTCGGCTCATCTTCCCGGTGCTTCGAGATTTTCTGTGTGCGTGAAGTAACCTATGTGGTCAGTGTGGCATTGGTTCAACCTAAAATTAAATAAATCAAGCAAATTGATTGGGAGGTAGAAGGACCATTGAACTTCTGAGACTACCTTCCTCGTTCAGGGTCTGCCTATGGGAGACTATTTGGGAGGGGTGTTAGCGCGACCGGTCTGTCCAGAGCGATCTACGAGTATGCGACACCCTATTCAAATTTGACAGAGTCCATAGCTACTTGCCAAATGTCAACCAATTGCAGAGTGGAAAACGAGGTTGACAAGACGCGCGGGAAAATTTTAAAATACTGCTGCCGTCCTGATTTAGTAAATCTGATAAGCCCGGGGTCACTCATCAAGGTCGCCGCATCTTATCGTTGTGCCACAGCGAGTTGGATTGGCTTGCTGCATGCTGGCGCATACCAACTTGAACCGTGACGACAAATCGGTCGAATGAGTGGCTGAGCCACTTCCCCTCACAGAGAATCCTCGTATTACGTCCTGCGTAGACGCAGATGCAGAACGCTAAACTCCATCAGCTGGAGTGATCAGGAATGTAACCAACGAGTTGACCGCAACCGCAGCAATGATTCGAGTCGGAGCTCCGTCGTGGCACTCTGGTCGTGCCGCTTGATGCGTTCAACTGGAAGAGCCGCCGCTAGCGAGTCGTCATTCAAAATCCGGCTTCGGAGTTTACCGCCAACAGGTATCTGCGTATTGGATAACTCTACGTCAATAGCCTATACTTGAAGTCGCCTATGGAACCTCTGTCACGGTTCACATGCACAGATAAATCAATTTGACGATAATGGGAATTCAACTCAGAAAAATAACGAGAGAAGACTGAAGGGGTAATCATTGACCGTGTCGTGAGCGTCCGAGTCTACTCCGAGATACACTGAATGTTATCATTGTTAGCGGTATCGACACCTCCGCCACGCTCGTGAACTCATGCTGCAAGGCTCTCATGCCTCTGATTATCCCTGCGCGCTTGGACGCTGCAGCTTAGCATTCACAGCTGCTGGCGATACTGGTATCACCCTTGCCCCTGCAAGCATGCCGTGCCGCCTCATACTAAAGGGGCTGGCTAGCATTACGTCGCTGACAGGCGTTAGCGAGTCATCTTGATGAATGCATTACGTATACTTAAAAGAATCTTGGACTGCGGGGTCCCTAGGGTTCGTGCCCTTGTGATTGGCATCTATACCCGACGGCATGATAACAGTTGCCTTGTTAAGGAAATCTAAATAGTCAATTATTCGGCTTGTATGGTTGACAGCAGGCTTGAAGGAAAGAAGATCCAATATCTGCCCTACCATGAAGAGCTCTGTTCCACTGGTTATTACACATACGGCATGATAGGACGCACTAGGAGTGAATACTGACAACTTACCTAAGGAAGAGAAAGTTAAGTTATTGAACTGAGTGTGGTGTGTAATATTTGGCTTTGCTACTCACTGTTCATTGTGCCTCTTGACCAGTCTGACCCTGTCGTGTTATTCTCAACGGTCTGAGCGCAATAGATGGTTCGAGATCAGAATGTGCAGGCGGTGTTTGAAGCTCGTTGACATGAACGATCAATGTGGAGTAGATTTAAATAATTTATTCTAGTTCTGTTTCTTTGTCTCGGCATGAAAACAGAGCAATGATTTCATCACCATAGAGGCCCATCTGCGAATCAGAGACTCGACGTCGTCCGCTGTTGTTCGTTCAATTTGAGGCCAGGGGTTGGTGCCCACACGCAGCTACGGCATAGATCAGTCCAAGAATGTTTGTACACCTACACACGTGTTCAATACACGGCGAACATTTCATACACATATTTCCAAATAAGTCACATCTAATCCAGCATGAGTGAATATCGGCCTAGACAGAATCCAACAGAACAAGTGGTTCACATGTCCCTGCCAGCTATGGATGGTTTCCGTTTATTTCTCGGCGGTATATCAACAAGCGCATCGCCACGAACATCAAACTTCCGACGAGGGAGATGAACTAGATGCAGATTTTAGCACAGGGCTTGCGCAAGTGCAGGAACGATGTGAACTACTCACCCCACTGAAGAGCGACGGTATCCACCACCTATATTGAGAACCAAGCAAAGCGCCTGATATTGGGCCGCCTGAAAATATTGGTTCAATGGCAGATAAAGACCGAAAAGCAACTACTCACTGAGTAATCCACTACAGGCTGACCATTCGTGCACTGTCAGGAGTTCCGAGACAGAGCTGGATGTTACACACCAGTGAAAGCACAAAATATGCCCATTCGCGCTCTGCATATGATGGTGAACATCACCAGAATGCAAATGTAAGAGAAGCTAACCCTAGCTCAGACAAATCGGGCGTTAACATAGTCACCAACGGGACCAACAACGCGATGTCTTGAAAAGTCAGTGCCAGGAATTATACAAGCTGCAGTATGACACATACAAACTCCAGAAAAGTAGCCATATGCAAGTCCTAACGCAACCACACTGGCCACGTCACTCAGAGCTATCATGGATATTATGAGGACACTGCATGCGACAGTGGATGCAATTGTGGAGTTCAACACCCCCGCATAAGTCGCAATTATTCCTGCCGTGCAGCGTCCGATAAAACAGGCTGCATTCATTATCACGAGCTAAAGCGAGTTGAGGATTGACAATAAAGAGAATAATCCTGGGCATACGGAGTAGAACGAGAAGTTAATGTCAATATCATGTTTGGCAGAGTCCAGTTGCAAGTAAAATTCAGGGAAGAAAAACCCGATCTGAAATAGTGTTGACCTAGGTATGATTAGTTGTCAAGACTGAATCCTTTTGGCGTATGCCTGATACAACATACCCAACTGTCATGAGGATGAAGAGTACATCGCGAGAGCATTTTCGCGCAACTGCAGTATAACTGGCAGTCGGTATCGGCAGTTCTCTTGTACGCATGAATAAACAGGCGATCAATAACAGAGCACTGACAAAACCCGCACTGGCGCGAACGCCACTTGTAAAGCCAACAGTGCCATTCAAAAGGCGATTGAGCATGATCGGATGAATCATGGCACCAAGTGATGTACCGGATGTGACGAGCGACATCACCAACGTGAGTCTTTTAGAGAAGTGCTGAGAGACGACCGCGATACTGGGAGCGTACGTCAGGCCCATCCCAAACCCAGCAAGGACACCCTGAACCATAAAAGCCTGGTCACAACGTATAGGTAGCCCATCGACGACGTGATTGCCAGTCGGGCTGCTCACCAAGTAAAACTGACCAGGCTTTGTGAAGGACAAAACGAACAAGGACAGTGATTGGAGCAGCGACCCCGCAATCATCAATCGATAGCTATCAGTAATTTGTGCAGAAATCAACAACTGACTATGTATAAAAATATGGCAACTTACAACCACCCTCGGTCGTACAGCGGGCCTGAGATCAACGTGATACTGACTGCGAGGAACGCGGTCAATGCACCAATCCATCTGACATTGACTGAGACCAAGAACTGCAGAGTAAAAGCATATTTACTTACGATATTGCAGATGGTGAATAGTTGGCCAGATAAATTCGTGTGTAATAATCTTCCGAGGTCGTTTATCGACTTTGGATATAAATAATCATGCGACTGCTGCGTACCTTGATAAACTCCGAAAGATGATATGTATCTGTTCAAGTGCTATTGACTGATATATGGCTCGAACGAACGGAGCTATAACTAACCCAAAACCACAAAATTGCATGAGGAAACTAGGCATCGTTGTGATTGTGAGACACAAGCATGCGAGTATCATTTAAGACACGGCTTACCACCCAAAAGCAGTCCCCCATGCCCGAAACCCGCCATCCGGAGGGCCTGATTCTGAACAAGCTGTTTGGGAAGTAGATGACGGCATATGTCCTAGCTCATCCAGATCATCATCTAATTTCTCGTTCGTCGTGAACATATTATGGATTGTAGCCTTCATTGACATGGAAGTAAACGGGAGTAAAGCACCATGCAGCAGCAAATGTTGGACTGACAGATTATAAGACCAATATTAATCTTGACCCTGCAAGAGCGCCTCGTACTAAAGGGGCTACGTGGTGAGAGGTACATTACATCACCAGCAGCGCCCGTCAGCAAAACGTCGACGGCGATTGAATGCGTGCATAGAAGAACCCATAGGGTCTCGCAGGGTCCATCCCCGTGATGGTAGACACCTGATGACATGATAACAGCTGTCTTGTCAAGGATATACAGGACTGTTGATTGTTCGGCGTGTGTGGTTGACAGCAGGCTAGGAGAGGATTGAGTATCCGCTTTGTGACAGGTTACGCATACAAATGACTACTTAGCCATACCAAGAGCAAACACTGATAGATAACTTACCTAATGTGTTGGCAGTTACAGCGAGGAAGGATTTAAATCTATTCATCAAATACCGCCAGGGGTGATACAGAGGTATGATGTACGTCCGTTCTTGAAAGGAATAGGTATAATGCTCAGATGACCTTCGAGGCCGGTTGTAGTCGAATCCTTGTATCCTTGGCTGGAGGTCATTACTTCAAGGGCTACGGACGAAAAATCTTCAGGTGGAAGTGAACCAATGATGTCTGGTCACAGAGTCCCCTTAGTGGCTGGCGTCGGTACCTATCAGCAGCCAGTCGCAAGCGACAAAACAATGCTGCAAGTTACAGTTGCTGCGTGGTCAGAAACGCAAACTACGGTTGCACGCAGGGGTCCCAGACTCACTGACATGTCAACTAGGTTAATAAATGATACCTTCCTGAGACCTGTATCGTTAATTGCGAAGCTGCGTCGACCAAATGCTTGACCTCACAAGAGAACGAGAGTAGTAGTAAATTAGTGAAGTCAGTGCAAGTTGAATTTGAATATTTTATTTGGCCATCACGCGCACGCTCATTACAAGTGTTCAGTCACGTGCCGTTGCTGGCGCCCGAGAGTTGTAACTTGTGACGCGGCACGCCACTATGTCGTGATCACAACCAACTGGTACCCAGTGACTGCTCAAGCAATGCATAAGCCTGAAAATGACCAGTGGGACCATGTGTTCCACAATTCCGAGTTCTTTACTCACCAGCACTGACTTGGATACCCATGTTTGTAGTACCAGCCAGCCGACATGGTATCTACAGCCCCTCCAAGTTCGTGGTCGACGTATGGCTCGTGATTATGAGGTATCTTTCCGTCCTGGACATCATAAGGCTTGGAAGTGTGAGTCTGCCGCAGGTTATTACTCCTTCTGTGAGCCTTTTTATACTTCATTCACAGACATGTCGAACATTATACGAATTTACTACATTACGACATGTCTGGCGCGACGTCCTCTTTCAACATCGTTTTCTTGATCAGTGCTACCCCCATCTGCGTTCATGCACTGCAGAAGATATTCGTCACCAGCTGAAAACCGCTGCCCGACTTGACCACATATGGACACAGCCCAACATTGTCCCTAAGCGTCTTTACACGTTCCCACTGGATTTCCCTGGTGTATTTCAAGGTCTCAAGTTTCTTCCGGGTGGGACATGGCTAGTGTTGCTCTTCCACTGTCGAAATCTCAACCCTTCTCGACACTCCAACTTGTGTTTAATAAAACCAAGCACGGGAGCTGGTGCGAATGACTTTCCCGCTGCATCCACGACCTTTCAGAGCGAGATGTGCTGGCTTCCCTTCCTCGATCAAGACGGCCCGTACAAATCGTCTCGTGGTGATGATCTCATGCTACTACGAACTAAGTGCAACGACGGGTGCGATTTATCCTCGGGGCCCTAATTTCCCATGCTCACAAACTCTAACTAGATCTAACGCCTTCGGAATTGTACATTTAAATACAAAGATACCCTCAATCACGATACCCCTCATTTTTCGCACAAACGTGTTTGTGCGGAACTATGCAGCAGCTGGAGACTATGTCGTTTATGGCTGGATTACATCTGACAGGAGGCATTTCCTTCGTATCATGCAGCTACACTGAGAATTACGACGGTTTTCGACAGGATATGACTGTTGAAATTGACTGTCCAAAGGGACACGATGGAAAACTCCGCGTAAGTGCGAAGATGAAAATAATATAAATGGAGAATACCGATCAATCTTTACAGATACGGTACGACTTGCGCCTATCTGGTCGGGTTCCGTGCATTTTGCTCGTCAGCACGCGATTGATGACTGCGTATAATATTCCCACCACTGTACCCAACGACTTCGATGCAAACTCACCACCGTTGCTTACGCCATTCTGGCAGCTTCGCCCTGCTGCTGTGACCTTTGGACGCTTCGTCAAAATGTTTCACGAAGGAGCTATAGTAACTTTGTACGAAGGCCAGATTCGATTCATACGACCTGATCTCGATGCCTCGGAATCCAATGCTCACGTCATCGAGAAGTACAATGTAAGCTTCGCTCTGTATCCTCGGATCTGGGGAGTGACTTACCTTTCATTGCAGTTCGAGCCCCCACGTCCACAGAGCTCACAGTGGCCGTGCTTGTTCGCAGCGCAGCGCATATTTTGGCTTTCTTCCTTGCCCAACCAGAAAGGGACGACATGTCCTTGGCAAATGGCTATCGAGACGACCGCGGTCCCAGAAAACGACCATCGTGAAGGTCGTGCACTTATAGACTTCCAGGAAACTCAGACCTCTGCCCCATCTGTGAAAACTCGAATAGTACAGGATTGGGATGAGCTTTCGGGAAGACTTTGCATTAGAAGCGTGCAAAGCCGCTTTACGCAGGATCCGAGGTGTCGAAAGACTGCTTGGCGAGTTTCATTGGTAGATTTTGTTTGAGGGTGCTACTTGAGTCTAATGTTGTGAGACCAAGGTGCGAGGAAACGTTGCATATCAGTTAGCCAGTTTTTCATTTACGCCCATTAGAATAGTACTCTATTGTTGAACCTCAACCGTTCAGCAGCGGCTAGTTTTGTATGCGTAAGCGCATTGACGACAGTAGAAATGCGCATCAACTTGTCATCTTGAAGTAGCGCTTCTGATTTCCTTGCGCAGCGAATGGAATGATCCGCTTCTGCATCACCCCATGGCACACATCCTATGCTCGAACAACCTGTTCAGATTGTATGTACGTATTGAGTAGAGTAGAGTAGTACAATCATAATTGATTTCTCGGGTCTCCAGGAAGATACCCAAGAGAAGAGAGGGTTGGGGACGTGAAGTCAGCTCGCCTCCAATGACAGAGAAAAACATCGTTTATGCACTACAATTTCGTAATGCGGAAGTGTGTTGTTCTCTACTAGGTATTGCAATGTGACCATAATTCCAGTGGTGATGCAACACAGTAAGCATTGGCCGCCTACGCTTTCAACTTCGGGCATCAAACCAGTACCGTATATGCGAGTCTACGAGGAAACACAGTGTTTCCTGCAGAGTACCCGAACATTCGGACCGCTCTGGGCTACACACTACTAGTACCAGTCGACACGCTTACGAGCTCCTGAAAAGCGATTGAAGTCATACTGGTTCCTAGTTCAGCGTTAGCCATGATCTTGGCGTTATATTTTCGAACGCTAAGGATGAGACGTGGTCCCAGCACGAACAGTTGCACGAACATGGCGATTTGAAGTATGCCATAATAAATCTGAGTTCCCACAGAAGGTAAGTCCTATAGACAAGATAAGAAGTGGTCAGATGCAAGATGTCAGTCACAGATCGGCATACTTACTGCTATGTTAGGAGACAGCCAGCCAAGGCTGAAACAAGAAACAGCAGCAAAGCTAGCACGTGTGGAACTTCAGTGAAAGAAGGTCAATCGCGTTAAGATTGGAAGCTCACGCTGCAAAATAAAGCACATGGCTTTTTATTAACACCGTGAAACAGTCTCCAGTAGACCATCCCGTAGATGACCACCGCATTTCATGGAAATGTTTTACAACAATCCAGACTGCAAGACAGAGTACGATGACCTCCCACACAATTCGGAGTATCCAAACTCCGGCCAACAGAAGTCCAAGTTGGTTGTTTTCCTGAACCTCGTAAACACACTGATGGGTGCCGGAAAGGACGAGCTCATCTGAAATTCATCCTATCAGCTGAATGTACTTCAAGGTCTTTTATGGTAATTGAAGCATACCCCAAGAAAAATTGCGGATTGCTGATACGGACAGCAGTCCACAGACGATTGTGAGAGTTGGAAAGACTGCAATGAAAAAAACGAGGATTTTTCTGGATCGCTGATACATGGCATATAATCGAACAATCATGATGACTTGAAAGATATTTCAGTCGAACATCAGCGGGTACGCAGCCAAGTAACTCACTGCCGAGTATGGTGTTTATGACGAAATATGTCCCCGCTTGTATCAGGAAAAATACGGTACCTGAAAAACAAAGTTACTGAAGAGTCTCAGGGGACAAAATACTTTGGTAAAACTTACAGCTGTTTCAGACGTTATTTCGAATCCCCAAAAAATTGAGCAGTATCACTCACCCCTAAGTAGAAGTATAGTCAGTTGGACGGGCATGGCAGGCAGGCGCTGGTCAGAATAATTACCACATCTGACATTGAAACTTCTGGGAGACTCGCTGCAACCTGCTGGTCAGAAGAAATGAAAATAATGTAAGGAAACATACGCAGTATGTTGTTGCTGATAGTGAGAGATGATTTATTAGCACAGTGCCAACTTGTTGGCATTGCAAACATACAAAGAGTATAGTATTCCAACATAGCGCACCTAGAATATTTTCAAGTCAGTATGTACAACTTGCCAAGTGTGCCGCAGCGCATAATATTGGCACATACAATGATATATAGAAATGTCATGCAAGACCAGCGTGGCCTCTGCCCCGAATTAGCTGTCTGGTTCTGCTGTTAGTATGCGATGAGATTCTGCTCACCCAGAACAGTTCAACCTATAAATCCATTCTTAGTAGTGAGGATGGCTGCTCTGGTAACGGAATCAACGGCATCAGCCCACCTCTTGTCCAAATGTTAGTGCTAAATGATACCACGGGGATATCAATAATCGCCTCGATAAGTATTGTGTTGCTCACCCCAATCGTAGAGTATTGCAGTTGAGGATGCCACTGCAAAATCACAGTCAAAGATAGAGTCAAACGGCATCGGGCCTGCTCTCCACGAACCTAAAACATAGCTGGCAACCTGATGCGTATCGTTGTCCGGCCAACCACTGGGATCATTTAAGACTAGGGTCATGGTCAAGAGATTTGCGTTAGAGAGTAGCGATTTTGGTGGAGCATAACGATGATGTCGGTGTTATATATACCACCATCGCTTCAAGTTGTATCGCAGAAACAGGCGGATGCGTAATTGTTCCCTTGATTGACTGTAGTAAGTATTATCGTATGAAACCAAGTACAGAAACTTGAAGTCACGAGTAGAAGCAAGTAATACCGCGGGGACGATAAAAGTCATATTTTTGTATCTGGCAGTGCTACCAAGTAGCGCGTCAGGCGGAAAGCTGGGAAATCCAAACGCAACAAACTCACCCCTCCCAGAGACTCCCAATACGGGTCCGGCTGTCAATCCTCTGCGACACCTCCAACTCTAATCTCACACCGCTCTTGCCTGCTTGAAGTCCTTGGCTCATGCTCACCGCCTCCATCTCTGCAAGATGTACTGGTGGTGTTATGCACATTGCCAATATTTGCAAGGGAAAAAAGGTAAGTATTGAATAGTGTCAAACTCGAAACCAATACAAAACGTACCACCATTACCTAGTGTGACGTCCGCGTCATCACTGAGTACTGAGTACGTACTGAGTGCCGAGCACAGCCTGATACTACCCTTAACTATATACTACTACCAGTCATGTATGTATATTAGGTCAGCTATGAGGCTAATAGCTACCAGGATAGCCCAAGGATAGATACATCTTGTCACCGCCGGTCAGCGGGTACACATTAGAGAATGCACATGAAATGATTGAAATCCAACGCAATTTAGTTGCAATGGAAGTACCGAAATAAAACAAAAAAGCTTCCCATTAGCCGACTTGAACGACTGACCTCGTCATTACTAGTGACGCGCTCTACCAACTGAGCTAAACGGGACTTGGTGATTAATATGGTCAAGACTACTTTGTGTTGAGCTCGAAAGTTGCGTGGGAGCTTCGGATCGGATCAGAGCTTTGCGCACAACGTTGAACTCAGACCGTCGACTACTCGACCAACGGCTATCCAGAAACGAACCCTTCTCTCACAATATGGGGGCTTATTACGACGAGATCGAAATTGAAGATATGGCATGGGATGAGGTAAAAGGCGTCTACCACTATCCCTGCCCCTGCGGCGACCGCTTCGAAATCTCTCGCAAGCAGCTTGCCAACTGCGAGGATATCGCGACGTGTCCGAGCTGCAGTCTGATCATCAGAGTTGTCTACGATCCAGTACGTTATGTGAATCTTATTCAGTGAGATGTATAAACAAGAGCGGCAGCTTGATTTTGAAGACGAACCTCCAGATGACGAGGGGTCTGCGTCGGAGGAAAGTGAGGAGAATGAGGAGGAAGATGACGATAGCGATAGCGATGCCGACAAGTTCGAGGACGCTCTTGAGAAGCTTACTCTATCTGAGCCGCCGGTAGCGGCAGTTGCAGCAGCAGCATGAGAGACTAATTTCCTCGCTCATTCCGTGTCGATCATCGCTGCAGACGGCGCTGGATAATATTATGTGGCACAATAAGACTACAGTAATGCATGTACGTTGTTTAGTATCTATAAACTAATTAAGTTAACCCTCATCTTCAGCACTAGCGGGCCAGGCCGGCCTATACTCTGTTGGACATAGGATCTGTTATATACAATAGCGGCGGCGAGCGCCAGTCCCCGACTCCCTTACACAGATAATTTCATAAACCACAATTTTTCCTACACCACCCAATTTTATAGTTTCCAAACATTTTAACGATCATACATGATCCTGGAGCCTAAAATTGGAAAGAAAAGTCCACGGTTAGTGACTTGCTCCGTTATCGCCCGAACTCTGTCTCACTTCGAACAAATGTGGGTGTTTCGAGTATGCAAGCTGGCATGAAAGGTGTCAAGGTGTCAACCAGTACACGTAAGCAACAGAAATTTTGTGAGGGAAACGACGTGTTTGCGTTGGACAGAACCCTCTCTACTCCGTAGAGTCGGGGATGAAGCTTATTGTGATCAATCGATCACGACGTCCTGCGAGACTATAGCTCATTAACAATATTAATGTGAATCAGTTTCCTTCTCATTTTCTTAGTGAACAACTTAAAAGGTACGCTTATCCATTGCATCATTCTTATATTCCCCTCATTTGTCTTCACCCCTACCCACTTATCGATAATTTGTCCTTTATGTAACTTCGCACCTTGCGATTGGGCAGATACAAGGCAGGCCCTTTAATCCGCAGCTTGTGAGAGAGATAGCAGTCTCGTTCCACCGCCTTTACAGATAACAATATCATCTGTGAGTCACTGATCTGAATTTATGACTCAAACTGCGTTATGTTACAAGTCGCGATCAACAGGGGTGACTGTACCTGTCGCTTCGCTAAGATGTCGAGAGCACAAGCACTTACTCACGAGAGTCAGGTTGACTCGATAAAACGCGCAGTCATGGGAACAATGAATATGGGCTATAAGCACCGCGACATGCTGTGTTCATAAAATGACAGGAGCACGAGGGTCACGCGGAAGAACGCGTGTTGAAACCTTGACAGGAACGCGTCCTAAATACAAAACTTCAATAGGTTATAAAAGCTGAAGCAAACCAACTCAGATAAAGCAACAACCGACGAACATGCCTCAGCAACTGACACTGTACTTACACAAGGTGAAGTCATGACTACGGCCTCGTAGAATCCCTCTACTAATTAATGGACTCGTGAATGTGATCATCCAGATTTCTCCGTATAGTCACAGGGTCAGTCTGTGCCACTAGTTCTGGTGCTCGCCGTTGACACCACTTGTAGATTGAGTTGGCGCTTGCAGAAGCAAACATCAAGTACAAGGCTCACCAGGTCGACCTCTTCAATAAACCCAAGTGGTTCGCTGCTACGGTCAACCCCCTTGGCAAGGTCCGCACTGATTCTACAACTTGGTTCCTGTCCTGATCGTTGTGACCAGGTACCCGCGATCACCTACGGTGGTCCAGACGTCGACCCCGCGGAGCCTTCCTCACTATCGTTCAAACTTGCAGAATCCAATGTGATCCTCCAATTTGTCGCAGAGCTCTACCCAGAGTCCGGGCTACTTCCCAAGGACCCCGTCGAGCGCGCCAAAGTGTTGTTCTTCATGGACGCAGTGGATCGCCACTTTGATAAGCCAGGCAACGATTGGATGTACGGTCGCACGGAGTCTTATGAGGTATATCTGAAAGGGGTTGAAATGATCCAAGGGCTTCTGTCCGAGAGTGGCGAGTTCGCTGTGGGAGATCATTATACCATCGCCGACGCAACCATTGGGCCGCTCCTTTCGAGGTTGAAAATTACTTGTGGAACTGACATCGGAGTATTCTCGGTTGGGCAGGGTACAAAACTCGGGGAAGAGTTGAAAGCGCCCAAGTATGCCAAATTTATGAAGTATGTCCAGGCCATGTTGGAAAGGCCGAGCCTGAGGGACACGAATGATGAGGTGCGTCCATGTATCGAATACCTCACTCGCTCACTGAATGGTAACATGACCAGGCATATCTGGCGGAAATCTGGAAGACGTTGATTCCTAAGCGTCGAGACTAAGTTGACAAAGCGCTTGTACCTTGCTGGAGAGAAATACCTTTTGCCTGGTCCCGGTCATGCTTCGTGTTTATATGCTTAGGACATTACTACTTTGTAGGACTCAATACCGCAAATGTCTATTTGACGCCACTCATGCACAGCTCACAAAATCCATAGCAAAGTAAGGCAACCATAACACAATAGTGACAACACCAACGTCGCATCCCACTCTCACGTGCACAGATGCAGTGTCGGCATCCTTCACACCTATCACCGCAAGATTAGGACTCGGATCAAAAAGCCACTCCCCTGCTCGTGTCTTCACAAGATGGTCACGAAGACCGACTTGTGAAGAAATAGAAAAGTCAGACAAGGAAGCTGGTCAGTACGAACCCGTATCCAAAAACAAGCCAGCACCAAAGCAAAGTATCAGTAGTGGCACACAGATATACATACAACTGACGAAATGACGAAAAAATGGGTAGAGTGATGTCACGAGGTTGCAGGTTGAGACAGTGCGACGAGGGCGGCGTGGGATGCACGAGAGACTGAATGCGAGGCAAAATTGCCCCAACAACCAGTCTTCTTCTTGCGCAGGTTGTTGTTTTGCCGTCTGTATTTGAGGGACTGCAACGTCGAGTGTGACTGCGCAGCAGAAACAGGTTGAGGTGCTACCTAGTACCTCTGGAGATCCGGTCATGTATGGAGCAGAATGAAGCACGCGTGATATACCGCCTACCCTTGTCCCTTTTACAGAGACTATGGTCCATTACGGGCTTTGGTCCTGAGCTGCGCACGAAGAAACTGCGCTTGGGACATTGTTGCAGCGCAAACGGACTCTGTTGCTGTCGGACGGTTTCGAGGGGCGCTGAAGATGTTCCAGAAGCGGCGATCCGAGGATAGGTGCAGAGGTTGTGGATGAACCGGAGGATGATATGATTGGGTCTAGGAATACTTAGCGTCATTACCGGTGCTCTTTAGTAGAACTTCAAGCTCAGGTATAAATATTATATTACATAATCAGATTTGAGCCTGATGCTAACCTGACAGCAGGTTACGAACTTCCGATTCAGTCGGACGTTTCCCATCCACAACCCGGACAACAACACTGTATTCGCCTTGGCTTCAAACACACTTTTCCTGACCCAACGATGCGACTGTGGAGAAGGTCTACAATCTGCGCTTCTGCTAGTGTTCATCACATCATGGTATCTGCACAGGTACTGGCATACTGCCTGCATCAGAGCCGCATGCCAGTGGGAAGTGACACCAGCCTCGACTCATTTTCGATAATTGCTGAAGTGCGAGAATCTATGAATGATAGTCGCTATTCAAAGATCCTGGCACTTCTGCACATATCTAAGTACTACTATGCTGTCTATTTCGTCTATCTGTGGAAAAAAAGTTCAACCATACTTCAAAAAATCAGCAACAAGATAAAGTGATCATATGTACGGTACACACCACCTAAGCTGCGCGCGTACGGCTCCTCCAAAAACACCAACACCAACACCTCAAACCACCTTCACAGACACACATCAGTGAACCCGTGCACAAATTAAAAGGTCATATATATCATTATATAGGTCATAATCACTAGAATCCACATAAATTTGCTATCATCAATGATATGGTTATGTTTGGCCTTACAAAGGAAATGAGATGTTCTGATCTACATATCAAAGTGTACTGTTCACCTATAGACTGGAGCTTAATCAAATTCAAAGTGCAAGGAAAGGAGGAGCAACAGGCCATGGTCAAAAGACATGATTCAAATCGCCATAACAGTCCATCTATTCATCCTTTCACCTTTCACCCAAAAAATAATGTTTTCTTTACATGTCCTACTACTTCTTTATGTAGGTACCAAGCATAAAAGAATGTCAAGTTTAAAATATCGCTATAGTTCTCTCTTTATTGGAGGATTTTTGTCATTTCTTGTTAAATGTTCAATTAAATTATAAACCCTACAACATTCACACACCAAGCAAGTGTTTGTTGAATGGACGAATCATAAGTTTATGTCTTGCTTTAGATCTCAACTGAAACTTTGGTTGAAAGCAAGAATAACCTATGTATATCATGTTTGAAGACACTGAGGAATTTTCTTTGTATGGCAAGTCCTCACCAGCGTCATACTGCTTGCTTTAAATTTGAAAATTATCTGTTTGAGTTCTCAGTCACACCACATCCTTGTCTGATGCGGACTCCACTTATATATTTATAATCCTGAAGACATCAAGAATATCTAGCATAAAGCTGTATATAAAGATAATTGCTAGACTATCATAAGCATAATCAGTGACATGTTGATTTTGATATGTAACAATAGTGGGATTCAAAGCTGGCCTTGAAACTTGTTTGGAACTTCCCTGAAACATAAACAAACATGCAAACTTTTCGGAACCCTGGCAGTAGGTATCGGAGTCTGAAATCAAAACTTTATGCTACACGGGCACGATGCCACCAATACGTTCACCCACTGTAAGGCGTTCAGCACGCCTCAAGCAACTCTCTAAAAAATCAGCTGGTCTCAATATGAGTGAAATACCGCCACCACAACCGCCACAACCTCCACAACAGCCACAACAGCCACAGCAGCCACAGCAGCCACAGCAGCCACAACCACCACAACCTTTGGAATCCTCACGTGGCAGGGGGAGGGCTAGGGCTAGGGGGAGAGTGAGGGGTACTACTGTGACTCGTGGGAGGGGACGAGGACGAGGAGGAACCGACCATCCAGATCCCCCCCAACATCAATCTGCAACCGATCCAGACAACGAACATACTACAGGCCCTGAAGATTGGCCTACAACTCCTGGGGATGACACCAGCTTTGCCCCCGCCAAGATCAGGTGGGAGACCGCCGATTTTGATGGCACTACAGCCCTCGTATCCTGGCTTGCTGCACATCCAGCCGATTGTCGGATACTCTTCTCCGATAACAAGAAGAATCGCAGTGCGATGATCAGCACTGATCGTCCTTCGGGCAAGAGTAAAGCTGATATCTACCTTGTAATCGCCAGACACGTATTTGAAAACGACCCTACATATGGGACCTGGTACGCTGTAGAAGTGAACCAGCCGAAGTTCGGACAAGCTGTTGCCAATCGTCTCGCATAGTACGTCCATCTTTCTCCTTACATGTGTATTCGCTAATGAAATATTAGTCTTAGGGGGAAGTATAAGGCTGCAACCGATCGTTTCGGGATGACTGGCGCTGGCGTCAACCCTCTTGACCCTCTATCTAAAGTAAATCTTCGAGGTAAGTTTTATTTTAAATCATTTAAATTATCTTACCAAGCTAGAAAAATTGCAGCGCAAGTATCATCTGAATTCCCATGGTTCGAAGACCTTGACGCGCTGTGGAAGGACAACCCTGCCTTTGCCCCAAAGACCTTCTCCTCCATTCCTGGAAAAGATCGCGCTGGTGGCCTCCATGCGCTGACACAGCCTAAATGTAAACAGACCTCTCGCACTACTGGCAAGCAGGTCACCTCTCATCCCACAAATTCCAGCACCACCACAGATGATTCCATGGTGCGCTCACAAGCAAAGGGGAAAGAGAGGGCTCCAAATTTTGAACCCAATGACGCCTCTCATCCTACCGCCTCCCAATTTTTTTCCAACACCAACCCTAACCTCGACGATATGGACGCCGACCTCAACGATATCAATGCCGACAATTTACTTGACAAAGGCGTGCCCCCTGCTACCTTGATTGGGGGCCACAACCCTCCATATGACCATACATACGACGACTTTGACCCTGCACTCGAGGAGCACGACCCCGGAAATTGGGATGATGGCGGTGAGGAGTTGGATATGGAGGTGGATAACGAGGAACAGGATAACATTCAGTGTCCAACCAATAAACGCCCTTATCAAACAACCCCCTCACCACCCCATGCCTTCAAGCCAACAAATCGCACCTTGCAGTATGATTGTCGTGAGGCAGCCTTCACTGGCAAGTCTCATGTCGCTCGTACCATGGATCATGGCTCTCCTCGTGCAAAAAAGCCAGCATCTATGGCGTCCTCGTCGGCGAATACCCCCAGCTCGTCCGTGCGGACATATGCTTCATCAACCCGCATATCACAAGACCTGCAGACCTTGCACAGACCCGGACCGAAAAAGACTGCACACAAGCGCAGCCTTTCAGGGCGTGTTCAATCGGGAACGTCAGATGTGCTTGACCAAGTGGGGTCTCTCACCGACGATATGAGTTATATTTACTCTGTGAAGGAATCTGCCTCCGAGTACAAAATTGCCAAGGTCAATGTGCTCCGCCATGAGCGCGATATACAATTCCAACAGGAGCAGGGTGCAATTGAGCGTGGTGAAGCTGTTTCAGTGCACAAGCGGTCACAGGAGGCGAAGACACTCGAGCTTCGTCTTCTCGAAGCCCAAGCCAAAGTTCAGTCAGAGAAGGCGGCGGCCCTTCGCCTCGAAATTGAGTTGATTACTCTCAAAGAAGGGTCGACGTCGAAAGAGGCTTGATTTGCTGTTTGCTCGCTCGCAGCTGTTGTTGTACTTGTTTGTGTTGAAGCTGTTGTGTTTGTTCATTTGTGTTGTATTCATCTTCAAAGTCATGCGCATTCCCTAGTCTTATTCTTGTATGCCCAGTATGCCTTACATGTTCTATGTTCCTAATACTATGTACCTGGTGATTGCCTACCCCTGCCTCCTCTCGAGGGTTTCGAGCAAGTACTCCATCAACCGACTGCGAGATGCCTATCCAGGTGTTCCATCATATGACATATCACCGACTCCGTCCTCACCAGCATCCTCCTCTCGTTCCTCTTCAAACCCATCCTGCCCTGTGGCCCATTGAGTAGTAGATATGTGGCGCTCTTCCTCGAAGCGGATGACCATGTTGTGTAGGATCAAACAGCACATGATCCAGTAAGACGTATACTCGAGGTGTTTCTCGGTTTGTATGAGATGCCGAAGCTCGCGGAGAGATTGGAAACGGCCTTTGAGAGCTGCAAAGACATGCTCGATGCGAATGCGGACCTAACCCCAAAAATCGGCAAATAGATACAACAAAAAAATAGTATACGTACCGTAGAGAGATTATAGTTGAATTTTTTCTGCACCCTGCTGAGTGCGCCATTGCACGGCTTCTTGAACGGCACGATGCACCACGGTTCCAAAGGGTACGCGCTGTCGGCCCAGATCCAGTGGTCGTCTCCAAGGAGCGCCTCGTGGTCTTGATAAACGCGTGTGGAGTGAAAAGCGTATGCATCGTGGGCACTACCGATGTGGCCAATTGAGTAATCCACGATCAGAAGATTGTGAGGCATTGCCACTACCTAGACATATATTAGTTGAATGTGCAAGAAAAAAATGAGAAATACTTACCTGACAATTGAGGGAGTAGTCAGATTTTCTGTTGAAAAACGTCTCTCCGTAGAGCCCCGGCTTGTTACAAAGATTGATCATCGAGCCATCAGTAGCGAAGATACCGTTGCGCCATTGTGGGCAGATCTTTGAGACGTACTCTCGGGCACAGGCAGCATCATTAGAATTGAGACTTGGGAAGAATATGAACTGGTCATGATGCTCGAGTAGAGCGATCATGACGCGATTGGTACAGTTAGTGACTGATCCAACGCTAACACCCGCCCACTGGCAGACATCCTCGTTAGATATCGCATTGCCATAGTGACCTGCGCGATTGAGAAAGATAGCGAGTTGCAGGGCAATGGGGAGCTGGCGGTTATTGGGATTGTTCTGGAAAATGGGATTGTCACTGATACAGTCGAGGATGTTGTCGAAAATGTCAGGGTAGACGCACAGTTTCTGGCGAAAAAGATCTGGGCGATGGGCAGCAAAGTGCGGTAAGAGCTGAATCTGCGGTGCATGCATGGGGGGCTCGTCAGGGCGATGGAGGACTCGTGCTCTTTCTACTTCATCACGGAGTGCCGCGATATCCCCCAAAAGGCGCAGATACTGTAGATCGATGTTGGAGAAGTCGGTACCTGAACTGTCAGTTGAATCGTCTGATGTACTACTAGTGTCTGATATATCTGGTGAGATAGGGGAGAGTGGGGATATAATCATAGGACTCGGTATCGTATTATCGGAGCCCGAACTTGAATTGTCAAGATCTAACTCATGTCTAGCATGCTCTAACCGAGCTATTGTGACCTTCAGTGAAGCAGCATCTAGCTTGTGTAAGAGGTCTTGACGCGCAGATTGTCGAGGCATTGTGTCTAACCCTAACCTTAGATTTGGACTTCATACCGAGCCCTTGAAGGTAATCGAGCAGAGCTTAAAATCACACTGAAAAAGTTTCATGGCTCTTTCAAAATATGTTTCAACGCACTTTCAGTGCGTTTCATGAACGTTCAAAATCTTACTGTGAATCCCACTAATGTTGATTCTGTTTCTTCATCATATGCTTTTTTATACTAATCATAACAGGTACCAAGACTTGTTATCCTTGACACAAGTGTCATAAAAATTGCTTGATTGCTTAGCAAATACAACTTATCAGCCTAAAAGTAGCTTGAATTATGTCATAACAAACATGGATGCGTCCAAATATTTTGATAGGCAAAAACTTTAATAAGGGTACTATGGTAGTATGGAGGCCATGTAACGCTATGTGAAACAAAGTAAGAAAAAGCTAAGATCTAGTCAGACTCAAATTCAGCATCTGCCATCTCCTCCCTCTGCCTAGCCAGAGCATTGACAGACATAGTTGCTTTTGAAGCGTTGCTAATATCATCCCTACCGCGTCTACCAAATACTTTCCTACATGACTCTGATTAATTAAGTTTTAAGACAATGCGATCAACATACCTGGTCCACCACTCAAGAAGTATCTCAACCCTGCGACGTGCAGTACGCCCTGGTGGCTTTTCAAAAAAATCAACTATGGTCCTCCAAAATTGTACATAGTCAAAGTCTCCATCTACAGAACACCAGGAGGTGACAGAAGAGAGAGCGAATCTCACCTGAAATTAGATTAAGAATTAGATCAGAATACTAGGATTGATAAACACTTACTTGACAAGCTATGTAAGCTATGGAGTGTGGCGTTGAAGAAGAGGACTCTAGACTGTGCGATAAGGGTCAGTTACAGGGCAGTCTGCAGTCAATCCTGTGCGCGAGTATAAAGTCGGCCCAAAGGACAGCAACTGAGAAAGGGAAACCTCTAATGTGTGGAGGGAAACCTCTGATACTGGTCGAGGACTAGGAGACGCGCGACTTACACAACGCGCGATATACGAACGCGCACGATTATGCGTGGGTGCGAAAGGTGGTGCGAGCGTGCACGATGCAAGTAGCGCACGTGACTGAGAATTCTTTGGGTGAGACTAAGGGTTGTTTCCTTAGTAGTGGGAGAGTGCCTCAAGAATGCGAAGAGACGCGCGATGCGAAGGCGCGCGAACGAGCAGAGAGTTGTTGAAGAGATTTTAGATTGTGTGTCTGAGGGTAGCTAGTTACAGCGGGCATGAGGTGTGGGAATTCGATCCAGAACCAAGTCCAAGGACATGAACTATATGTAGTGGTAAGCGGCGCTTGTAGCGCTGAACCAAACCGAGTAGGCTAAAGATAGAATTGTAGGTAATATAGTAGGTAGCGCGCAGGCATGCGAAAGGTGACAAGACAAGTTAGCCAAAAGGAGAAACCATGGGAAGGACGCACCAATGGGCCAGCGAGGACATGGAATGGATGGATGGACGGGCGCGCGACGTAGCTAGAGCGCATGCGACGCCTGTCCAAACGTGATGGTGCACGAATGCGCAAGACTTGTCCTGAGGACTAGAGCTGGGATGTAACAAGGAATTGGGAGATACTGAGAGGAAGTGCCTGTATAGGCGCGAGTCTCTACAGCGTCACCTTCTTCATCTGGATGATATGAGCGACATGTTTCTTGACCTTGATTCCAGTACAGCTCTTCTGAGCCCTTCTGTTGTTAGCACTGATGTCAGCACCGTCACCATCAGCCTCAACATCCTTTGCAGATGAGGGCGATGTAAACACAGCTTTGTAGGCCTACCACAATAGTGAGTTAGCATAACAGCATAAATGCGTACAACCAACCTGAACAAGTATTTTCCCTTTGAAGAGACCCTCCTCCAGATTTTGTGCGTTGGCACTATACCTTTCATAGAGGAATGCAGGAAAAGAAAGATCAGTAACAAGATAACCATCTGAACGATTGTGTATTCCAGCCTTGATACTTATAGTATTAACCTGTCAGAGCGTAGAAAGTTACAGAGTGAATATAGACGTACATTGGGTCATTCCAATCAAGTTCTGCAGGACAGAGTAGTTTACCGCAAGCATCATTGATGAAGCCGCGATAGTGTTTGTCATCTGCATCAATGTGAGGATCTGGCGTGGAGTCCATATTGACCCATTCTGCAACAAGGGACTTTAGCTTAGCAGTATCATCACCTCTAGCCATATCAGCCCCTTGCCTAAGCTAAAGAAAGGCGTCACAATAATCCAATGATTTTATTTTACAACAATGCGCTCACCATTTTTAGCATATGGCAATACTCATCATAGTCCATCCCTTCAGCCTTCTTTTGGAACCAAGGAAACATGATGTTCAGGGCAACATATCCTAGCTGGAGTCTATCCTGACTGCATAAAAAACTTATTAGTGAACCTATGATTCAAACCAAGAACATTAACTGACTCCTGCGTGCTGCCGTCCTCTTCATACCTTCTGTCATTCTCACTAATAAGGTCTTCCACATTATCAAACAAAGCCACCACCCTTCTAATAGCCCTTCCTTTAGCGATGTAATGGTTTGTCTGCCTGTTGAATTATAGCAGTAAGCAAAGAGTATCCATGTTCAACTCAGAAATAACATAGGCATTGCAACCCATACCTTTCTTTCACAATGCACCCAGCCTCAAGAGTCTCCAGCTTCTGCTCAAGCTGAGTGATTTTCCTGTTCTGACGGGCTTCTCTGGCTGTTGGTGTATTTCCAGGTATCGGTGAGGACAGTAACTGGTCATGACTGGGAGTTTGTTCCAAACGTGATGGCGACTGATGCTGACTGTCTTTGCCATCAATGGCTGGCTGAATAATATCTGTCTGGGACATTGAGGCAGTGAGAGAAGAGGTAAAGTCAGCTAAGTATGTGAAACAAGATGGGATGTGCGCACTCAGAATTAGTACTACCTAGCTCTTTTATATAGGCTGCCTCCCCTGTTCATGGCTGCCGACAAAAGGACCGCGAAGAACTTGAACAATTACCATATTAAGCACAAGTTGCGAGTGCAGGGGCAGTGGAGGAAATAGAGTTACTCAAGCAAACAACAAGCGAGATTTACGCACCGCTTGTTCCGCTGCTGCATGAACCCTCCACATCATGCCGCTTTTTCCAGCTTAGCTTGCTCTTCCCAACTCAGTTTTTTGCACAGTACACGCGGCGGCTTTGGAGATCATGGCAGGTTGGGGGAGCAGTTGGTTTCCTCCATGGAGGTGGAAGTTGCTTTCAAGGTGGGCGTTATGGTGGCTATAGGTTGGTTGCAGAAACAGAATGAGTAGTAGGACAGCGCACCTGAGATAATCAATGTCTGGTTAGAATCCACAACATTGTGAGCTGAGCGCATGTTCAGTGAGTGACCTTGAAGCTGGGAAATGTTGATGGTGCCCTGAAGGGAAGATCCAACACAATCACAAAACATCATGATTGATGAAAGGACAGTGAGGGGAGACAGGTTAAGAGCGTGATGGACTGCTCTGATTAGAAAGAGCGATGGAGCCTAGTTGCGAAATGGGTACAAGAAGTAACCATACTGAAGCCTGTCACGATATTAGAAAAAGAAACAGCAACCTTAACAGTACAAAGATCAAACCAAAAACTTACTTAGATGATGGAGTGCAAGGATTGAAGAGCGGTAGCTGGATGCTAGCGCACCTTGAAGTTGATTAAGGATCAGCCAATTGATGGCTTGCTGGCAAGGCTGAAGACATCTCTGAGTGAAGCCACAGATTTGGATTTATCAATGCTAGCATACCTTTAAGTTGAAGACAAGACCTACTCAGATGTTCATCATGAGGTGGCGAAGGCAGAGCATATAAGATTTTGGTTCAGCTCACCTGAATTTGATCCGCTCCCTTTCCTGCCTCTGATTCTTAGCTGATCATCCTAATGCCCTGCTACTGAATGTTGCTAAATGTTGGCAGTTGCTCATGCCGCAGTCTGGTGAGAGTCTGTGAGCATTGCGGCAGGGTACCAATATGTTTGACCTACTAAGTGGCAGGTACACCACAGGGCTCAAGATCGTGATGATGTCAATGCCAGCGAAGGACGACAGTTGAGGAAGCAGTTCTCAGCACGATGGCCTTGGAGTACAAGTTGGTGGATGTCTGAGTCGTTCAGAACGTTCAAGGGGGATAAGTGCTGACTCTGCAAGACCGCGAGAAAGTTGGTGCTCACAACTGTCTCGCGCAACAGTAACGAGCTCTTACCAGAATTCCCAGGCTCCTTCGCTTAAGACATGGCAGCTGGAACTTACAAGTATCTTGAAGTGACAGATTCCGATCTTTCACTCCTTCATGTTGCCCTGGAATAGGCCTCTGCGGCTGCCAATGATCAGCCCAGCTGCGGCAGCATCCAGGCATTACTGGATAGGATATCTTACAGTTTAAGTTTGCCCCCTTCAAGCCACCACAGTTACTACTATCATCCAAGTCACCATGGTCATCCTGACTTGGCCTGCGCAACGTCTCAGACTACTAATACTAGGGGTGCGTACTTACATTTTCATCTCACTATATGATTATTGTGGGCTGACCATCATGGCGTTACTATGTCCCGCCCGGCTTGCTTTGTCATGATCCTCAGACAATGGTGATACTGACTCAGAATCCTGCAACTATCAGGACGTCAAAGAAGATGATGTTGAAACACTTAGCCATCATCATGATTGTGCTGTTGACACAACCATGTCCCCGCCGCAGTGAGTTCATGCTCTTTCGCAGCATTTCCCAAAGTCATGATTGATTTGCTCAAGTGCTAGCGCGCATCCCAATCCAGAGGCAGACACATCACCTATATCTGAGTCTCCATGGTAAGTCTGTCCGCACGTTCGCTCTTTTGCTTTTGACCTTTATTTCCTTAGCACTGACAATGAACAATATGTTCTAGACTTCTTGAATGCCAGCATCTCTGTTGACCAGGATATGGGGTTGGATGCCCAGCCACCTGAGTTTGACGATTTAAATTCCAGCCATTCAGACTGTGGAGCCCGTCCATCTTTTGCAGGCTACACTTGCAGGGCAAAGTTGACCAAGCTTCAGCTCCAACATCAACATCCCTACAGTCGCAAACGTGTTGGGAACTTCAACGATGACAACCCCCCCTCTGGAGATGTTACTGCCCATGGGCAAGTCGCACATGCTCTGATCCCTCCAGACCCTACATGCCCTCGCAATGGCCGACATCTGGCTTTACGCGCTACATGGCAGGAACAGGCACATTCCTGCAGACCAAAGGATATGACTGCCCATGCGCTCATAGGAGCACTCTCCAGCGCTAGTATAGACTCCACTTCGCCATCTTCTAACGTTCGAACGTGGGTCGCAGACATCCTGTCTTACCTGGAAGACTCCAGCAGCATCAAGTTAGGAGGAGGTTCAGCGATGGAAGATGTGATATCATCTTGTCAAACAATTTCACAGCATCACACTGGTTTCAGCTTCGTCATAATGGTTGCTCATATGCAACTAGCAATTGTGTGTCAGAGATATGTACACTACTGGAACATGTACCATTTGTAACATTTGATTTTGATTGGGTGTTGCAGTATCATCAGAGATTCTGTTGATTCTTCTGGTGAAAAGACAAGTACTATTATCAAGGTGTATCAAAAATATGTCGCCAAGCTCAGGAATCCACCAGTGGAATGCTCTTTCTACAGATGGTATTCAACAGGTTGTAGGTACATCAGCTTAGTGGCTAGTGGGTCATTCCACATTCTTGTTCTTGCTGCTGGACTAGAGCTGCACAAGACAATAGCTGAAGTTGGGGGTCATATTTTTTCTGAAGTTGGTCAGATACTGAGGCGCCCTGAGACCAGCTGTGAGTGTAATACTTGCTTTTGCTTCATGTTTCAACTTGAAAACAACCTTCACAGCAACGCCAACATTGATAACAGGTTCCATAATCCCCACCATCGCTTGGATTCGATTCAGAATGCCCATGTCATTGGAAAAGCTATTTTGCCCTTCTTTTATTGAGTGTGCTGGCGTTGGAGACATATTGGACTGTACGGATATCACCCTCACCGATAAAGTTTTTGGCACATTCCAGCAAAAGTAGGTCATATCAATGCTTCACAATAGCTATATCGCTCACATATCGTCAGTACATATTCTCTTCCTGCCAGGAATGTGGCAGCTTGGAGCAGCTGCTCTTCACAGGTCATGCGGCCCAACATCATTATGCGCTGAGAACGTAATGTTGGCGGTCCCTTACGACCCGCTCTACATACCTTGGAACATTCACTTCCTCCTGTACCCTGGACGCCACACATTTCTATTATTAAAACATCATTCAGATGTGATCATAGTAACAACAAGTGTTTTCCTGCAAAGACTGATAGGAGGGAAAATGCTGCTTGGACAGAAGGCGAATGAGTGAAAGCAGAGGCAGGTTACGTTGTCAAGGATGTTGAGGACCTACCCAAGATGGTGCGTGAACTGATGAACTTTGTGTCGCCTCAATCTCAACATTCTCCTACTAAGCTGGATAACATTTATGTAGATGGCTGTCGAAATATGGAAGATGATACCTATCTATGAATTCCAACGGATGTTCTTTAAGGGCAAGTTCATATTTCTCCCTACGTCTTGGATATTGTTGAGCATTTTCTGTTTTTAGAGGAGAACTTGAGTTGCGCAACTCTGATGATAGTCTCATGCTCTTTGCCTGTTCATCTCTGCCGGACAGAATTCGTTGGAACCTCTACAACTCCTTGCTTGCTTGCTTTGATGGAAATGAAGTTTTGGTTGACAAAAAACTGGACAAGGACTTTCACATCCAAGATGGATCGCAACCGCAGACAGATCCTTCCAATACTACCTTCAGTATAGAGCAGGCAGTAGAAAACGCTCTTCAAAGCCCTTTTCAGTGTCTACATTTTTCCCTTTGGAATTGGTATATAACTAATGTAAGTCCTCTCAACTAACGAACTTCGAAATGAAATGTTGATTTGAACAGGGAGATGATGCTCCAACTCATATTCATCTCCATGATATGGCTAGATTAGACGTCAGTCGCACCAACTACTCGCAGTGTTTGCCCTACCCATCAAGGGACACCCTGCAGCATCAGCAACTATATCGGAACATTCAGAGTTCATTTGAAGAACTCTTCCAGTGGATAGAGCAGGTTGTGAGTTGAATAGCACTGTAGCTACTTGATTTCAAATTTTAACTCACTTCTATTCTACCTTGCTTTTAGATCAAGAAATGCCTGCCAAGGGAGTATGATGTGCTAGTGGAACTAGCACAAGATCTACCAGGAGGACATGTATCACCGGTGTTCCCATTTCTTTCCCTTGTGGTCAATCTTAATGTGTCCACAATGGGACATAGGGACAGGTTTGATAAAGATCTGTGTCTGGTACTCCCTATAGGGGAATTTTTAGGTGGGGCATTGGCAATGTTTGAGCAGAGACTGGTTGTAGAGCTCAGGAACAGTGATTTCATGCTATTCCAGTCCACTAGTACTACTCACTTTAACTTGCATTATGAGGGCAAGAGGGCCTCATTAGTCTGTCACACAGACAGAGGCTTTGAACAGTGGAAGGAAAGGTGAAATGGATGGGGATCAAATAATTACTTCAATTGATAGTCCTTCCTTTCATTCAACTAATACTATCATAGTACTAGTTTGCAGAAGTTGACCAGATATTTCATGACATATTGAGTACTGCCACATTTCCCAAGTTAGCACTAGTTCTACCAATAAACTTTGCTTTGCCTAGTACTACTTGTTGCATACCCTGTTATTTGGCGTAAATCACATCATTCAAGTTGTCTCCTCCAGCTCAGCACTAGCCTAAAATTGTTGATGAATACCATATGCGCAATATCTGGGAACCTATCATTTGGATCTTCCTTCTATTGATGGTGTCCTGTGAGGCGACCGGTTGCTCCTGGGAGCGTAAGATGGATGCAAGGGGCCTCAGCAGGCACTGTACAGGCTGTCATTTCTACAAGACATCTAGCATTCTGGCCAGCCTCAAGAGACAAGAACGTGCAAAGGAGGCGGTAACAGCAAATTTAGCAGGAAAAACTTCAGTGAATGGAATGTGACATGTCAGTACTACTATCAACTGAAACCTTGCAACATCATATTAACGCAACCCTCAGAGAAATTCACTGGTCAGGCTTGGAGTGCACCATGGACCCAGACCTATAGCACCCTGCACTGCCCTACTAGCACAAGCTGCGGCAGGGTGCACCATGGGCTCTAGCACCTTTCCCCTCTATCATTATGAAGACTCTGCTTCAGGGCTGCAGTTGCAACATGAAGATGATGAGGTTGAGATGCAAAATGAGAAGGATGATGCCAATGATGATGCCTCAGGTTAGTACTTTCTCTTGGGTACTGCTCACTGCAGACCGTCATCTTTATTGAGTTTGATTAATGATTATGTTGTTCAGGTGACCTGGAACCCGTGCATTCCGCTGGGCGATTTCCAAGACATTTCATAGATACCCTACCTTTGGATGAAGATCTCAATCACTCAGATCACAATGATGTCGCAGCTCCAAGTCCCCCTGCCCCATCCAGAATTAAATGTGTTCTTTTGACTCTCAGTAATTCACTCCAAACCTCCTTCAACTCTTTTGGACTCTCACGTTTATATCCACATCGCCCCTCATTTGAGCCTGACAAGTTCATTCCATCATCTCTACTCGCTACAACATCTCCAACTGTTGTTCGGTCACAAGATCCCATTTCTTCTCAAATAATATCGGGCCCACCCTACCCCTTTCCCAACATGACCATATATTGTCTCATGTCCTGGATGAATACTGGCACCACTTGTATATCTGAATCTAAAGTTGCCAGCCTAGTCAAAGATGTAATGTTGGCGGAGGATTTTGATCAGAAACATCTTGAAAAGTTCTCCATCAAGCAAAGCTTACGATGTTTGGACAAGGAACCGAGTGAGGAGGAAGACAGGATCATATTTCCAGATGACTGGATTGAAACTAGCGTCACCATCAGCATACCTACCAAATCAAAGGAAGATGGCGCACGGCCTTACACTGTTCCAGGATTCCATTTCCGCCCTCTTCTTGAAGTAATACGATCAGCATTTTCTGACATCCAGGCTGGAGCATTCCACCTCTTACCCTTCAAACACCTCTGGAAAGATCCTCTGGACGGACATCAAGAGCGCATATATGATGAGCTGTATACTTCTGATGCTTGGCTGGAAGCTCAAGATGGTATCCAGAAGCTTCCAAGAGAACCTGGGTGTTCTTTAGAACGTGCTATTGCAGGCCTGATGTTATTTTCTGATGCCACGCATCTTGCAAACTTTGGTACCGCAACGGCCTGGCCTCTTTACCTGTATTTTGGAAACCTTACAAAATACATTCGATCATCACCAACATCGGGGGCATGTCACCTTGTAGGATTTTTACCTATGGTGAGTCTTCCTGTCGCCAGCAACATCGAATGTTGTAGCATTAACTTGTTTGCCATCATAGCTTCCTGATTGTATCAAGGATATCCTAACCAGCCTACCACGTATATCAAAAACAGGAATGTCCTCATTTCAAACCCACTGTCGCAGAGAGCTGTTTCAAGCATGTTGGGAAATTCTATTAGATGAAGATTTTTGTTATGCCTATCGACATGGGATTATTCTGAAGTGCACTGATGGCGTGCTTCGCCACGTGTTCCCAAGAATATTCACTTATTCTGCAGATTACCCAGAGAAGTATGATACATCTGTTTCTCTTGTTTGACATCTAATGTACACGTTTGCAGAGTCTTAATAGCTACAATCAAGGATATGGGACGTTGTCCCTGCCCGCATTGCCTCACTCCAAAATCTTCATTTGGTTTGCTTGGCCTTGTAACAGACATGAGAAATCGGTTGGCCAATCTACGTTCATATGCTCTTACCAGGGTTATGAAGGCCAGAGATTTTATATATCAGGCAGGAAACACTGTAGATGGGGCGAAGGTAGACGATGCACTGGGAGAAGGCTCATGGGTTCCTGTACTGGTAACCTTGGTCTGTTGGTATAACTGTATTGATCTACTCACATGTTGTGCGCACAGAACCAATTTGTTGAGAAGCTAGGATCGCTAGGACTAGACCCTTTTTGCATGCTGGTGGTAGATTTCATGCATGAGTGTGAACTGGGAACCTGGAAGGCTCTGTTCACCCACCTTCTCAGGCTTTTGTACGCTATTCCTGGTGGTGATAAACTGGTAGCAACCCTTGATGAAAGGTGCAAGGCTCTACTCATTATCAGTGTTTAGTGACTGACATCTATTGAACACCTTGCAACCCAAGATTTCACCAGGTTCCTTCCTTTGGCAATGGGGTGATAAGAAGATTTGCCAATAACATGTCTGAAATGAAAAAGTTGGCAGCCAGAGACTTTGAGGATATCTTACAGGTATGATGTTTTTACAATATGCTTCATGTTCGCGCCAATAACATCTTCTCTGTATCTAGTGCTCTATTCCTGTTTTTGAGGGGCTGTTCCCAGTGCCTCATGATGCAATCATTCAGTCCCTCCTATATCGCTTTGCGCAGTGGCATGCTCTTGCGAAGCTCAGGATTCATTCGGATTCTACATTAAGCTTTCTACAAGAAACATTCACTAATCTGTCTCAAAGGTTGCACCATTTTTCTTTTTATGCTTGCAACGCCTTCACTACAGTGGAACTACCAAAAGAGAAGGCGGCTCGTCAAAAAAGGGCTGATCAGTCTTCTGGTACTCAGAATGCAACTGCTGATTCCAATGGCCCCAGGGTCAAAAAATTTAATCTCACCACATACAAGTTTCACGCTATGGGAGACTATATCAGAACCATCAGTATCTTCGGAACAACTGATTCATTCACTACCCAAATTGTGCGCCACTATCTCATCACCACTTACTTCACAATCAGCTAATGATACAACAAGGGAGAGCTCGCTCACAGAGCGCTAAAAGCTTTCTATCCACTTACTAGCAAGAAAGATACTCCGTCGCAGTTGGCCAAACATGAGAGGCGAAGACGCATACTTAAGAGGGTAGCAGAAGCTGGAGCGTTATCTGCATCTAATAATCATTTGTCACCTGCTGAATCGCCTTCAATATCCACATTGACTGGATATAGCATTGGTACTAATCAAAACACCCCAGTCAAATTATTTACCTTTCTTGGGGAACATGCAGGAGATCCCACTCTTAAGGTATGAGCATTTACCTTGAACATGTCTCCAATCAATGCTCAATTTTTTTAGGAGTTCATACCCAAACTAAAGGACCATATTCTTTACCGCCTACAGAAGTTGGATGTTGACCATTGCGGCCGCACATTCACTGAAGAAGAACGCAACACAGTCATCATTCCCAACAATACCATCTACTCCATGCAGACCTTGCAAGTTCACTACACAACATACGACCTGAGAAGGGAATACGACACCATCAATCCCAGGTCACATCCTGATATTATGGTGCTTACCGGTGAGAAGACTCCTAGTCATCCCTACTGGTATGCACGCGTCCTGGGGATATACCACATGGAGGTATGGCTTAACCAAGGAGAACAGCCGGTAAGGCAGCACCTAGAAGTCCTGTGGGTCAGATGGTTTGCAATGCTACAGACTCACAAATCTGGCACGCATGCAGCACGTCTTCCCAAGGTTGCTTTTGTGGAGGAGACGGATCAGGATGCATTTGGATTTCTTGATCCTGGTCAAGTGATAAGAGGAGCGCATTTGATTCCTGCTTTTGCATCCAAAAGAGGTGTAAGCGCCCTGCACCATGGACCATCATTTGCACGCCCTGGGGGTGAGTTTGATGACTGGGAAGAATTTTACATTGGAATGTGAGTGTAAATATCAATTCTACCTTGAATCCACCCTTTAACTATTCATTTGATAGATTTGCTGATAGGGATATGTTCATTCGTTACACACCTTACAGCGTTGGGCATCTGCCTATGTTGAGGAAGATGGCAAGAGACTGTCTTACCTCCTCACAGACGCCTGAAGACATGGACATTGAAGAGCATGTAGAGGGCGATAGTGGAGACAGTCAAGAAGAATGGGATGATAGGTTTAGTGATGATACAGATTTAAATGAGGACTCAGAGCTGGAAGATGAGGGAGAGGGAGAGGGCAGTGATGAGGAGGTCGATTTGGATGAGGATATGTTGGACGATCTTCCTTCTTTTTGAGTGAATTATTTCATCTCAAGTTTTAGATTCTTTCATTTCAAAGGAGCTTATGTCCCCAGCGTCAAGTAAAGGTTTAGTACCTTCAGAGCTCAGCAAATCCTTAGACAGCGGCTACTTAAGGCCGTGGGAAACTGTCACGCGCGACAGTTATGAGCACCCATTTTCCCACAGTCGGTGCTTCAGCTTCCTCCCCGGAACTATGATGCTAAAATACAGCAACACCGATTCTTATAACAAGCCTACCCCCCCCCTCATTGGCAACAATATCGCTGAGGTTACAGAGATCAGGACTTGAAACTCCGATTCCGCAGCTTGGGGTTGAAACTCCCCACGTTTCTGACGGAAACCACACGCTGCACTGTTGTAAGACGACCTCAACATTATAAGCATAAGCCCACCCTGCTGCCATATCACACCCAGTCCAACATGAAACCTGAATCTTCCTATAGTACTATCTCCTCCCATGTTTCAAACTTAACGCCACCGCGCTCTCCCAGTCAAATGTCTGAGTCCTCAGCTGAATTCTCCTTTCTTGGCAGGCGCACTCCTACTAGTACCCATCATCAGTCAAGTTTATCTCCCCCCAGCACGCCTCTTCCAAGTTCACCCTTTTCATCCCCCTCCCGTTGCTCAGGTATTAAAGATTTAAATTTTGTATATACCTGAAATATTTAAAACTTTTCATAGTCAGCACAAATGAAGGGGATTGCAGGTTGCCTTTAACGCCGGATTCAAATCTCTCGCATTCTGGAGGTGTATATCGCACTGGTCTCAAGAGTAACACACACAAACCCTACAACCATCCTTATGCTCACCCAGCTTCCTTTGAAGACGATGACATCTTTGACAGGATGATAGGGAGACCCTGCAATAACAATGTTGAAGAAATGAATCAAGCGGTAAGCCCTTCCAAATTGATTAAAAATTCTGGCTCCATTTGATTATATTTTCTAGACTACTGATGTGTTTTTACAAGGCCTTAAGGGCCTTTCCCATGATTCCTTATGCCATGCAGTTCACTACAAAGAAGCCGTCTATCAGCGCAAATGTACTTGCGTAGAGATGGCAAAGCGAGAATTAGATGAAACATCCAAGTTGCACACCCTCCTTCATTCTATTAGCCGGGATACGGATCTGGAGGCTGCCATGGCAGAAAGTGAAAGGAACTTCTTCATGAGGATGCTGGTTGATCGCCAGGCCACTCTCCCACACCCTTCAACCAACATCTCCTATTCTCTTGCAGCACAAGCTAGGGACAAGAAAGCTCTGGGCCAGACTGATGCAGAACTCACACTTCTACAGTGTCATGTGAAGGAGTCCAAAAGACCTTTCACATTGTCTGTTGAAAGGATCCCAATCGGCCTACGCACCCAAAGCGCCAAGGAGTAACACCGCTTTTGTATGTATATATCGCCTTCTTTCACTGATAACCGTGATTCAATTACTCAAAGTTGATTTAAAAGATAATGTTTGTCTACCTATCCTCATCATTCTTATTTTCGCCTTGTGGCCGGTCTTTGTTGTAGTTTAGGGTGTAGAACTTATGCAAGCTTCTTGATGCTTCCAATACAAGACATCATTGACGCTTTCCTTTTGAAGTTTTGCTCTTGAAAGATTGTTGATTTTGACTTGGAAGCGCTGGATAAGATCTATAACTACATGATCATACCCTTCCCTTATCATCGCAACCTCCTAGCACTCATTTGATGGATATTTCTCCCTCAGGAGGTGGCTATCCTTGGAATAATGACATTGAACCTGCAGAATATCCTTGTGATGGTACTGAAGATATACAAGATATCATTTGTAGAATTGAAGAAGACTTTCCTGAAGATTTGACAAATGGACCCCCAAGATATGTTTCTGTGCCCTACAACAACCCTCTATTCCAGCTGCTCAGTAGTGAGCCGCATCAGCCTTACTACAAAACTGGCCTACACTAAAATCCTGCATTACAGGTGTCCCAGGTCCTCAACTTCCAGTGCCTCACGCTCCAGCAGCAGCTCACACACCAGCACCTCACTTTCCCATGCCTCCTTTTCCAGCGCCTCAACCTGCTGCAGCATCTAGCTCCAGAGCGCTTCACTCCCCAGTGCCTCCACCTCACATTCCAGCACCTCACCATGTAGCATCTGGATCTGGTGCGCTTCACTCCCCAGCTCCTCCACACCAGGCACATGCTTTTTCCTCACCTGGCCCTCCTACGCCTGGCCCATCCACGCTTTACCCATCAGCACCTGGCCCATCCACTCTTGGCCCTCCTACACTCAGCTCTCCTACTCCTGGCCCATCTGCACCTGCCCCTGTTGCTTCAGCTTCTATATCCGCTCCTGCTGCAAAGGCGATAAACTTTGTTATGGTCATGGATGGGGAAAGAGGGAAAAGAGTCAGTAAGAAGACTGTACGTTGCGTTGGTTTTTTTTTACACTCACCTACTAAAGATCAATTTCAGGGTGTTATGAAAACCAGACACGTTCCAAAGATGCCCCAGGCACTCAAGGACTATGATCCTCACAAACCGGAGGATGACGCCACGATTGTTTTGATTGTGGAAGAGGCAGAGAGGAAGATGCAGGAGCAGGCTGTTAGGCAAATGAAGCTCACAGATCAGGGAGATAGAGAGTTGAAAGTGAAGGCTGAGCTGCAGGCCGCTGCAAATAAACACTTTCCAATGGATGCAGGTGAGTGTTGAATCATTTGATGGGAATTCTTAAAAATAAAGCTTCAACAGCCAGCGCTGATGCTTGGGCTGACAGGAACTGGGTAGCGCTCTACAATCATCTGAGCAAACCTCTGTCAGACATCATGCGCAAGCTGAAGTCTGTCGCAGAAACCCATTATATTCAAGGCTATGCCCTACGCCCTGGAGCTAGATCTCCTGAAGCTCTCAATGAGAAGAGTTACGCAATGAAGAGGGTCCAGGAACTCATTCCACCAGCAACGCCAGAAGATGAATTCGCAATATTGGCCTTCATCTTCGACATTCACTCTTCTTATCCTTTGGAACACCCAGTGATCTGGAATGTTCTCTTGGACACTGTCAGTACTCTCGGCTACAACAAATATATTGGAGAGGCTGAGAGTCTTGACGGCCTGTTCATGTCGACAGTTGCGGCCATTTATTCCTGCTTAGTACAGGTTCCAAAAGGGAAGAAGGTACAGTTTTCAAAAGCGGATCACTCTTTCATTTACGATAAAGTTGAACTTTTCATGAAACATGTTATCTACCCTGATCATGTTAAGGCTGTTAACTGGATTGAATACAGACGCATTACTCATCTCAAGCTCACTGCTACTAGTACATAGTCCTACATACAAGCTACTGCAACTTTACATCTAACAAATCAGCAATACTTCAAGTCAATAGCAATTCTGTTGGGACCCTTGACATCGCAGCTGTATGCAAAGGAATTGTTTACTTATGTAATCATCGCTTGCCAGCTTGCCTTTTGCTTCAAGTGCAAGTATTTGTCCGGTCACCAGCATCAAGCTTCCTCTGTACTCCTCCATGCAACATGCCAAGCATCGCCAAAGTTTTCTCAGGTGCGGTCAGCTCAACTGATTCTTGCTCAAATTTCTGATCAAATATGGTCTGTGCCCCACCACCATCTATCTGATGCGCCTGTAGCTAACAGTTCTTGCTTCTACAGACATCTTGAGCACGCTCATTCGCCTCACAGACCCAGATCAACCTTTTGCAGTTCAAGGCGAGGTGCTCCTTACATTTTTATTCCTCGTGCACTCTGCAGTACACCGCAATAGCACACCTGCATAACGCTCTTGGAGACGATATCCAGGAGCAGTAGATGGTTGGAGCATGGTTATTGGAGCTGCTAGGAATGCTTTGTGGGACAAGCCCTCTGATCATAAGCTTGACCGTGAGTGTCTGTCTTTTGTTTTGATGATTTGCGAGGCTGATGAATGGTATTATTGAAGTGATATACGCTCAGATCTGGAGATGATGAAGTATAGCTATCCAATACCTACCTTCAAGGGTGTAGAGGGAGTCACGCCTGCATTGAAAAGCTTGCCAAGTGCGTACGTGCTACCATTGTGCCACCCCATTTATCACTGACCTTCTTGAAGGAGGTTTGAGCTCTACGCAACTGGAAAAATAGAGTTATGTGAAAAGATCAGGGGAGCGTCCATCGACAGTGCCTTCACTGGCCAGGATAACGTGATGACAGAGACTTGGTAAGGCTCATCATACCATATGGGTATATAAACTGACGGGGTTCTCGCACTTGCAGCGCCGGATGCATTTACCACTCGCAACTGAGCCTGCTCACGAGTTCCTTGATCTCGGACGTCCTATCAATGGTTGCGAGATGCGCATCGTCGACCCCGCAGATGGCGCCACCTTGCGCCCTGAAGGAGAGAGCAGCGAGCTCCAGGTCCACGGACTGATGGTCTTCATACGCTACTACAACAACTCCGAGGCTACGTCCTCCAGCTTCGTTGAGGGAGGCTGGTACCGCACCGGCAATGTTGGCATCGTCGAGAATGGTGTCATGCGCCTTAGCGGTCGCATCAAGGACACTGTCATCATCCATGGTGTCTCATATGGTATCCCTGAGCTCGAGACCCACCTCCAGACCATAGAAGGTGTCACGCACTCATTCCTCGCTGCTACACCCTACCGTGCTCCTGGACAGGAGACTGAAGGTTTCATCATTTTCTACTCGCCAACATTTGACCTGGATGGAGCAGAGGCCTCTACGAAGCTCTTTGCCACACCAGCACCGGGCACTTCGGGATATCTGTGTGAAGATGATCACCCTGCCGCCTCAGTTCGTCATTCCCATCCCTGTGAACCAGATGGAGAAGACCACTCTCCAGTAAACTGTCTCGTGTGCGTCTGATGGGTCTCTTCAGGCAAGGCCAGCTTGTGAAGCACATCGCTCAGTCTGAGGAGCTTCTCAGCAAGGCACGGGGCGCTACATTTGTCGCGTCGTCCACCGAGACAGAGAAGGCGCTTGCCATGATATATGCTGGGATCTTCAACCTTGCGGAAAGTGAGATGTCGGCGAGCGACAACTTCTTCAAACTTGGTGGTACTTCCATAGGTAAATACTTTTTACCTCGCCGTAAAGGCGATCTTTACTCACACACATAATCTCTAGGCTCAAGCGTGAGGGAGAGGCACACTTCAACCTACCTGAGATCCCCACCATCCAAATCCTCAAGCACCCCGTCATCTCGAGCCTCACAAACTATGTCAACGCCTTGCTCTCCAAGGACAGCCAGACTGAGGAGTATGACCCCATCGTTCCCCTTCAGCTGACTGGAAACAAGACCCCAATCTTCTTCGTGCACCCTGGTGTCGGAGAGGTCCTCATTTTCGTCAACCTCGCCAAATACTTCCAGAACGAGCGTCCATTCTACGCTCTCCACGCTCGTGGTTTTGAGCCCGGCCACCCCTTCTTCACCTCCATGGATGAGATGGTGTTGTGCTATGCCGCAGCAGTCAAGAGGACCCAGGCAACGGGACCATATGCCATCGCAGGCTACAGTTACAGAGGTGTCATCGTGTTTGAAGTTGCAAAGCGGCTCGAGGCCATGGGCGACGAAGTCAAGTTCGTCGGTCTCATAAACATCCCTCCTCATATCGCTGACCGCATGCATGAGATCGACTGGACAGGCGGCATGCTCAACCTGTCGTACTTCCTCAGTCTCATGTCAAAGCATGATGCTAATGACCTGTCTGCTCCTGCATCTCAGGCTGCTCATTCTCGCAAGACAGAATTCTAGGACCTCCTTTTCAACTATCCACTCCAACGATATGTTCAAATCGTCAGTTTTTCTCAGATGGGCTTACTTCAGATCTCGCCTAGCCTCAACCTCTTTCTTGAGTAGCTTGAATTTCTGTAGGACATTCTCAGCAGAAACACTGTCCATGATTCGATGTTGGGTGTAAGGCACTAACTCCACAGAGTCTCATGCTGTGTTGAGTTCAAACCCACGTGTCTTTGAAGACATGCGTTCTCTTCTCCCCTCTCCCCCAGTGTGCAGGGCATATATTTGTATGCGCTGCTCACCTGAGGGTCTATTGAGGTTGGTGCTTTCCTGCCTTTCTTGAGCTTATCCAAATGTACCACTGGTTGAGGATCTCTTCAAGTTCTCTGCTGTTTCACCTGTCAAATTTGTTTTGGGGTGGTCTTTAGTGACCTCCTCAAAGTTCACTGTCTAGGACCTTATGAATTCGAACTGTTCTAGTACTGATTTTCCACATAGCTTATACTGCCTGTACTCTAGTCTGTCTGCACCCAAAATGAGCAGGCGCGACCCACATGTCTTCACAAAGATTTTGGGATTTCCTCTTGGATTGTACGTGCAAATTTGAATTGATTTAAGAAGCATGAATAGCACTCTAAGAGCAAGAGAATACTTACAGTAAGTATAGCTAGTTGTGATTGGCATTCTCGCATTCAGCTCATCTACTAGTACCAACCATTGATGTGAAGCAGCTACACAACAGACATGTACATATCGTCCAAAAATATAGTGCACCAGGTCTCTTATGCGATATTGAATGACTGATCCTTCTTTCAGCCATCTGGGGTAAAAGCAGGATATATCAGACTGTCAAATGCACACCAAGGTATACAGGATTATGTGTGATATCAAGCACAGCGGAGCAATATTGCTGATGCGCAAAATCGGAAACTCCCGCCAAGAAGCGTCTGGCAGAGTTGAGTATGCCAGAACTCACGCAGAAGGAATGACCTCTGCTATTCCACCATCTTTCCTCCTGAGGAAGTTATGGACAAAATTCAGTGTCTTTCACATGCACAATATAAAGGATGTGGCTTGCAATCTCTCACATACAAGGCCCAAAGGGCGCAATTATAGATATGATGCTTAGTCTATAAAGGCTTCTCAATCAAACATTAATGAGTGACAATGAAAACCCTAAACTACTACCACATAATTACTCTACCATACCTTAAGGACCAACATTGAGCAATGCATGAAGTTGTTCCTTCTCGTTGCACTTATCTAGGTTTGATGACAAATCTCAAAGCTATTTGTCATCATAATGATGTAAATAATCTTATAATTCAAGCAAAAAAAAAAAGGCAATGCAAAAGCTCAACTAATGTACAAAATTTTACCGTAATCCCCTTAAAGGTTGCTAAGAGTCAGTTCGGTAAGCAAATGTTGACCAACATTTGGCCAATGTGTTCTCGGCTTTGTTCTCGGCTTCAAGCGTCCCAAACGTCGGAGCTCAAACCTTACACCTCATACCTGTACATCTACCATGAATTCTTATCTTATTGACTGCCATCGTTGGCAAAGACTCTGTACTTCTGTTATTGCCCTTACCGCCCTCTGTGCCAGCTTTACAACAGTCCTCATGGCTCAACCAGAGGTCACATCACAGACTGACAATACAAAGGCACATTGGCAAGACACAGAGGTGGTCGTTCTACTTCGTCACCTGGTTCAGAATCGGGCAGCGGGTGGCGATGGTGGAAGCTTCACAATGCCTACCTTCAACAGTGCAGCAACTGCTATCAATGCCGAAGCTGCGATCCAAACAATAGGCCCGCCAAAGACGGGCAAGATGGTTAAGACAAAGTGGACCTCGGTACGTGATTTTATTTTAAATGATCGTAAATTTACGAGATCGTTTTAGCTCAAAAAAATCTACAACCAAATCGAGATCTATCGCAACGTATCTGGTTTTCATTGGGACAATATGCGGGGGGCTGGAGTCGAGGGCACCGCTGCTGCCAGTGTTTGGGATACATATATTGATCCTAAGGTACGTCATTATACTAAACTCTATCGCATTTGACTGACGGCCAAAAAGTCACGAGCTGCAATGCGCCCCTTTCACAACAAAGGGTGGGCTCCATACGACGACATGCAGGCGATCTTAGGGGACAATAGCGGTGCTCGTGGAAGGCACGCTTTGCACCCTGCTACTGCACCCCCTCCATCCGTCAATACTACAGATGACGTGCTTGACGTTATTGATGGAGGCTTCGACTTTCTTGACATGGATATAGACACTGCTGGAGCCGCTGGCCCTAGCGACGTGCCGGACATGAGCCCTCACTTGATGTTGCCACCTAGCACCCTGCTTCATGCCACCTCCGCTGCTACTCAGGTGGCCAGCTCCCAGTCCAGTAAACGCATGCGCACCGACACTTTGCTCGACTCCATGGAGACTTCATCTCAAAATACTGGTGCCGCTCCCACAGTCCAGCCATCCTCTCCCACTTTCATCGACATTGGTGTCATCTCAGTCACTGCCGGCTCTCAAGAAGGCCCGAGTGTCGGCGCATGGCGGCACACAGACAGGGATGAGCAGTGCTGCAAAAATCGCTGCGAAGATCACTCCAGCAGCTGCCATCATGAACATGCAGGGTAGTATCAATCGCCTCACAGATGCTATCGAGAAGACCATGGTCGTTCTGCCTGAACCACTAGTCCCCACTGTACCAAACATCATCTCTCGTGGCCTGGAGATTATGCGCAGTAAAGATGGGGATCTGTCAGTTGGTCAGAGAGCCAGCCTCCTGCATATTTTTTCGCTTGCAGGAGGGGATAACAAGCTTGCTATCTATGTCGGGCTGGAGGATGACTCCGAGACACGCCAGTGCATTTATTTTAAGCCTCCTCACGTCTCCACCGCAGTAGCACTATCATACTATTTGTACCGCCGCTTGTTACATACCTCGTACTAACTTGTTGTATCTACTTCATGTACTGCTCATTCCACATGTATTTCACGCACCATTGATCAATTCTATGCCGGTTGGAACAGATCAGGAGTTGATGGCTGTGGTTGCTGCTGCTGACGAGAATCACTCATTGGAATGGATCAGGAGTTGATGGCTGTGGTTGCTGCTGCTGACGAGAATCGCTCGTTGGAACGGATCAGGAGTTGATGGCTGTGGTTGCTGCTGTTGACGAGAATCGCTCGTTGGAATGGATCAGGAGTTGATGGCTGTGGTTGCTGCTGTTGACGAGAATCGCTCGTTGGAATGGATCAGGAGTTGATGGCTGTGGTTGCTGCTGTTGATGAGAATCGCTCATTGGAACGGATCAGGAGTTGATGGCTGTGGTTGCTGCTGTTGACGAGAATCGCTCATCAGGACGTCGTGTTAGATACTGACTTACAACATATGTACATAACATTGGAAGGTACAACTACATGCTACTACAAGTAAGAATTAATCCAGTCCATACTCATCATCCTCCGAGTCTTCGTCCGATAAGTTGTTGTCGTCTCCAAGATCACGTCTTTCTTGCAAAATGTGCTGGTAGTCCACCCACATCGCTTCCGCGATGCAATCACGCTTCATGTGCAGATCGCTGTGCGCAGCTGGAGCTTCTACTGCTTCCGGCTCCCAGTTTGCAGTGTGCATATTACTGTCGGAATAGTCTGCATCAGGTAGTGTACCTTCTGCGGGATCGTGAAACCGAATGAAGTTGTGAATGCTGCACAACGCAGCTGGAATCTGCGCTTGTATGGTCATAGCATATGGCGGTGATAGATGGAGAATCCGGAAACGTCGTTTAAAGACACCGAAAATCCGCTCGATGACGTTGCGAGCAGACGAATGACGGTGGTTGAATAGTTCTTCTTTCGTAGTTGGCCTGTAAACAATCAGCACATAGCAGAAAGAATAATGTCGGTATGCTCACCTTACACCTGCACGGCCCCATTCTGCGAGGTGGTAGCGCACGTTACGGTATGGAATGAGTAGTTCGGGCCGCAGAGGGAAACCTGCATCTGCAAGGAAATATTTCCCTGCAGGAATTTGAAGGTCGTTGCCCTCTGCGGCCTCGTAGACACGTGCGTCTGTGGCCGACCCTTCCCAGCCAGTGAGCGCGGATGTAAAGTTAAGTTTGAAGTCGCACGCGAACAGGCAGTTTTGCGAAACGAAACCCTTCCGGTTGCGATAGGGACCTCGTTCGAATGTGCGAGGCGATGCGTGAATATGGCTACCATCAATAGCCCCGATGGTATCTTTGAAGAACGGCCAAAATTTTGGGTCGCGGCAAATTCTATCGGGGATGGAGTCATCCGGCAAGTGAATGTAGTTAGTATAGAATGGGGAGGATGAGAATATCTTGAGCATTTTGCGAAAATAACTACAAGACATCAGTGTATAAGTTATAGCTATTAGTGTGTACTTACCGAGAAATGGTCTCGTTTGAACGTTGAAATCTTTCGCCGACATGTCTGACAGACAGGCCTGTGACAGACGTATATAGAAAAATCGCGAGTTGTTCCTCTAGCGAAACGAATTTGGAGTTGGTATAGCCAAGGGTACGAAGCTCAGATATAAGCTCTGCGAAAGCATGCACATGCATGCCGAGTTCACACCGAATTCGTTCTGGGTGGCCAGACAACAGCTCCATCACCCAGGCTTCACCAGAGAGAGCTGATGTGTGATACGGCTCCGGATCTTTGGCATACACTGACTCTAAGAGATTGGCTGTGGCACTGATCAAGATGCTGGCAAGAAGGATTGAGTGTTGAATGAGCCGGCGTTGAATTTCTGGACGTTGGGGCACGAAACGCTGGAGTTCTGATTGAGGATCCATTGGAGTAGGGACACATAGAGTACGAATCCAAGGACAATATATTGTACCGCAATGGCCCATATCAGCGTGCTAGGGTTAGTCCGAATTCGACCATATAATTCAAACTCCGACATTCGGCGAAATCCAGGTCGAGAACACATTGGCCAAATGTTGGTCAACATTTGCTTACCGAACTGACTCTGAGTCGTTGTGAACACGCAAAGTCTTCATGAATGCCTCATGGTAGTCTACATTTGCAGCAACAGCAGACCTATGCATATATAAAGCAAAATTATATCATTCTTTAATTGTTAACGCCACCAAAACAAGGACTCATGAATTCACTGATGCATGCGTCTGTTCCTTCCAAATGCCCATGGGCGTTAGCTCCAACTTATCACTGCAGGATCAGGGTTTCAAGAGTGACCGTTGGCTCGGCCCGAAAATCATCTGTTTTCAAATTCTCGTCATAGTATACACCCTGCCGCACGGAATTCGACGTTGATCTACACATACAAATAAAGTCGACATGTTGACGTTGTTGACGATTCCATATCAATCATCCGACTCGACGGACATAGTTGTCATGATCAGGTGTGTGTGGATATATATTCTCAAGTACTGTACTTGCTATCATTATCAGTTCTCCCATCTCAGGATGACATTCAAATCTGAGCCTCTAACGGTTCATACAGAAGGGGCCGCCCTCCAAGAGGACAAAGAGCACTTAGAGACATTGGAAGCATGTCAAGTCGCCAAGGATTTGGACCCTCCCCCAAGCCTGCATGAGTTTCCCGAAGGTGGTCTGGCAGCTTGGGCCACTGTTTTTGGAGCGTAAGAAGACTCAAACTCTCTGGGCTGGTTCTTACTCGGTCTCCTCAGGTTTCTAGTACAGTTTTGCGGGCTTGGGTGAGTCTGGTGCAGGTGTTGGCGGGAAATGGCTCTGTGACTGACTCAGGTTAATAGGTATACCGCTTCATTTGGTGTCTATCAAGGTATTGCCGTGGACGAACTTAAGCGAGCATGGAATATCCAATCCATTACCCTGTAGACTTCTATACCCAACATTACCTGACAAATGAGACGTCGTCTGCTATATCGTAAGTTTCTACTTGGGTTTTCATAGCGGGTGTCCTCAAGACTCGTAGATGGATCGGGAGCACGAGCGCGTTTTTACTCATGACCGTGGGCCTCGTGTCAGGATCACTACACGACCGAGGATATTTGTGAGTGTAGATTTGTCGGATGCTCTCGATGTTACTCAGCAAGTTTAACTAGTTACCATCTCATGATTGCTGGATCGTGTCTGCAGAGTTTCTCTTTATTCATGTTGTCTTTGTCGAAACCCGATCAGTACTACCAGGTACCTCCCCCGGCTTTATAACCTCGTTTTCTGACTCGGTTTAGATATTTCCCTCTCAAGGCTTAGGCTTAGGTATCGCGTCGGGGCTCATTTATGTCCCTAGCATAGCTGTCATCTCGCATCACTTCCGACGGAGGCGCACCCTGGTTATGGCGTTCGTCGCTACAGGCTCATCGCTAGGTGCTATCATCCATCCGATTATGCTCAATAACCTCCTCAACGGCCCTCTCGGCTTCGCCAATGGCGTCCGCGCAAGCGCAGGGTTAATCAGCTCATTTCTCTTAATTGCATGTCTGTGCATGCGAACTCGCCTTGATCCGCCGGCGACACCGGTGAACTATATGGTGGCAGCTAGAAAATGCATTTGTGATGTACCGTTTATGCTCCTGATAGTGGGGTGAGACCTGCTACGCAGCTTCTATTGAATTCCTCCAACTAACCATCCTGTAGGGGCTTTCTTTTCCAGATAGGCTTCTACTACCCGTTATTCTTCTTTCAGCTCGACTCTATCAAGCACGGTATTAGCATTAACTTTTCGTTTTACTCTGTGGGTTCCAGCACTACGCAAGTTCATTCGTCTGCTGACAGGTCCACTAGCTAGTGATCTTAAATGGGTCCAATTGTATAGGGCGATTCACGTCGGGGTTCATTGCGGCATTCACGGGGGTCCCGAACTTAGTGATAATTTCGTCATTCTCGTGCGGTGTGCTCATTTTGGGCATAATTGGGTTGAGTAACTTGGCCAGCGTCGTTGTGCTTGGCGTGCTTTATGGCTATTTTTCAGGGCTGAGTAAGTAATTTTTTTCGGCTATGATGAGGAAGTTGCAGATGGGTTCATCATTCCATGCAGACACTGCGATGGCGGCTCCAATCATGGCTATTTTAACGCCCGACTTCTCTGAGCTTGGGCAAGTGATCATTTAAGTTTGAACGTACGAACCATCTGATCTGGATCATAGCGCACGGATGGGAATATGTCTCTTTACTCTTGGTGAATATTATCATTACTGTCACTTCTATGTTGTTCAAACTTGTCGCGATCACTGTAGGATTCGGAAGTTTGATCGGTGAGTACAATGGTGTCATTTCTTCAAATTCTAACTCTTTATCCAGGAACACCCATATCTGGTGCTCTGCTCACATCTAATTATACCTGGTGGATACCGGGTCTGTTCTCTGGGGTGAGTCGACCGTTCCATTATTTTATCCGGAATTCACGCCGAGTCCAATTAAATTAACTACATAATAGATCGTTTCACTGGCTGGTGCCATGGTGCTTGTCATCATGCGATATATGTTTCTCAGAAGGCAGCACGTTGACGTACTACATAGTGCTATTGGACAACCGGGCTGTAAGTTGACTCCTGAGTGAAGCTGTTATTATATTTCTGTTGCCTGCGCTATTGTTGTCATAATCATTAAATGCTTCGTATGTGGATACCGATGAGTTGTGATCCTAAACACCGGAAGGCTAACTCGAATGTGGGTCAGCCAAATGAATGTGGACCATTGGTACGCACACAAGAATCGTTCTCGGTTTCCTCCGGCGAGTGCCCATACACCATCCTTCCTAGTGGTCACAGACCCCTTGAGGCCTTTGCTTGGTTAAGTTATGATGAACGACGCGCGTCAAGTTGAGTGAGACGTAAATATCGGTACGACCGCACTAATCATCTGTTCGATGACGACCCGACAGATCGCAGTCGACTTACCGCCCTCCCAAGTTCGCACTTTATTGCTAGCTTCATGATATTCATATCGCCGGAAGCTCCGACACTCGGGTTGATGATGATGATGATGATGATGATGCAATAGTAGAGGTCTTTACAGCAAGAGCGAGCACTGTATATAGATATCGACATAAGACATATCACACAAGAAAAATATACCACGAATAAGAAAACGAGTAGAACTCACGAGACGCCACGGCTCGCGACAAAGACTCGATGGAATTCCAGTGTCTTTGGCAGTGTCAGGAACTCACAGAAAACTTCCACCGCGCCCACTACCAAAACGCTCTCCGAGTCCTTTGGCATCCCGAAGCAACTTCTGCCTCTGTTTATCGTCCATAAGTCGTCCACCTAGAGACATATCACGTTCATGATCCCAGATAACCGAGGATTCGCTCTGCTTGTGCGCCTCTTCCTCTTTTTCTCGCTCTAGTACATGTGACTCGACAAGGGCTGAGCCACGAGCCTTGCGCTAGCAAATAACGCGTCAAGTTCCCTTTCAAATAAACGAACAATCAAAGGACACATACTGTGTGCTCCTCGACTCCTCTGCGAATCTCCTCATCCCGTCGCCGTCGCTTGACCGTGTCATGTGAGTCCTCCTCTGGCGGTGCATTTGCTGCACGTCGTTTCCGTCCAGCAACTTCATCGGCAAGGCGTTGTTGTCTTTCCGCGGGTGTCTCAGTCCAAAGGGAAGATCCAGAATTGTCCCGCGATGGTGCAGCGCTACGTGCGAACTGACGAGGTCTGGCTTTCGTCGGGTCAAGTGCTATATGACTTCGATAAGGACACAACATAGAGAACCGTGTCTTGAATGAAACGTACACGCCAGTAAGTCGCCACTTTTTGGAGGCACAAGCATCCATTCCTCCCGCTGAAGCTTTTTCGGCTTGCTCGCCTCTTCCTGAAGTTTCCTTCTCCTTTCCTCCCTCTCCAAGAATTCTTCCACACCCGACTTTCCTTTTATTCGCGAAGCATAAGCTGCAGGAAGTGGTTGAGGCCCAACATCTGAATCCGAGTCATCATCGTAAGGAGCTTGCGAGCCAGGTAATGATGGTCCTACGTATTGTCGTTTTGGAGGCGGTGTATTCAATTCGCTCTTTGAGGACAAGGAAGGCCCAGCTGTGCGGGAGGCAGCAAGGTCGGGTGGCAGAGCCGGCGTGTAGTCGTCGTCTTCATCAGAATCCTCGACTGATGCGACGGTTGGAAGGAGGTGTGCTGGAATTTGTGGCCCTATGGAAGACATTTGGGATTAGCGCACTGGGGGAATTCATTTGTAGCTCCTAGCTTATGTAATCGTAACTACGCCACTGGGCCTCGCAAAGTTCAAACTTGCCTTCTGTTCAGCTCAGTGGCTTCTTGTGTCTTGCGCTGACTCTTGCTCAGGTTCTCTGGTGTCTATGTGACCAGTAGTCCCGCTCCCTCAGTGGACCACACGGCTTTCAGCGCTTTGCATGTCTATGGCGGGTGTAACAGTGAGCACAATGCCAAGATGAATACTTTGTTCACCTATCTTTCGCACACGCACTAGGTTTTACGTGTCTAGAAGCGTGTCAAAAAGGGTGCTTGGAACTGCAACATCACTGCCAGCATAGTTCAGGAATCAGTGCTGCTTTAAGGACCAGAAAAGGCGATGAGTAAAAAATTCAAACAGAAGCAAAACACCGGAGTTTTGCACTAGGTCAGTGGTCACGAAAAAAACTTCACATGTACCACCACGCACAAACCATGCTCCGACACGGACCCTCGGCCTGACGACAGTCTCTCCAGCCTGAAAGCAGGTTAACTTTGATGTTCCCATCCACGACCAATGGCACTGTACCTCCTCCGTCTTGGCTCAAAACACGCTTCCCCTGTCTCAATGATGTGACTACAGAGAAGATCTACAATATTCTCGGAATCTGCGCTTCTGCTTGTGTTCATCATATCCACGCTTACTAGCTCCATCAGAGCCGCACAGGAGCCCGGGCCTCTGAGTCGTATTCGATAATTGCTGAAGTGCAAGGATCTTTGAATTGCGTCACTGTTCAAAGGTTTTCGCACTTCCGCACGTATCGTCTATAGATCATCTGATCTGAATCTTGAAAAAAAAACTCAGCCATCCTTCAAAAAATCAATAGCGATGTTAAAGTAATCATGTGCGCAAAACACACCACCTAAGCTGCGCGCGTACGGCTCCTCCAACACCGACATCAACACCTCAAACCACCCTTACAGACACATGCGTCTGTTCCTCCGAATCTCCGCGGACATCCGCTCCGTCACACTCATTACCGCAGGATCAGGGTTTCGACAGTCGGCTCGGTCCGAAAAATCTATTTACAAATTCTCATCTTACAGACCCTGCTGCACGATCGACAGCCTTTGACAGCCTTCGACAAGCACATCTACAAACAAAGTCGACATGTTGACGTTTCCACATCAGTCGTCCGACTCGACGGACATCACATATGATAGGGTCACGATCAGGTGCATGCACATAAATACTCAAGTGCTGTACAGTTGCTATTATTAATCTCAGTTCTCCTAGCTCAGGATGTCATCCGAATCTGAGCTTCGACCGGTTCATACAGAAGAGACCGCCCTCCAAGACGACAAAGAACGTCCAGAAATATTGGAGGTATGTCAAGTCACCAAGGATTGGGACCCTCCCTCAAACCCGGATGAGTTTCCCGAAGGTAGTCTGGCAGGTTGGACCACGGCTTTTGGATCGTATGAAGACTCATACTCGGGCCTGGTTCTTACTTGATCTACTTAGGTTCCTTTTGCAGTTTTGCGGGTTTGGGTGAGTCCGGCGATGGTGTTGGCGGGGAATGGCTCTATGACTGACTCAGGTCAACAGGTATACCGCTTCCTTTGGTGTCTATCAGGGTATTGCTGCAAACGTAAGCGAGCATGAACCAGACTTCTATACCCAACATTACCTGACAAATGAGACGTCGTCTGCTATATCGTGAGTTTCTACTTGCGTTTTCATAGCGGGTATCCTCAAGACTCGTAGATGGATCGGGAGCACGAGCGCGTTTTTACTCATGACCGTGGGCCTCGTGTCAGGATCACTACATGACCGAGGATATTTGTGAGTGTAGATTTGTCGGAGGTTCTCGATGATACTCAGCAAGTTTAACTAGTTACCATCTCATGATTGCTGGATCGTGTTTGCAGAGTTTCTCTTTATGGATGTTGTCTTTGTCAAAACCCGATCAGTACTACCAGGTAACCTCCTTCGATTTTAAAATCTCGTTTTCTGACTCAGTTTTAGATATTCTTCTCGCAAGGCTTAGTCTTGGGTATCGCATTGGGGCTGATGTATATCCCTAGCGTAGCTGTAATCTCGCATCATTTCCGACGGAGGCGCGCACTGGTTATGACGTTCATTGCTACGGGCTCAGCGCTCAGCACCCACAAAGTCCCTCCGCCTGATGTTATGAACTTCGTCGTTGATATCCATCAACAATGACCTAGTACTGTCATTCCTTATGTAAACAGCCTTGTGGCACTCTGCTGACGTTGCGCTGACGATAGAAACCCCTTTGTATCGCTTTGATGAGAGCCACTCGTCTGCACATATGGGCAGTGGATTGACCACCACTCACTCATCTCTTATAATCATTCCCCGTCGAACTCGTATTGATATTCGTGCTAGTTCTTGTTGCGCAACTATGGTGCCGATCACTTAGAGACCACTACTTATGTGCAGTGGCCAAATTGACCTCCAGTAATTGATATAACAAACCCTAACCCCAAGTGTCACCGATATGGTTGGCAACTGCATGTGGATCTTCTGATGCAGCTCCTTCAATCTTAGTACTTACCTGAAAGCTTTGACATTGAATTTTGTCTAATAGAATTAGACTGTCTGACTGTGGTTATACCTCGGCTGCATTTTCCTGCTGAAGTTTCACTGCAAACTCAATTTCATTGAATATTTCTGGGGCAAGGTCAAAAAATACCTCTGGGACAACTGTGACAGCACTTTTGAGACATTGAAGAAGAATATAATATGCCCTTTGGTGATGCAGTCCATGCAGCTCAGTATGATCCAACTGTGGGAGCATCACATGCACTGCTGGATGGAGGCATATCAGACAGGCCTGGCAATGAAAGATGCTCAATTTCAGGTTCAGCAATTTAGTTCTACTAAGTACAAGTCACATAGATGTGTTCCCGAGACCGTGGCATGCACTTTTGACTGATGGAGGGTCATAATTATATATGTGGCCAAATTGACACCTTCATGAAAAAAATATCTCACTCAAATTTGATCCAATCGAAAATCCCTCTTGTAGTTTTACTCTACTCATCAAAAGGATCATTTCTACAAGAGTATATAAAAATCTGATTTTTTTAAAGGGGGTGGGAACCTTTGCACAAAAGTAGTGGTGTCTAAGTGATCGGCACCATAGACTAAGCTTAATCGTATACACGTCAACGGTCATACTACTTACCTCTATGAGCCGCACGGGAGCACAAACCTCCTAGTCATATTCGATCTGCTGAAGTGGAAAGTATCTGTGGCAATGGTTCCAAAGATCCTTCCACTTCAACCAAGCTTGGGTACTGTCTATGTATTAGCGTAGCACACCTGATCTGAATCTGCAAAAACACCCGAGTATAGTCCAAAAAATTCAATAACAAGATTAAAGTAATCATATGCACAATACCTAAGCTACGCGCGTACGTCTCCTCCAACACCAGCACCGACACCTCACCTCAAACCACCTTCACAGGCTCAGGTTCAGACACAGACAGACACAGACACAGACACAGACAGAGGTACAGGTACAGACACAGGCGTCTGTTCCTTCCCAGCCTGCACAGGCGTCGGCTCCTTCACCCTCCTCACCACAAGATCAGGACTCCACTCCCCTGCCTTCGCCTTCATAATCCACCGCTCCCGCTCCCGCATCACCTCCTCCCGTCCAGCAGTCACTAAATCCGCCTTGGACGGGATCCGCCACAAAAAGTCCTCCGTACCCGATACGAAAAACAAGCGGTACGTCCGGACGCATACTTTTGTTTCTAGTGCACTATGTGCGAGCACCGCTGGGGTATCAGCAGCAACTGAGGGAGGGACGTTCCTGCAAAACAAGTATCAGTGTTTGCGTGGGGAAGGTGTAGAGCAGTATGCACGCACTTGCGAAGAAATGGAGGTCTAACGCGGGACTGCGATATTCCTTCTGTGACAGGACTCTGTAAAGCACAAAACACATCAACAAACGCCATAACACCTTACATCAAGAAACACGCACCGACACGAACGAATCCACATACGCCTGCCACCTCTCCGCCAACATCTCTGAATCATCGATCCTCGAATCGTCTTTCCCAAGTAATTGAATTGTCATCGTTTTAGTATCTGGGAGCTGTTCCGATTCCAACCGCGTATGAATTGAATTGAATTGGATACCCAGAACTTGAAGAGGGTAGTAAAGAACGCACCCAATCTATCCGGAAAATGTTCTCATCAGGCCCAAGTAGATTTTCCGCAAACCGTCGACTATTAAGCTGATCTTGGATCGTCGGCGCTTGTAATGCCCGATCGCGCTTCAAAAGCTCAAAGAGATCTTGACTTCTAGAATCAGCCAACACAATCTGGACCTAACCGCACATCATCAAAAAACGATCGCAACAAGTAAAGTAGCAAGAGAACGACGCACCTGCTTGATCAACGGCCCAATAACTTTATCGATCGTAAATATCCGATATGCATCTTTCACCCCAAACATATACCGCATCTGTTCCTCGAACACGTATTGCTCGATCTCATTATCAAATAGCCTCTCGCATGACTCGAGCATCAGATCATAGAAATGATCTGCATGAGCAGCGCGGTCGTCTAGCTGAGCAAGTTCGACAAGAGACGGCATCCCTAGCGTCGTAGCGACCGATTTCGCTTTAGACGCTCTTTTGGGCGCTTCAATAGCGACGCGCGCACTGAGCTTTTTGAAGAATAGCAGTCTGGAGTATAACACCTGTAGCCGAACGAACGTTAGGAATAGAAAAGCGGAGAACCAATAAAAAAACCACGCACCTCTATAAGTCGCAAAAGAACATAAAACACAGTATTCCCAAAGAACACATTCTTCCTCGATGCCTTGCGCAACGGCACAACAGGCTCTTGTTCCCCCTCCTCCACGGCATCTACCTGCATCGCATCAGGTATCGCAGGAGACGCAGGTCTCGAAGCAGACGGAGACGCCGCTTCTTGTGCACGCGTCTTCCTCCCAGTCAACTTCGCCTGCTCGCTCTTCAACAATTTCTTCCTCAAATCCCCACCCGAAGAGATCCCACCCTTCCTCTTCCTACCCCCATTCCCACCCGCAACACTACCCGTCTCACCATCATCAGCATCCTCCCCCAGCTCAACTTCTCCCGCTTCCCCAAGCACAAACGCCTTATGAAACACCTCTTGATCCAAAACGAAAAACAGCGGAAGGAACGTCCGCAAGAACCCCTCGACGCGTCTTCGCTCAGGAGCTCCGATCTGCCCTTGCGTCCTATCCAAAAACGACAACGCCAACTTCACAGCATCCTGCACGACACCCGTATCCGCAACCTCATACGCTAACTGATGCCGTACCCTCGCACGCGCAAACAACGGATCAACAAGCGCAGCCCGCTGGCTCACCTGCGCGTCGCGCGCAGCTTCGATCTGAGCCACGAGCGCTTTTGCTGAGAGAGCCTTTTTGTCCGCGGCTTTACATGCGATTCCTGCGTGGTCCAAAGCACGAGAAGCGTTCCGGGCGTCTACTTCCCTCCATACTTTATTCCACTCCCTCTGTGCGCGCTTCCACTCTTCTTCTTTCTCTTTGAGGCGCATGAGGACGACGGGGATAGCGAGGGCCGGGGCGTCTTGCATCGCTTGCAAAACGTCCATTCCAGCCTCGCGTCCGTATATCTTCTTGATGACGCGTGCGTGCACCGCTTTGCCAGAGCCTCCGAGATTGGGCTTCAGCTTGAACGCAGATCGCTCCTCGAGCGGGAGTTGGGCGATTTTGGCGGCGAGAGGCTCAAGGATGGTGATGGTGCGTGTGGCTGCTTCGACGTGGAAATCGTACTCGTGGCGTTCTTCTTCGGAGCGGTGGAGGGCTTCTTCATAGATGTTTTTCCTGTGCGTTATGAATCCTGCGTCTTCGGACGACCAGGTGGGGTGCGAAACCCATTCGTCGTTGAGGACTGCGCGGCACATCTCGTCGCGCCCTGCGCAGGTGACGTTGGCTTCCTGTGTGGTGGTTAGTATGGGTTACTTGGATGGATGGAGGGCGCACGCTAGCTGGCATTCGGCGGTAGCTTCCTTGTTGGAGCCCTGCATTTACTCTGCCTGGACGAATTGGGACGATCACAGGGCCTCCCTGGCCTTGCGCCCTGGCCCAAGTCTGCTGCTGCTGACTCTCCTCCAACACCCACCGCTCCCTCTCGCGCCTATCATCCCAGCCAAGAATCTCCCTAAACTGGCGCATCAACTCTGCGTCTCCAAGGAAATTCCGTGCTTCACGGACGAGACGTGCAGTATCGATAAGCTCTTGGGTGAAGAGATTTACGAGCTTGAGAAACTCGTTGTAGGTGTCTCGGTTCCCCAGCGCACGCTTGACGCGGTCGAAGAAGTGTGTGTCGTCTGGTGGGAGGAGGGAAGGAGGTAGGGGCGGCTGTTTGAACTTGGATAAGGTCAGTGAGTTATCTGTCTTTTGGGAGTCATGGAGTCACCTTGGAGGGAGCTTTGGATGCTGCGGAGGCGATGTCCCGTTCGTTGGCCTTGCGCTTGCGCTTTTGAGGGACAGAGGGTTCGATGGGAGGTTGGGGGTCTGTGCGACGACGGACAGGCTTGCCATCTAGGGGCGTATTTGAGCGCGTGCGGCGTCCTGTCGGAGCTGTGAGATAGCTTTCTTCTGCTTCGTCAAAAAGAGCCTGGCTCTTCTCAGGCATGAAAATCCTAAAGTCGGCACGCAAATCGGGATCGTCTTTGAAAAGACGGGCGATTTCAGCTGACACTTCGCGCTGTAAAACATGCATCAGGGTTTAACAGGAATGTGAGAGGCAGAAGGCTCACCTCGTCGACGGCGTCGGTGGTGTTATGGTACTTGCCGAGAATTTCAAGAAACCGGCGGTACGTGGCCTCGTCGCAACGTTGCTTTATCTTTTGGACATACTGAACGGCTGGTTCTATAGAGGAGCTGTCGAGACTGCCGTACATGTTTGCGTCGGGTTCAGCCAATACGGTAGCTGGAGGAGCCGGTGGAACAGAAGGCAAAGAATCGTCACGGATGGACTGGAGCATTGTTCCTGTGGGCGTGGTGACAGTGATAAAAGAGGACTGTTGTGGGTCAGAGGAGCACTCGATGCGATAACCGACTGGGAGGAAAGTGTTGAAGCCCTGAATAAGGGAGGGGTGACCATTAAAAAGGTGCGAGACGCGTTTTATAACACCTGGTGTATCGATACTGTGGAATGATGAGGAATGAATTTTTGAGCAAAAGATGAAACGTACAGTCCACTCTTAAAGTCCTTCATAATGTCAAGGAAGCGGTTGTAAACATCTGGCTGGTCATGAAACTGTACTTTGACGGCATCCAGGTAACCCAAAGCATCTGTGACGTTGAGGGGACGTTCTAGTAAAGGCTGAGAAGGGACTTGGAATGAACCCATTGGTGGTAGACGTGAAGCAGGACGTGATGAAGGTGGCATTGACGGAGACTGTGGACGTGATATTGGTGGGATACTAATATCTCTAGTAATAATGATTTCTTGAGGTCTGTTGACGTCAGGAAGGGGGTCCGAATTAGATTTTTGTTCTTCCTTGCCGTTGTCCGAGGCGATTATAGTCATTGGAACATCTTCGCTTGCACAGGGTCCATCTGGGTTCGGGGTTGTTTCATGTCCTTCCTCACCCGCGCCTGTCTCGGTTAACTGAACACTATCAGTGACCTTGTCCTCGACAGTAGTCTCGTCTTTCATCTGCACGTCTGCAGTTGACATGTCCGTTGGCAGCACCGGTACAGCTGGAGTCGTTGGTGCAGCGTCCATCGAGACAAGATGCAGGTTGACCCAGTGCTCGCGATCAAGATCCTCACGTGCATCCGGGATTCGCCGAAAGTTTACTTTTCAAAAGTCTGACTCTCACGTATCCTGCCTTGCAAGTTGCCATACCTCTTCATGAACTTTCAGGTCGTGCCGTGCAGAAAATTATGCTAGTCATATTTTTTTCCACCGCTCGTCCTCAGACTGCATCATGTTCCAACCCACGTAGGTCATCTGCCTCTACACATACAGATTTCTTGGTTACCAAGGTGCTTGCTACGCATGGACACGACAGTCAACTGATCGCCAGAGTTCGGCGCCCGAATGACACTCGGAGCTTGAGATAGACCACGAGACACACCTTCCTATGATATGATAGAATCCATACCGAAGCGTTCTTTCGTGGGGCATATGGTGTAGCTGGTTATCACATCCGCTTAGCATGCGGGGGGTCTCCGGTTCGAGTCCGGATTTGTCCACATTTTTTCCTAGCAATGCAACCCAAGTAATGCAGGGAACACATCGTGAATTCGTTCTCTCATTACTTGCTTTGCATATCTACAAATCTCACTTTTTAACCCCAACTGCAGGGAAGCACAGACTGTAACCTGGAGGAAATAATTATGAGCAGGAGAATTAGCTTATCGAGACTTCGTATTGCATACATAGGCAGACCAAATAGAAGGAAGACGAGACGAAGCCTTCGATGATTCCCAATCATGGCTCCGCGTCACATTTGAATGGTGTCGATAGTACTTATCATAAACGACGCAATTCTCTCCCTCCACCAGCTTGCAAGGAGGTGTCAGCGCTTAAGCACTAAGCCAAATTCATTTTGGGGCTCTACAGATTTCAACTAAATAAAGTTAGAGTTGGTCGGTAACATAAAACAGGTGGTTGATTCCTTCAGTCGTCACCAAGCTGCCGCGTCCCACAAAATGACATCCAGCAGTTCAGTGGTCGCAGAAAAGGACGAAACAGGACGTATATTCTACACCACTATTGGACATCATAGTACCGACATCCCAGCTAAGAAGGTACGCACCGTGGCAAGTCTCCCAGTCTCGCCTCATCCCACAACTTCTCAACAGACCGCACGTACCACCGCTATCAAAGCACCTCTCCAAAATCGACTTTTCAATGCCAAATCCTTTCAGGCTCTAGGACATAGCATCTCAGCGATATTCCTCCCAGCTGGATATCCAAACACTGTCACTCCTGGTAAGCACCTCAACATAACAGTCCACCCAAGCTCTTCCTCATGTAAACGCATGCAGATTATCTGCAGTCAGTAGCTCCTACCGCTACATGAGCGTCATGGTCTCAAACATGACCGTACCTTCGTCCCAGCTATCAAATGTACAATGACGTACAGGAATTTTGCAGTTCTTTGTCGGGTTTGCTGGCTTCCAGAGGCGCGCTCGAAGGTACGCTTGCCCTTTAATGCAGATTCGAATTGCGTTCAGTTCGGTGATACAGGTTTTGGAGTGGGCGACGCATCAGCATCAGCAAACCAAGCGCTCCTTCTGACAGCACTGAAAGACGTCTGTTCGCGGTTCACAAGTAAGTTTTCCCAGTCTACCCCGCACCCCCACACCCACTGACAACGTCCCTCCAGCCATAATAGGCGCCTATTACTTCGGTACCTCCTTATACCCCGAAACCAAAACATTCCGCTTTCTCGCAGACGTCATCAATGACACCTCCATCGTCCTAGACACCATATCCCCATATTTCACCACCATATCCATATCCACCACATCTCCATACATCCCTTCAGGCTCGACTCTCCAAATTGTAGCGCTGTGTATGAGCGGAGCCATGAGATCTCTCTGTGGACTCGTCGCAGGCGGATCAAAAGCAGCACTCACAGACCACTTCGCTTCGCCCATGAACAGCAAAGGCGACGTAGGCGAATTGAACGCTAAAAGTGCGAGCAGATCAACTGTGGTTGCGTTGACAGGTGTCTTGGTACATTAAATCCTTTGAGCTTTAGAGTGATGGACATAGCTGACTTGGGCAATATTAATAGCTCGGAACGCTCATGGTTCCTTATATCACAACCCGCACCTCAATTTATACCGCCCTTTTCTTCCTCGTCTTTGGCCATCTTTTAGCCAATTATCTTGCGGTGCGCAGCGTCGTACTCCGATCGCTTAACAGGCAACGGTCTAGCATCCTTTGGAGCACATTCCGTAACCCAAAAGCAGACGGATATTCTCCTGTCTTAACTCCAGGGGATGTATCGAAGCGAGAGATTATTCTAGACATCCCAAGTCGCATCCGCGACGCGGTCTCCAACAAAGTCATCGGACACTGTTCGTTGGGCGTATCTGTGCAGTACGCTATGACACGCTGTAACACACCGCACGTTCTCAAGATGCTCCAGCACTTCCAGGCAGACCCGTACGTTCTCTTTGTGATGGAGCCTCGATCATGGGGGCGACGCGGACCATGTATCTTGGCGTCTTTCAAAGAAGGATACAAATCCATGGACCAATTGCGCGCTTGGCTGCATGCGCTAGAGATAGCTGCGATGTGGAGTGCCCGGCGCATGCGTCCCAGTCCTAGTCCTAGTGAAATCGAGGACATGGTGCTCTCGACGCATGAGACGCTCAGGAAGGAATTCATTCATTTCATGGGATGCATGGAGGAAGCGGGGTGGAACATTGAAGAAGGCGCGATGATGATGGGGTCTCCGGGTAGTATGATCATGTCGCCTGAGGCGAAGAAGGATGCATGATTTCGATTTCTTTCTAGAGGCGCGCGGCAACACTCGGTTTACCTGGTGTATCATAATGGAATGGATCAAGCGCCATATGAACAGGATATTATAAAAAGTGAGCTCAGGTATTACAATGTACATTTCGTTGTCTCAGCCCATCAGCACCTGTGTGTTCAGAAGTACACTAAAGGATATAACGCTACTTTGGAGTTATCGATCAGCCAAGAAGGATCTGAGATCTGAACGAGTGAAAGGATGTACCGTTATCTGGCAGCCCAGGTTGGAAGTTATACCAGTACTCAAGCACTTACCATTTCGCCGGAGAACGATGGAAATATCTAGTAATGTTGCCAGAGATACGAAGATCGGGAATTTACACGTTGTGTGGGAATGAAAATTGTACGGAGGAGTGCAGGGATACGTACGGATGAGATACACATTTTTCTATTGGAGTACTTGTAGCAAGTCACGTAGTACTACTAGTACTCTTACATAATGAAATGGTACCTGGCATCATGACAAGTTAAGGTTTATTCAAAGTGTTTGATAAGGTTAGGGTTAACGTTAAGAATTCATGTTGATTGATTTAGCGATTCTGGCCACCACCAATTCACTATTTTCACTGAACAACTGCATATCTTTTCTCAAAAAATTACAGGGAACATCTTCAGAGGTACATCTATAAATTTGACATGCTTTGACGGCAATATTCTAGAAGTTGAGTGTCTTATGAATCAAATTTGCAATTTCGCATTCATTTGGCGGTAGATCACACTAGTTGCAGTAGGCTGCAGTTGCTATATATATCTGACGTCCGTCTTCTTGACTGCACTAGGAATCTAAGCAAATCTGCGGAAAACCCATGTGAGCTGGCAGAATCAACATGAAATCGTGATATGATATCTTTATTGAACCAACGTTGCTAGGAAATCTACGATGAGTCCCAAATATTCTCTATGGTCCTCTACTAGGGGCCAGGAACTAGTGATTCAAATACAAATATTCGCCAACTGATGGATTTTTAGTTGTTCCACACCAAATGGACCTCAGGCTTGCGTGGCAGTCTGCTGGCATTGCAGATAGGTTCATATCTATTCGGAGACACAACCACGCAAGGGAGACCTTCGGAGCTCGGCCATTCACTTGACGTGAGGCTATTGAGGGGATTCCAGTGGATAGGTCCTTCCTGTATCCCCATGGATTCGCCACGAAGAACGATATTCAGCATATAAAGCAAGCTGTCTTCCTCCTGTCCCCTTCAGACTTATCTGGCCCCATATCGCATCATCATCACACACAATGCGTTTCTCCTCTGCGTTTCTCCTCGTCGTCGCTGCTGCTTTGACATCATCAATATCTGCCATGCCCACTGATGATGGCAGTATGCTCGCTCGGAACGCTCAATGTTCCACCTTTTGCGTGAAAGATTCGCAATGTGTAGGCTGCCCTAAGGGATACTGCGTGAGTATCAGTAATTTGCGTCCTGAATTTAACCACATGACTCACCGGCATGGCAGACCCCCCTGTTTTGCCAAGTGAGTCGTGTTTCTGCTTTGACACTAGTTGGTACTGACGCGCGAGTTACTAGTAGTTTGCAGAGTTGATCAACGTGTTGGTTTCTAAATGGATTTTCCTGCCGCTCGAGTGGAGCAATAAAGATCTTGGAATACTAGAAGGGGGATCGCTTGTAAATGCTGTTTGTAACATGATAACGCTCAGCTGGTTCAAAAGCCTTGATTGAAAATTTTGGCAGTGGAAATAACCTCCACGCACAATTCTGAGTCCACTACGTGGGGTATCTGAGAAGAGCTCAGCAGCAGTATGATCCAGATGCTTATACCCGTGATTCGCATTTTTGTCCGCCACTACCGAATGATGAATCCCAAAACAGACCCAGTAATTAATTTACGTGTTAGCCCATGATGTATGATTGCAACGAATTTGTACACGAACAGGATATAAGTTAACACGCGAGAGCAGCCACGAAAGCTACCGCCGTAAAGATAGCTTGATTACAATATACATCTTTGTCAAAAGTCTTCCTTGATTCTTGTCAGCGTCGCTCCATCAGCACCTGGCTCCAATACATCGGACAATAACAAATCTGCCTGGAATTATCGCTTTCCTCTCCAGGCAGATGTGCCCCCGATAGGCATGCCGAAGCTCCCAAAAGCAGCAGCAGCAACGCTCGCCGGAGTCCCAACATCGCTGGTTGGACTAGTGATGCCTCCTGACGATCCTTTGTGTCCATGAGCTGCAACTCCGAATGAGGAGCGGAAGGAGGACGCCGGGGCGGACTGTATGGAGAGGAATTTGTTAGGTAGCGGTCGGTCATCTGTGTTGTACTGATAAGAAACCGTTATCAGTTGCGTTCCTGTGTGAGGTGGCTAGGAACTAACCTGGAACTCGAGACCGATATTATCCGCTTCGGAGACGTCTAGAAGCTTTATCAGCTTTCTACCTATCCCGTTCAGCCTCTCGACGTCATCTTTGCTCCTCGTCCATACTTGAATCCTGTCGACCTTGCTCCGAAGACTAACCACCGCACCGCAAATCTCGTCCCCTTCCTCGAGCTCTTCACCAACCAGCGCCATCGCAAGCCATGTCCAGCAGCGGTCTAGAAGTGCAGGGTTATTCTTCATTGTCAGAACCCACTTGCCACCGCTGGAGTTTGCTGGATCCTCCCACATCGGTTTAATTCCCGATTTAAAAATGTGGTAGTTGGAATTACGGTCCAGTTTGGAGGGTGGTTTCAGCCAATTGAAGTACCGGCAGAAGGACTCCACCGTATTGAATTCTCCAATGACAGTCAAACCAGCTTCATAGTCTTCTGTCTCGGGTGGGGCGGAAAGGAAGGGTGTGCCGCCCTCTTCGGTAGCTCCCTTTGGATGAGCGAAGGGTGCTTTGGATTTCGTGTCATGGAAGATCGTCCTGCACATGTAATTAGCCGATAGTGCGATAGACAAATAATAAAGATCTTCACCAAGGAAACTGTAGTGGATGCTCTGGCGCTTTCATGGTAGCTCCTGGTGTCTTTGGATCCTCCACCATCTCAGCTTCTGGTGGACGTGCAGACCCGTCGATGCTCAGCGATCTCGCCTTAGCCAGGTGCGCGGTTATCGCGTCAAGAGAAGGAATATTCTTGTACCCCTTCACCTTCTTCTCAGTTTTCGACTCCTGGTTAAGCTCTTTAAGATTCTCCTGCGTCAAAGGTTCTGTAGAGGCGAGTGGCGCATCCTCTGGTATAGATGGAGTTGTGGATTTCGGTGGTGTGGCGGCAGTTGTAGTGGTGAGCGCCGGAGACACCGAGCGAGTGGAAGGGGCATTGACGGCTATCGAATCGTTCGTGGACGTCGTACACAATGAGGTTTGCGATCCCGTGCGCAGGAGTGAAGCAGCGAGACGTGGGCGGGCTGGGGATGATGACGGCGTGTTTGTACCGCTGCCGCTGAGATTGATTCGAGCCGCGAGCTGGTTCAAGGACGGCGGGCGGACAGCTGATGATGGTCGCTCGGGCTTTGGAGCGTGCATGGACGCTTGCAGCGAGTTTGGTGGACTGGACATGGTGGTTAGACTCAAGTCAGCGATAACTCCAAATCAATCAACCGATAACAATACCGTGACATCAACACCGCATTTTGACATCGACTCGCTGTCTGTCAAATCTTTTAACTCTCCCTTCAATTGTCTGCAGTTCCACTGACTTGTGGTCTTCCGTCATCGTCGGAAAACAAGAAGGTGATGTGTAGCAATTAGGCTTGAATTTCTACATGCAAAGCTAGGCGAGTTCGATTTCGTAAATGCTTGGGAACTAAGTTAGCTCCGAGAACTAACGACTTCTTTTCAAATGCGAGGCTTGGCTGGAGGCATTCGCAAGCTCTAGAGCGAGTCTTCGCCAGTTTCTGTCGTTTGTTCAGATGTCCCTCAATTCAGTCGTCGTTGCGACCCACTACACGCAATCGCTAATTACCGCCGTATTCAAGGCCGATGCATTCCGCGTACGTAACGATATACCATCATGCTGGCTTATGAGCGCAGCATACAGTTTACATATGGAAGCTCGAGGACGTAGCTCTTCCGAGCTACTCGTGCTCAACATGAACTCTTACAACCCATCCACGACTACGGTCCATACCTGACCAACTTGGTGATGTAGTCCATCTGTTCCTGAATAGGACTCCCGCTCTTCAAAGAAGTTGAGGACCTAAACTGTCTCGATTTGAAAGGCCAGAAGTTCTTCGTCGGAGAGTACGTCGTCGTACTAGTCACCGTCATACACAGCAATCCACTCCGGAGGCACCAAGGCACCCTTGGGATTGAAGCAAATGACAGGGTCTAAATTGTTGACGCCCGTTAAATTTACAAGGTGTTCGTATGTTCGTGAGATGGCAGTGTCTTCATAGCCTTTGTCATTGCGGTCAGGCAATGCTTCTGGGCAGTGTCGCTCCGCAAATCAGACAAGCCATTGGCACGAGAGATCGCATATCCGTAAAGCTGGACATGAGGCTGCTTTTTTCAGACGGACAAGTTTAATTGGTCATTGTCTGATTGAATCCGGGCCCGGGGTCGAGATCTATGACCATTAGAAAGTAAATAAACGATAAAAGAGCCTTAAGTGCACAAAAGGTCTTCGACACGACACAACAGAAGACGTTTTTGTGTTAAAGAGAGGCAAAGATAACTGCTAACTGTTAATTGTTCAGTGATTCAACTTGAATGTGGGGAGACAGACGAGTTCGGTTAAAAACATCAGCTCAGTGACAAAGGAAACGGCCAACGAGCATCGAACTTCATGAGGAAATTTCCAGTGAACTCAATTGAATTCGAGCTGTGCTAACGTGTTGATCATAGCGTGCAATATTCCATTACGGCGGGCAAGGGCCATGGCTACCAAGTCATTCACCACTTAAATATCGCGAGCGTGCCACCAGTCACAGCGATTCAAGAGATAACAAAGTAAGTGGTGCGTTTGGAGTAGTCAAGATCGGTGACGATCGCGGAATGAAGCACCGATAATGAAGATGTGTAGGAATACGCGGTGGGCACCTGTGTAGCGTTTGGTATTAAAATGAGGGTTCCGTTGAATGACGGTAATTCTCTTGCACACACGAACTCTTTTGCACACGGAGGGAACCTGCCTCTGTGCAGTAGTTAAAGGCGCTGGAGCACGAGAGAAGGTATATGCAGCCGATTCGAAAGGTGTATTCCTTAGGGGTGGCTTTTTAATACTTCGAGTTGAGCACCACGCTGTTTCTTCAATCTGCCTTTTGACAACATTAACCGCATGATAATATACATCATGCTACCAGCCAGCGCAATGATCTGTGATCCAGTGAATCTGAGTCGACTTTGATGGAGTAAACGGCAGAACTCACCCCGGAGAACAGTGCGGGTATCCACCAGGTATAGTTCGATGTCAGCAGAGCGCCGGATATGGGGGTTCCTAGGAGGAAATTTAGACTTTGAAGCAAGATGTCAGAAATGCACGTACCAATTAAAGTTCCAAATCCTGAAGTGAACGCGTGTGGGTTTGTAAAAGCTTGAAAGTGATCATTATTTGATAAGACTCACCACTCATACAAAAGCAGATGCCCATCCGAGCGCTATGGCCCAGTTGACTTCAGATTCGTTCATCCAAATTTAAACCATTACTCACCCAAGCTCAGAGAGATCGGGCGTTAAATCAGCCATAAGTGGGACCCATACCCCGATGACTGCACCATCCATCAACCCATATTCAATCCAACTGAGTGTAGAAAAAACTGCTTACATAGCCCTGCAAAATAGCCATAAAGCACACCAAGCACTGTGACGCTGGCCAAGTTACTCAATCCAATCAAGCCCAAGTTGAGTATACCGCACGAAACCGTCGCAACTATGGTTAAATTCGGGACTCCTGTGAAGGCTGCGATGAACCCCGACGTGATTCGTCCCACGGAATTGGACACATTTAAAATCACCAGCTAGCGAGACTGTCAGTAGGCATATCACTTGCATAGCGCTGGATCCCACAGAGTAAAACGAGAACGTGACGCTAATACCGTGCTTGACAGAGTCGAGTTGAAAGAAGAACATTGGATAGTAGAAGCCAATCTGAAAAAGAAAACCCCTACAGGATGGTTATTTGGAGGAATTAGAAAGAAGGTGCGTTGCAGATCTCACCCTGCTATCATGAGAACGAACGGTACATCGCGAATACATTTTCTAGCTGCTGCAATGTAGTTCACCGGTGTCGTTGGCGAATCAAGGCGAGTTCGCATGCATAGACATGCGATTAAAAGGAGCACGCTGATCAACCCTGCGCTTGCGCGAACACCGTTGGAAAAGCCAAGAGGGCCATTCAAAAGGCTATTGAGCATGATCGAATGAATGGTAGCGCCCAAAGAAGATCCCGAAGCGACGAACGTCAGAACCAGCGTGCGTTTGCGTCGGAAATAATGCGCAATGACAGCCGTACTCGGGACAAACATGAGCCCCGCAGCGATACCTGAACCTAATCCTTGAGTAAGGAATATCTATACAAAGTCAGAGAACGAGACCAGAGCGGGGGAAAGTTACCTGGTAGTACTGATCAGGTTTTGACAAGGATAACATGAAGAGAGAGAAACTCTGCAGAAGTGATCCGACAATCATGAGATGGTAGCTAATCAAGAGTGTTGAGTACCGGCGAGCACCTCCAACAAAATTACACTCACAAATATCCTCGGTCATACAGTGAACCTGATACAAGGCCAACAGAGGTGACTAAAAACATGTTCAAGCTCCCTATCCATCTGCAAGAAACCTTGAGGATACCTGTCATGGAGACCGAAGTAGAAACTCACGATATAGCCGACGATGTTTGTTTTGTGAGGTAGTGCTGGGTGTAAAAATCTGGAGGGTAAGAGTTAAGCATCTATCCTCGCTATCATGTGAAGCAATAGTACCTTGGTATACACCAAATGAAGTGGCATAACTTGTAAACGTCAGTCATACACCGCTTTTGACCAGCACCAGTAATAGACTCACCCGAAGCCGCTGAACTGCACAAGAAACCTAGATAAATCGATTAAGGGTAGAATTTACTGTGCAATAACAATCCTTACGATCCAAAAACAGTTGTCCAAGCTGCCAGACCACCTTCGGGGAACTCATCCGAGAGTGAGGGAGGGTCGGAGTCTTTGGTGACTGAGTATGCTTCAACTAGTGTCTCCGAGCCCTGTTGATTCTCGTGGCAAGGGGCTCCTGTTACATACAGTGTTTGAGGCTCGGATTCAGACGCCATCCAGAGCTGGGACAAATGACAGTAGTGACTGTATATATAAGTACATGGACCCTCAGCTCCATCGAGTCATGAGTTGTGAACCTCGCCTCGGCTTCACGGAGGAGAGTGAGAGCGTGTAACCAAACTGATGGGAAACGTAACGTCGATACATTAACTCTGAGCCTTTTGCAACCGACGTGACTTGCCTTGGTCACAGGCCGAGTTTACTTGCTCAAGGAAATGCTTGAGATAAACCCCTAGTACATTACCCTGACAGTAGTACGTACGACATTAATTGTCAACAAGATTTGACAATCTGCGCAAACAGAGCTAAGTTCGTTCCCACTGTGCTGGGCCACCACGGGAACAATGTATCAGCTTGACAAACCACGGAGGCCAGGAATATCGTGCGTGGGGCGTTGAGTCCGAGTCGTACCCAAATTGTGCTGGTGTGCTTCTACGTGTGTTGCCCGGTTTCTCAAATAACGGCGTACAATCGGTCCGATAATGCTGTATTCTCGTAAGCACTATCATAGAATATGAAATCAGAGACCAGTAGTGACCAAAAAATACGGCGCTACCCACATCCCTTGGTGGCGCACAGGGCACCGATCCCACCCTTAGCCCTATAACGCATGATTACGCCATATATCCCCGAGTACTGTGCCACATACGTCACGGCGTCGTCATGTCTGAGATCTGAAGCTTGAAGTTTCGCAATGAACTGATGAGTCAAAAACCGGGAATAATGGGAGAACAGCGGAATGTGTGCCCCACGCCATGACAACCCCGTTGTCGTTGGATAGTTATACTCTCAAGTCGCTGGATTTGAATTAAAAAGTTACTGTAAGGCAGGTCGAGGAGCTTAGCTGAAAACGTGTCCAGATCGTTTTGGATAGCTGAGATCTCACAAGGAATTGTTGTGCAATCGGACAGCAGAGCCTGAGTCTGTGGCCCATGCCATGAAGATCGAGGCATCATGGTATGGTCCACACTCTCAAGTCGCTGGTTTTCGAATGAAGCTGAAACAAGGAACTGAGAATCATTAATCAAGTTCGAAACAAGCTTGAAGCTTGAGGGTAGTCGCATGCTGCCAGATTTTGCCTTACTAAGTCATAACATTCGGGATGTTAGACCCGCGCTTACATACATGGTATCTTGCTCGCTCGCTGACGATTGATCAACACGTGCGAGCTTTGTTGTTGTGGACATTTTGGTGGTCCTAGTGTCTGGGTCTGAAGAGTTTGAATCTGTGGATGTATGCGTTCGTGCCGGTGATGACGGTGTAACAACTTGGGAAGTGGGCGGCATTTGCCGCTTCCCTTAGGGACGATGGCGGCACTAACAGCTACTGACAGCTCCTCGACCCTTCTCAAAATATTAGTTTGGATGAGCAATTCCCAGCTAACTTGTATTTGCAAGTACTATATTATAAGCTTCAAGCTCCTTGTATCTGACGGGTTCCGACAGGCTCAACGTGTCACGACTCGGAATTTGACAAATCTTCCTAGCAAGCAATTGGTCATATTCACATGTCGTGAGTGGAATTCGTCCCACTGTTAGGCATTTGGAGGAACATCAATATTTGTCAAAAGTGCCGCATCTGAACATTAATAATAATACTCGTGGCCCTGTCTGCTTCACCAGATTACCATTACATTTTTGATCCCATGTTACAACCAAGTACGTATTCCATCATGCCTGAGGCCTGATTTATAATATTAAGATTAAGTGGTACAGGTAGCACAGTTGAAGGAAGCCCAACGATCCAGTTCCAGTTCGTTCCAACCGCTCACCATATGCGCTCAATCAATATGCACTTAGATAAATCCGGGCCATCAAGTACTGTGGTCCGTTCCCGAAATTTTGTCACGTAGTTAACCTTTTGCTGAATAGTATGCTCTTGAAAGTAGTCTTCATCATCCGACTCCCGAGCACAGAACGACTCAGAGCACGTCCACTGTCGATTGAAGTTCTTCATGGGAAAGCACGTCATCGTAGTCAACATCCTACACAACGATCCACTCCGGAGGTATCGAGTCAACCTTGGGATAGAAGCAGGTTTTGCATCTAAGGGGGGGATGCCAGCTATGCTTGCGATTTATTCGTACCCTCGCGTCTCGGCTTCGTTTTCATAGCCTTTGTCGTTGCGATCGCGCAATCTTTCAGGCCAGTCCCGAGAGACTCCATATCCGTAGAACTGCAGATGAAGCTGCCTTTTCTTACAGAGAAGGTTGACGTCTGATTAATGCCCTGGCTGCAGTGGGGTCGCGATCTTGTGGCCGTCAGAGAGAAATAAATGACGCGGGAAGAGATCTACCTTTAGAACATTAAACGACTTCGATAGGAGAGAAGACAGATTCGTGGTAGACAGGCAAGGATAAGAACCACCCAATTTGTAGTGAGTGTTTTACAATGTGGAGAACAGACATGTCATCGTGTTATTTTATATGGTTGGCATCATATAGCCACATGTTAAGTTGCCAATCTGGAAGAAGAGGGTGAGTGCCAATACCAACGCGCGTATGCTCAGTCATTTGTTGCAGATAAGATGCTCAGGAAAGTTTGTTACTGAAACATCAGTGTGGACCACGATGGTTTATATTCCTTGTACATCGCGCCCAGAGAAGGCAGTCGACGGATGCGGTGATCCTAGCGAAGTGAGAGCGCAGTTTGTAGATGGACTTACCACGTATGTGTTTTCCTCTCTCTGTGGATCACGTCCCACTGATGTCATGCTGTATCAGCCAACGCCCTTTCGTATGCTTGATCACAAGACGAAACGCAGAGAGGGTGCAGATTTCCAAATATTATGAAAGGGCCATGCCTAGAAAGCCATTCACCACTTGCATGTCGCAAGCGTGCCGCCAGTCACAGCGAACGGTTGGAGGAGTCAAGATTTGGCGTCAGTTGTCGGTGACGCACTTCACCGACTAACTTGCGTGTTTGATCCAATGTAAGTAGTCACATAGTACATATATCATCGATATCATCCACGACCCTCTGGCCTACAAGTACAAGGTTTAGTTAACCAATTCGCTGGTTCCAACCAGTCACCAAAGTTTGCGTTCAATCTGAATAACTCCTCATCCACCACTACGGTCCATGACCGATCAACTTTGTCGTGCAGTCCATTTTCTCCTGAATAGGACGCCCTTCAAAGGATTCCGAGCACACAATGAGCGCGTAAACGGTGTCGAGTTCGACGGCCAAAAGTTCTTCGTCAGAGAGTACGTCGTCGTAGTCACCATCATACACAGCGAGCCACTCTGGGGGGCACCAAGCCACCTCGGGGGCTGAAGTAGATGTTGGTGTCTAAAGTGCAGATGCACGATATATCCGCAACGAGTTCACATGCTCGCGTGATTGCAGTGTCCTAATAGCATCTGTCGTGGCGAGCGGGCAACGCTTCTGAGTAATAAACTGGATAAGCCCTTCGAATGATATTGCATATCCGTAGAACTGGGGATGAATCATGAGGCTGCCTTTTTGGGCAGACAGGTTTGAATGGTCGATGTCTGATGGAATGCCCTGTCTGCCGTGAGGTCGCGATCTTAGAGACAAGATAAATGATAGGAGAAAACATGTTCTTGATAGAGAGGTGAGGATAACTACTGCCTGTTGAGTGCAATATTCATAGACAAGACTGAAGTTAACATCACGCAGCCGTATATCGAGTTGTAAACTTGAAATCCCTATTGTGGTGTATCTACGTACTGCCAGTGCGTGGTATCCCCGGGCCCTACACAGCACAAACGCGAAAAATACGGTGCTAGGATAATTTCTTATATTTTCAGAATTCCCGACATTGTATCCGCATATTACCCAATTCAAAATAACAGCCTGTATATTCTCAAAGACTCTTGAAATAAACCGTATGTATTATTTCCAACACATGTGACTCCTGGCGTGATGCATACATATGACGTCGACGCGCGCACAAAATCACTAAGTCCCTCGCTATATAGCGCCGTCGTCGAGCTCATCATCCCTCGAGCACTGTAGCTGACCATGTCAACGAATCGTTACAAATGCAGCTGTGCGCGCTGCTCGCAGCATCCAGACAGATTCACGTACCAGACACGGCAGGTTATTACGAAGCACGCGAAGAAGTACCCCCCTGTCTTGCAACCAACGGGTGTCGATACCAATGCTGATGCAGGTGCAAACCTGATGAACGATGCATCCGGGTCATCACCCGAGTCGGAGGGTACCGACAATCGAGAGAGACCGGAGATTCCACCTCAAGTCAGAGAGGATGAGTATGATTTCGACTTTCAGCATATGGACGACCAACATGCGAAAGAGCAGCCTCGATATCTGGCAGAACGACAAGCACCTGTCCAGGAACTCCACATCAGGAAAAAACAAAAACCGTGGTAGTTCCAGTGACAGCTATATAGCACTATATAGCACAGTAGTGCTATGTAGCTGTCACTAGGGTTATGTAGAGCTACAGGAGTAACCTGGAGTGATGGTAGCAAATATTTGTTCCTGTAGCACGCAGTTATATCATGGAGTGCTGTAGTAAGCTGTAGTTCACCGTGCTACAGGTAGCTACAGGAGCTACCGGCTTGCAAGGTCTTCATACCACTGCATACAGCTTCACCAGCAGTAATCTTCACTAAGACAAACATATTTAATACATGAAACAATGTAGCAAGCTTTAGAATAACAACATTACTACATAGTAGCTGTTGTGTTGTGAGCAGATGGCCCTATATATATAATAGCTGCTGCCAGTAATTCGACGAAATTTCTTCCAAGTCCGCAGTAGCTTGTTAAATACTATTGTATATCATATATTCTAACAGCTTGATAGCCTAATGGTATGTGCACCATTGCATAAATGTTGGGTGAGAAAGTTAATAGTCAGTTCGAGGGTTTGAATCCCCTTAATTGATCATTATTTCCATGCAATATACCTTTTGCAATAGTTGCCTGTAGTAGAGCGCCTAGCAACTACAGTAGTACCTGGTAGCGCTACCGTAGCACTACATAGTGCTATATAGAGGGCATGTAACAACCGAGCTACACAGACTACCCTGACTATGTAGTACTATGTAGTGAGCCGGTATTTTCCTGATGCAAGACTTCAACTTCCATCTGGTGGCATGGCCTGACGTGCGAGTTCCTGGCAGTGACCAGGATCAAGAGGATCGACCGTCTCTCATTCCACGAGCCTTCCAAGAACGTCCAGGTGTCTGCCTTGCCTATCTCAACACAGTCATTGGTAATGTCTTCGGAAAGCAGAGCATACAAGCTGCAACGGATGCACCTGTCAGAGGCACCACTGGGTGTCCAGACAACCTGCCTGCCTTCCGCAAGTTCTTCTGTAAGTCTTGATATTTCTTCACCACACGGGCGCGCAGGTCTTTGTCACTGATATCGCGAAGAGTAGGACCAGTGCCAGCGCATACATCAGGAAAATACTGGCTCACTACATAGTACTACATAGTCAGAGAGACGGTCGATCCTCTTGATCCTGGTCACTGCCAGGAACTCGCACGTCAGGCCATGCCACCAGATGGAAGGTGAAGTCTGTGTAGCTCGGTTGTTACATGCCCTCTATATAGCACTATGTAGTGCTACGGTAGCGCTACCAGGTACTACTGTAGTTGCTAGGCGCTCTACTACAGGCAACTATTGCAAAAGGTATATTGCATGGAAATAATGATCAATTAAGGGGATTCAAACCCTCGAACTGACTATTAACTTTCTCACCCAACATTTATGCAATGGTGCACATACCATTAGGCTATCAAGCTGTTAGAATATATGATATACAATAGTATTTAACAAGCTACCGCGGACTTGGAAGAAATTTCGTCGAATTACTGGCAGCAGCTATTATATATATAGGGCCATCTGCTCACAACACAACAGCTACTATGTAGTAATGTTGTTATTCTAAAGCTTGCTACATTGTTTCATGTATTAAATATGTTTGTCTTAGTGAAGATTACTGCTGGTGAAGCTGTATGCAGTGGTATGAAGACCTTGCAAGCCGGTAGCTCCTGTAGCTACCTGTAGCACGGTGAACTACAGCTTACTACAGCACTCCATGATATAACTGCGTGCTACAGGAACAAATATTTGCTACCATCACTCCAGGTTACTCCTGTAGCTCTACATAACCCTAGTGACAGCTACATAGCACTACTGTGCTATATAGTGCTATATAGCTGTCACTGGAACTACCACGGTTTTTGTTTTTTCCTGATGTACAGTTGCGCCATGTTGACGAATGTAAGTGATGATGTGCAGGATGTTGGCGTGATTATCTGAATGCTGATGGGATTCAGTCCAGCGAAAACACATCAAACGCTCATTGGTGGCAGGATCGAGCGGCCACTTATTTTTGTCACTTGGATATGAAGGAAGCGTGTCAACGGTAAGCTTTGCGCTTCCCATCAACATCTGAAACACAATGCGAACAACTGCCTGAGTGATGTCTTATTCGTGTACTCTTCACATACTGGATCCACTGATTTACTCGCCTTCAGACCATTGTCGCCGAATGCAATGGCACTCTTTTCAAGCTTCTCGACATCTTTCTCGAACTCCTCATCAGTCTCAGCTTCAGACCCGTCTCCTACATTCTTATGATTTAGGTTCTGAGCTTAGTGGGAACAGCGACGACGATAGGAGTACGTGGCGCAGATTTATTTGGTCGTTTCCGATAATCTATTATACTGACTATTTACTCCACCACTCAGTTACTCTTACAACTCCGCTAGTGAGTGCACGAACAATGTGCTTGGATTGCACATCACAACACTCCCCCTCAATCTGGGGACATGCCCAACATATTTGAGAGCTTTTGGTGTGCCAGTTTGGCTAGCAGTTTAGTGAGTATATCTGCTATCATTATATCTGTAGGACAATATTATTCTTTTATTATTTTCTCGCGAATTTTACTTCTGATGTACTGATTTTTAACATCAAAATGTTTAGATTTCGCGTGATATTGGGGGTCGCGCGCTATTGCTAATGCCGCCATATTGTTTCCGTACAGGATTGTTGGCCCTTTTGGTGCCAATTCTAAGTCTTCGAACAAATATCGAAGCCATACTGCTTCTTTTGCACCATGTGCCATTGCTGTATACTCCGCTTCTGTCGACGACAGCGAAATGGCATTCTGTTTCTTGGAGCTCCAGGTAATGGCTCCTTCACTTAATTTAAATACATATCCTGATACTGACACTCTGTCGCGGATGTCATTAGCATAATCTGTGTCTGTCCATCCTTCAAACTTTATCTCATCAACGCTCGTGGAATATTTTCCTCAATATTTTATTCCGAGTTCTTTCGTCCCTGCTAAGTATCTTAATATTTGTTTTGCTGCTGACCAATGTGCTAAACCTGGATTTGCAGCAAACGAGCTAAGTCTTTGTATTGCATATGCGATATCAGGACGTGTTGCAACTGCCAAGTACATTAAGGAACCGACTAACGATGCGTAGCTATTGCTACGATCACCTTTCATATCAGTTTCCTCTTTCTCCAGTACGACTTTTGGATCCATCGGCATTCCTACTGTATTACAGTTTTGAAGACCGTATTTCGCCAAAATTGAGTCTATATATCGCCCTTGCGAGAGTTTACAGGTCTTGCTCTCACGATCTCGAGTGACTTCAATTCCGACGATTTTCTTCGGTTCTCCAAGGTCCATAACATCTAGTATAGCCTTTAATTGTATTTTTAATCTTTTCATCAGGTCTTTATCACTCGCAAACAGTAATAGGTCATCTACCCATACGGTGATGATCTCTTTACCGTGCTTGGTTGATCTGACGTATATGCATGGATCTGAATTGGTATGTCTGAAGCCTATACTCGTTAGGCGATTGTTTAATTCTATATTTCACTCACGTCCTGATTGTTTCAGGCCATATAGTGTTTTTCGAAGTCTGCATACTCTTCCTGTGCCATCATCGTATCCTTCCGGCTGTGCCATATATACTTATTCAGTAAGTATACCATTTAGGTACGCACCTTTTACGTCCATCTGTTCGATTTCCCAGTCTAAGGATACTGCAGCTGATATTGTCGATCATATCGACTCTAGCCGCACGACGGGCGAAAATGTATCTGTATAATCCATTCCAGGTATCTGTGAGTATCCCTTCGCTACTAGTCTGGCCTTATATTTGATGATTTCTCCTTCCTTATTTGTTTTCTTTACTAGAACCCATTTATTTCCGACTAAGGTTCTGTTCTCGGGAGGATCAACTAACTCCCAAGTACCCATATTGTTTAATTGGGTGAGTTCTGCTTGTATTGCTTCTTCCCATTTCGGCCAATCTGATTGTGCTTTTGCTTCAGTTAAATTCTTTGGCTCATTTGGGTTTATATGACCTCCTTCCGCTATCGCAATCAGGACTATATCTTCCTCTGTAAGTTGCGATAGTATTTCTTCTCCGTTTCTGACTTTATATGACTTAGACTTATCGTCTTCGTCTTCATCAAACGGTATGTCTGGGTCATGTATTTTACGGTAATCCTGTCTAACCGTTTGTCTTTTAGTTCTTCTGGGCAGATCATTTCTCTCTGATGGCTCTTTTCGCTTATTATTAGTGTTCGAGCCTTTTTCTGGTATGTGCTCTTGTATATCTCTATTCCATTTATTTTCGGAGTGTTCATTCATAGGTAGCTGCGCATCAGCTCCCCCTGATGTCTGCGCGTCTATACTCCCTATCTCCCCCTCACGCTGCACATCATTTGCGGTCTCGGGGAATCCTACAGGTGAGGACAGGAATTTATAGTTGCGACTCACCCTTATCTGACGTGTCTTTGCGTCATAATATCTTATTGCCTTTGGTCCATCTATAAAGCCGACAAATATATGTTTTACTGAACGCAGCTTCATTTTAGACTGGACTGGTGTTTCCTGGAGCACATATACAGGTACACCAAATTCTTGAAAGTGTGACACGTCCGGTTTTTGACCACTCCATAACTGTTCAGGGGTCGCGTTTTTTAACGCTCGGGTCGGTGCCCGATTTCGTATATAAGCAGCGTGTGCAACTGCTTCCGCCCATAAAAATTCTGGTAAGTTTCTCTCTGTTATCATTGCTCTCGCTAACTCTGTTAAGGTACGGTTCTGTCTCTCAGATACTCCGTTTTGCTGTGGTGAGTAGGGTGCCGTCATTTGCAGCTCTATCCCTTTATTCTTACACCATTCTAGCATTTCTTTGTTAATATACTCGGTACCGTTATCCACTTGAATTTTTTTCGGTGGTTCCTCACGGTGTCATTCAAGGTAAGCAACATATTGTTGCATTTTCGATGTAGCTTCACTTTTTTGCTTCATAAACTCCACAGTAGATCTACGGGAACAATCATCTATGAATGATATGTAGTACCGTGCACCTCCGATCGATTGAACGTGTGCCGGTCCCCATACATCACTGTGAGTCATTTCTCCTAGTGTTTTTGATCGGTTATCTGATACACTAGGGAAAGGTTGTCTAGTTTGTTTTGCTCGAATGCAGGCTTCGCATTCAAATAATGGTTCACTCTCCTCTACCTCGAAACCGTCTACTAAACCTTCTTTGTGTAGTTTTTTCAAACCACTTATAGCTATGTGCCCATATCTTTTATGCCATGTGAGCCAGTCTGCGGCTGGTCTCTTTTTCACAGTATGTGCCTTTTTTATGGGTCATAACTTCGCTCTCATATTTAGTTTATATAGTCCTTGATTTATAGTACCTTCGGCAATCTGTTGCCCTTGCTTTGCATATAGGGCAACCTTTCCTGCGCCAAATTTTGCACATCCTCCGTCTTTATCTAGTTGACGGATCGATACTAAGTTATTGGATGCGCTCGGTACATATAATACATTTTTCAGACGAATGATAACCTTATGCTTTCCTATATAGCTTTCAAGCTCGACTGTACCTCGTCCCTTTACTTCAGGAGATTCGTTTCCTATCCCCATGACCTCACTTTTGGCCGGGACATAATCTGTAAGTGCAGTTCGAACTCTTGTTATATGGGAAGTCGTTCCTGAATCAGCAAACCATTCGTACCAGATCATAGGTTCTTTGTCCTCATCCAAGTTATTCCCAGATCGAACCATAAACACCACATTTGGCTCGTCTTCCACTTCCATCTCAGAGCCTTCACCATCTGTGCCTCGTGCTTGATATGCACGTTTAGGCCTTTGTGGTTTGGATGGTGTACATGAGGATTTATTTCCCCAACATGCCGAAGTCTCATGTCCAAACTTTCCACAGGACGTACACTTCGGTTTCCCCTTCCAATAACATCTTGAAGTGGCATGGTTATGCCTTCCGCAAATAGTACATTCAACTAGGTTCGACTTTGGTTTCTCTTTCTCGATTTTACGCTTCTTACCACGTTCGGTATTCTTAGTGTAGTACCCTTTTTCCTGCGAGGTATGTGACTCGTGTGACTCCTTCCTATTGTATTCATCAATAATCAATGACGTGATTTCTTGTGAGGTTATGCCCTTCACTCCTGTCGCATCCGCATGTGTACCAAGGTACGAGGATGTGAAGGCATCCCACGAATCAGGTAAGGACATTACGAGCAAAGATTTATATTCTTTGTCCGTTATAATCTCCCCCATAAGGTGAAGATCATTTTGTTGTCGCTTCATATCATTGACATGTTCGATGATATTAACGCCTTCAGCCGCTCGCATAGCGAACAAATTTCGCTTCGCAACGACGACGCTCTGCTGTCCTCGAACTTGGTGGATACTCATAAGGTTTGTCCACATTTGTTCGGCCGTTGCTGCCTCGGTCACATGTACCATCTGCTCATCAGTGATACTGTTCATGATCAAGGTCTGCGCAACTTGGTCCAACTTGTTCCATAATACTAACTCATCTGCCTTGCTAGGATCTGGTTTTATAGTTGTGCCATCGACATGGTCGGACACACCATGAAGCTTTAGGAGGCCCATCATACAAGCTTTCCATCCGCTCCAATTTTTTTCTTTCAGCGGTTCGATCTTATATGACGATAATGCTCCCAGATTTATTTCCTTCGGCTTCTGAGTAGTTGTTGCAGGTGCAGGTACTGTCGAGGAAGCTCCAACAGTAGTAGAAGTCGTAGGATTAGGATTGGGGTTGGACATTATATTCGTAGTATCAATGGATTTATCTTAACGTTTGCTTTAACGTATAACAGGGCTCGTAACCTCTTATGATTTAGGTTCTGAGCTTAGTGGGAACAGCGACGACGATAGGAGTATGTGGTGCAGATTTATTCGGTCGTTTCCGATAATCTATTATACTGACTATTTACTCCACCACTCAGTTACTCTTACAACTCCGCTAGTGAGTGCATGAACAATGTGCTCGGATTGCACATCACAACATACATCAATGTGACTCTTGCTCGCAAGCAAACTGGCGACTTTCTGCTCAAACCGCTCCTCCAGACTCTTTATCTCGGCCTTGAACTCAGTCTTTGCAGCCTCAACATGCTGAACGCATCTAGTCTCCACCGCGCGCAGTTCGTTTGCATGTCGCAGCTCCAAGTCTTCAGCTTGGGCCAGCCGGCGGTTGAAACTGGTCATCTCACTCAAGACCTGAGAGATTTTCATTGACTTGGGTGGACCACTAGTGTGCTGTGCTGAGCTGGGGCCTGTTCCTACACCGCCTGGAGCTGTAGTCAGTCAGGGATCTATGATGGGAACAACTGATGCCGGCCGCTGGAGCTCATGTGAAGATAACCCTGGTGTCAGCGCTGGGACAGACATTGGACGCCCATCCGGCATTCCTGTAGGGCCACCTTGGTACATAGCCCTTCCCATCTCGTGGGCGCCAACCATCCCACTGTATGCATGGCCTGCTGGTGTGCTGGGATGGCCATACACAGGAGGGGGAGGATTGAAGTTGAAGTTATACTCAGGGCTCGACATGGGACGTTGTGGTGGAGAGTTAGACGTGTTGTTCCACTCAGTAACCTTGTCATCCTTATGTGCAACATGGCCAGGATCATTCTTCCTTATAATCAAGCCCGCTGCACACAAATCCGAGCTGCTGTGTGTGATTTCAAGCTACCGTCGAAGCGTGATTGTTGTGCGGTGTCTACGTATGGAAATATTGCGTGAATTGTGGGGATAATGTAAGGTAAAAATGTGATAGATTGTGGGCAAAGCGTGTAATTGTTGGCAGATTGCCTGATGAGCGAATGTACCATAAAACTTCGTGATATTGTCATATATTTTCACGCTTCACCGACATTTTACCCACCTCATAATTCATGCGTTTGTGCTGTGCTAGTCAGCTCAAATAAACTTTTTTTCTCAACCTAGAAGAATCCCTGGGCTGCAGGAAGGTATCGAAGTTCGATTATTCATGAGGAAGAAAAACATAGCTCAGGTTGATTGGTAAACACGGATATACCACAGAAGTCGGAGTGTAGTCAAGGTATTTCACCTGGACCAACGACCCTAGCTCAGCAAATGCCTTGTTATCCACAACTGACTGGAAACCCGATGATTCGAGCTGCTCTGGAGACAGCAGAATAATTGCAGTCCCTTCACAGACCTTTTTGAATAGGTTGGAATCATTGTTGCTTGCTTTGCGCGCTGCAGCGACAGTGTCTTGGTTAATGACGGTGTTCGTGAGTTTAGCTTCAATTGCTGTGCAGAAACATTCCAAGTCCGACATATTCAAGTGCTTTTGTCAGACATATTGCAAGCATTGCAGGATCAGGGGGAAAGTTTTTGCCAGGTGCGAGTGACGGGTTTTGGACAGCGCTATAATGACATGCATGAGTCGAATAAAGGCGTCTGTCTTCCCGGATCCTGTAGCCATCGTGCATAGGACATCCTCGCCATCCAGCATGTGTGTTATGACTTCGAGCTGGTAGTCATGAGTGTCAAATGGCATGGTCTCTTGGAGCAATTTCCGACAGAGAGCACGTCCTTCATCTGAACAGAAGACAAATGCCCCCATATTACGGTCATAGAATAGTCGGATCAAGTCTTACACTATGTTCAAATCTACAGGCTATTCTGACATGTTTCGGCTGTTCGGCATGGTCGCACTGAGTTTGATTTGTTTGACATCAGTGTCTGAAACAGGAAATCGAGTGTACTACGGTATCGATGGCGCCAACAGATGCAGACTAAGATAAGACGTGTACGTAAGGACACAAAAAGAATACTATTAAGGACCGTGTAGATCAGTCGACATGCCTGTAAATCGTACAATTATATGCGCATGATGGACCTATTAAATAAAGACACACCTAGGTTTCGACTTTGATCATTTGATCAACGTTCGACAAGATCTAGATAGGCACTACTTAGTATGTGGACGGAAAAGCTCAGGCTGCGTCACAAGTGAAAGACCGTACGTGCCGTTATTTTGATGCATGCGAGGAAACGCAAGCAAAAGAACCGACGCATAGACAAATTAGTAGACTCGGATTGTAGGAAGGAGAGACGAATCAAAATGGGAAATTTGAAGCCTGAAGGAAAACGCCCCTTTGCGGCTTGGCCTCAACAAGAACAAAAAGTTTAAGGCGGCAACAGAAGCGTTGCTACGAAGTATGCACTTGTGACGGATTCTGCATGCTAAGTAGTAAGCATACACAGCTGTAATCATGTCATGAACATTTGCAACTCGCACTGACTCAAAGGTTGAACGTTGAACGTTGAGGTCGAGTTGGGTTTGGCTCTGGTCATGACGCATGATGTACGGGGTATCAGGTTCGAGGTTATCATTCACTGGCGGAGGGATCTTCAATCGTTCCACGCCATTGCTTGGCAATCTGCTGGCATGGCATGATATTATATGGTCGAATGCAGCACTGACCACGTAAGAATTTCAGGCCCGCGGGGAGACCTTCAAAGCTTGGACATTCGCGTGACGCGAGGCTAGTAGTAAGGGGATTCCGGTGGATCAACGATGGATATGTTCTTCCTAAAACCATAAAGAACGTTATAAAGTAAGGTGTCTTCCTACTAATCCTTCAGACTTATTTGATCCCATATCACACCCTCACACACAATGCGTTTCTCCTCTGCAATTGTCCTCGCCATCGCTGCTGCTTTGGCAACATCGATCTCTGCCACGCCCGTTGACGCTGCCGCCGAGAAATGTGACTTATTTTGCTGGTATGATTCACAATGCGACACCTGCCCGGGGGGATATTGCGTGAGTATCAGTAGTTTTCCTGGGTTTGATGTCATGACTCACCTGCGTGGCAGACCTGGTATAAGCTCTGCGAAGTGAGTCGTGTTTCTGCTTTCATATCGGTGCAGTATGACTGTTAGCACTGACGCGCGAGTTACTAGTGGTAGAGTTGATCGACGCGCCATCAGGAAAACATTGGTGGAGTTGGCGTAATTTTCGTTCGATTGAGAAATGTTAGATATGATGTGAAGACAGAAAAAGAGTATTATTCAAGAGCGTGCAGATTGGTCTACGTGAGTGTTCGCGTCAGTGACTGTTGCTCCTGCTGCATCGCCGCAGACGGGCTGGGCATGTAGATCGTACAATTATAAGTATGTGTACACGATGTACCTAATAAAAACATACCTAGGTCCCGTCTACTTTGATTTTTGACTTTGATTATTTCTCAACAACGTTCGACATGATCTAGATAGGCGCAATGTGAACGGAAAAGCTGCTTCACATGATTATCGCCTATAACCTGTAGAATGTACATTCGTTATTATAAGCATATTGATATCGATAGCTGTCAAACACACCGATGTTACACAGCTCCCAACTTTGACTTTCGACTCGTCTCAACAATCATTTTGATTTTGATTTCCCCAGTTCTACTGCTTCCATCTCTTCCAAGTCATCTCAGAGGGGGGATACCGTGTATCCGAAAAGGTGCTCCGAACGACTTACCATACCCACCGTAAGCACCTCGATCCAATTCTGAATTATGCGGCGAAGTGGTTGTTGTCCAGGCGCTGTCACATCATAGCAAGCGATTCGCCTGTAGATTGTATCATTACAAACATACGTGCGCACATGGAAGACAAAGAGTAAAGAGTTGAAAACACACCTATAGCTATAGGCTACAGCTCGCGACTCGCATTTCCTATTCCATTTTCCTACACTCACGCTGTGTTTAACTCCTCCAAAACATCAATACCTTGACAATTGGAGATATCAGACACGATGTAAGCGGGGAAGGTACTGGAAACGGTCGATATTGATTTTTCAAAGACGTCGACGAGCACGAGTTGTGGCGGCGGATGTGTGCGTGGGTTTACTGGATGGGGAGGGCGTTATGGGGAATACCATTCGTGTTGGGGGCATATTGTGCGGACTCTGCGCGCGTTTTGGTCTGGGTCTGGGTGTTGGTCCGCGTTTTGAAAAGGAAATGAACTGTTGAAGCACGAGAACGAGGAGGCGAAGACACGATCGGACGCGGAGGAGGCGCCCGCCTTGATCCTGACCCCAATCTCGACTTCGATTTCGACCCAAACACCACGCGCAAACGGACTCAAAATCGTACGTGGAGGATCAGCAGTGAGTGAGGATATGGTGGAACAGCTCCATCGACTGCAGAGTTGGTGGGTCTCGGGTCTTGGAGTGGGAGGGAACGAAAAGGGGGAAATGGGGCTCCTTTCTTCGGGCGAGCTCGAGGAGGAGTGTAACTGGCTGCTTGAAAAAGAATTGAGAGTGGACCGGGGGGCGTCAGAGTCAATGCTTGCGCGTGGGAGCATCAGGAAAACGACCAGGTTCCTTATTTAGCCTTATCTTACTTAAGCCAGGCGCGTCAAGCCAGTCGCGGTTGTGGCGATTTTTATTTTCTCTGTAACATCACGCAGCCGTATATCGAGCTGTAAACTTGAAATCCCTATTGTATCTACGTACTGCGTGGTATCCCCTGAGGCCCTAGTCAGTTCAAATAAACTTTTTTTCTCGACCTACAAGAATTCAATATTCAATAAATATTCATGGGCAGCAACTTGAAGGTATCGAAGTTCGATTACTTATGAGGAAGAAAAATATAGCTCAGGTTGATCGGTAAACACGGATATACCACAGAAGTCGGAGTATAGTCCAAGGTATTTCACCTGGACCAACGACCCTATTCTCAAGGGGCGAAGTCGGCACACGTACTCTGAATTGTCTCAATGAAAGCTGGTAGATCCCTCGTGTAGACGCAGTACTGCGGATTCATCTGTTCACAGGAAACGTGTACATGCCGCTAATTTTAATCTCCCCTAGCCAGAGAGGACAGTCATTCCTTTCTATCAAGTACCAATTTAGCTTTCGCCCTGCTCAAATCGAGGACGGCTCACACATCGCTTTGCACAGAGGCAATCACGCATAAAATCAAGAATCGTCCCGGAGAATTAAAATAGATACCAACATGTCCAATTAGTCACTACACACGTCGTCCATCGCCAGTAAAGCTATCACCATGGCTTGACGCCCCAGCCCAAAAGGGCAAATGTGACGGGCAAACCTTCGCTAGCTAAGATTGCTATTCCAGCATAGACCACTACCTTGGTCAATACTGAAGAATGATAGAAGTTGGTCTCAGAATTCGACATCCATCAAAGAGACAGATCGTGCACTCACCGTCGGCATCATAGTGCTTAACTTCCTTGCGTTGAGATGGCCCGTTGCTGTTCTCGAGCTCGGATCCGCTGTAATTCTCTCCATTGGCTAATGGTGAACCGTTATTCGACTTTGCACCTCTTCGCTTGACCTCACTCGATCTTCCCAACGCCGACCTTTCCCTGATCGCGCTGACCTCTAGGACGCCAGGAAGGTCGATAACACTCGGAATCGGGCGCAAACTGCTCTCAACTGGCATGTGTTGGTAATCTGTGGCAGGGGTGTAGAAGCGTCGGTGTGGCAGGTCGAAGGAGGACGCAAGAGAACGGAAAAGAGGAGGAAGAACGAGGTGCAGGAGCGATTTGGCGAAAATTCGCCATACAAAAATTACGAGGATGCCTGCACAGAGATATATAAGCAAGAATGAAAACAAGATGACAAAGGAACGGAAACGGACCGACGGTGACTTTGGCACAAGCCAGAGTCCACCATGAAGCGGTATCCTCCCAAGTCCACACGGTTCCTTGAGGTCCGGGCATCACGGAACTCAAGAGGCGCTCATCAACACCAGAGTACACGCTGTGCCACCGGCATAGTGCAATGCCAAGGAATACAGAGACAAATGCGATGGCATCCTCAAAGCAAGGACAGTCATCGACCGGATGTGGGTGGTAATGTACAAGAAGTAAACAGATCGGAATCATCGTCAGCGGAACTGAAAGGAAATGAGTAGGAATACCAGCAAGGATGGAAGGTATCACCTATCCAGTGAGCAGTTGCCAGCCAATTCCCAAACGACTCTTTCATAATTACATAGCCCCCCCAGATTATCACTCCAAGAAAGACACCAACAGTACAGTCGGTGAAGGAATGCATGCCTGTGTACAGACGGCCGAAGACTACGGTCACGGCGTATATCATGAGGAGGGTGCATGACGCATAGTAGATCGATGATGAGATTGCGGTTGATTGAATGTAGGCGTGTCTAACATAGCCAAAGACAAAAAGTGCCATGGATACACTGTTTGTAGAATGGGTTGAGGGAAACCCGTATTCAAGGTGGTGCGTCCCGATCGCTGGGGAGAACGCAGTGGATAAACTTTGCTATGAAGGAATCTCGTTCACTTACTCAGTCGCGTTACAGGAGGGGCCAATGGACGAGGGGAACAAATAAGATCCTTCAAAAACGAAACAACATAGACTCCTGAGGCCAAAACAATGACTAGGCTGCTTGCGCTTTGAGTTGCAATAATTGGCGGACAAGTAGATCGTACCCTCGTCCAAGCTCCTCGTAGCCGAAGAAAAATGTCAACGGTAGGCCAATCATGAAGAATGTATGGGTGCCAAGGGTTGAACTATAGAGGAAATACAAGTCCAACCACGGGTGTCGTATGTATTCCTACAGAAAGTCATGAAATACATGGACATGTTGAAATAATAAACAATACGAGCCTGCATCCGGGCCAATATTTGACTTTCTCGTTTCATCGAACTGAGAATTCGGGCTCGTATAGCTGCTCTCCACCATGGAAGTACGGTTTCGTACACATCCTCAACACACGGTGCGTCGGTACGTCCTTGCTTGTCTAGCAGCGAATTTTCTAGTTTATCATGATGAGTAACGAGGATGGGTATATTATTACGCGTATGTTCGTCGTGAAAAGTGACAGAGGATAGCGCATGTGTGTTGGATGCCTGAGTCAACATGGACTGCAGTCTGTTGAGTTGGTTGTGGTCCAAGCGTGCGTAGTTCGGCTGAAGGTGGGGCAACCGCAAAAGCCACTATTGAATATTAATAACCTTCGAGAGAGACTATTACCTTCTAAATCGGGACATCATGTTACTCCCCCTTGCTGGCGATTTTTGCATCTGACTCTCAGTTGGATCTGACACTTGCGACCCTTTAGTTATGCATGGCATCGGCATCCGTGGTCTTCTCCTACTTCTAATACGACCACGGTTGAAGTGTCGGTAGAGCCTCTGTATCGCAAGGCGCTGGGCATCAATATTCAATGATCATCGACTGAGGACTCGACGTGTCAAACCTCCAAGTTGCGCATACAACAAGTAAGCGATGCCCACGAGCGCCCACTTAGGTAATGCATTTCAAGTTGTGTTGGCTGCTGCTGCCCTCGTTGTCAAGCCAGGTGAGTTGTATCGCTTTTGCCCACTTCAAGTGCTCATTCAAGGGGGTGACATCGATGACGACTTGCGATTCATACAGCTTGCATCGTAAAATTGAAGGCACCATGGTTTGATGCCGCGCCGCACTTATAATCAGTGACTATCTCCGAGTCGGGAGTCGTATTTGTATGTGCGTCGTATGCAATCAATCAATCACCGGCACCGCCTACACTCAAGTTGCTGATCAATATCGGTCAATACTCACATAATCATTGGGGCAACGTGAAAATGCTGCGACTGCTGCGGCAACTGCCGCGACCACTGCTGCGGTGCTCCCAAACGGTGAGTGCAGTCACTGGAACCTCCCAGTGCTTCAAGTCCTCCAAACGAGTCATGGAGTCGAGCGTGCGTCGTTTCCTTATATTTACATCCAATGAACTGCTGAGCATAAGAATCATGATACATGATGGTCAACAACAAACAAGTTGTACTTATACTAACTTGTTTGGAACGTCGCGGCAAGTACCGCAGCAGTCGCAGCAGTGGCGCAGCATTTTCCTAGTGCCCACATAATTGGTATCAGTAAGCTATCAGTCATGTCATGTTATCTATAAGCGCTAGCACCCGTAAGCATCGTCGCTCCGGAACACGTTATCGTCAACGTCGCTACTTCAATCTGAGTCATGCAACCGACGAAGAATTAGAGGTTTAAATAGATGGGGGTTGTATCAATTGTAAACCCATCTTCATCACTTTTACCATCAACACAATGTCTAAAGTTCAGTACCGCTCCCTCGGCAAGACTGGTCTCAAAGTCTCTGTGCCAATTGTGAGTTATAAAACGTTTGTTGCTAGCACACAGCACTCACCATCCATTCTTCATAGCTTGGTGCGATGAGCTTCGGGACGTCGAAATGGGCTGTACGTAATTATTTCCTGTTCCGTTCATCACATCCTCAACCTGTTACAGCCCTGGGTTCTTGACGAGGAGCCCGCTATCGAAATCATGAAGGCTGCTTGGGACCTTGGCATCAACACCATCGACACCTCTAACAATTACTCAAACGGCGAGTCAGAGCGCCTCATCGCCAAGTTCATCAAAAAGGTATGCCTTACGAATCGTACGATGTCTTAAAGTGTCATTAATTGATGATATCTACGAACTCCATAGTACAACATTCCTCGCCCCCAGATCATAATCGCCACTAAGTGCTATGGTCTGGTCGCAAATGATCCTTCCATCCAAGCATTCCTCGTACCCGGTATCGATAAGCGGCACGAGTACGTCAATCAATCTGGGCTGTCTCGCGCTGCAATCTTCAACGCTGTCGAGGCGTCCCTCGCGCGTCTCGAGACCCCATACATCGATCTCTTGCAGATCCACCGCTTCGACGCTTCAGTCACCCCTGAGGAGACTATGAAAGCACTTCACGACCTCGTGCAGAGCGGTAAAGTCCGTTACATCGGTGCTAGTTCCATGCGCTGCTGGCAGTTCGCCATGTTGAATAACGTGGCCTCTCGGAATGGTTGGACAACGTTTGTCAGCATGCAGGATGAGTACTCTTTACTCTACCGCGAGGAGGTGTGTCCTTAAGAATTACAACGATTGCTCTCCAGTTTAACACAACGTTTAGGAACGCGAGATGCTCGCATATTGCAAATACAACGGTATCGGTGTCATCCCCTGGGCTCCTCTGGCTTCTGGTCTCCTCGCACGTCCCGTTGGCATAGAAACGACGCGTCTCAATTCTCTCAAGGGAAGTGCTTGGGAGAGAAAGGTGACCAATGGAGACGCGACTATCATCAACCGCGTCGAAGAACTTGCCAAGAAGAAAAATTGCAAGATGAGCCAGATTGCACTGGCCTGGGTTGCGTCAAAGGTGTCGAGCCCTATCGTGGGTATCAGCTCTCCACAGAGGTTGCAGGAGACTATCATCGAAGGAATCGAACTCACTCCGGAGGAAATGACGTACCTGGAGGAGCCGTGCGTATTATACTTGCTTGGCTATTCGACATCAGACTGACAACACCTTTACAGGTATGAGCCCCAAGTCATCCGTGGTCACCTATAAGTGATTGCAGCCAACCTGCAGAAATCAAGAAGAGACGTTAGCTAGCATTTTATACCACCACCATCGCCACAAGGCACTGAGCAGAGAATGATTAGATCGACTTCAGAAACCTACGCACCGTAGACACCTACTACGGGCGGTCCCCTCCTACTTTCGAGATACAGCCACAGCTAAGCGTCGGCCGAGCTTCTGTGCCGCAAGCCGTCGCGAAGGTACAGAATCACGTCGCTATATTAGGTATGATTGTCTACCTGGCAGTTACGTTCGTAGTCGGCGCTGGGTGCATATCTTTATCATGGACTGGTTTCTAGAAAAATCTTGACTCTGGAGTCTGGTCCAATTCGGCTTGACTACTATTGTTGGCACGCTCTTGTCATGGTCTACGTTGCGAGGTGTTTATCTGTCGCGCAAAGGAGGCATATTCCAATTACCGACGACGTTCAGTTCCAAGGTGATTGCTACGGTATACATTCCCATTGCATTACTTAGCTTGGATCGGGAGGTGCGGCCAGTGATTAGTCGCCAATCCAGGCAGTGTTTCGCTGGAAGTGAGACAATTCTGTTTTTCTATGTAATGGACAAGGAACATAGGGCAATCTTGTGCATGAAAAAATGATCAATTTATTATAAGATGCTCCCTGCCTAAACAAATTACATAGGACAGTTGTCGCTACTTTGTAAGTATGACACGTGAAATAAATAAGACGGGCTCAGCATGATATTCGAAAGCTAAGAGGATACCGATATTTTGGAAGGGAGAGATTTCAAAGGCAAGGAAAGATGAAACATGTGGATATTAGTAGTAATGGCAGACACCGCAGACTTCCCCTCTACCAAGATCTCCATTGCTCGAGCGGCAGCAAAATTTATTTCGAAGCAAACACATTGTTCAACTCCTGACGCATACAAAGAGCTCCTGATACCACGCCAGTAAGTCATGTGGTTAAATACTGGGCGCAAACGACTCATAAATACTCACATTTTGGCGATTTGCAGGCGCTGCACCGACTACTATGAGTACAAAAGAAAGGGCAGTGCTCAGTTGCAGCGTCACTGGCAGATACTGATGCCTATCAAAACGGCAACGACGACGAGGACCAAGGAGAACCGCATGGTTTTTGTATCTGAAGGGGATCCAGATATGTAGTAGGAACTCGAAGACGCCTCGCTTTTACGTGCTGAATATTGTCGTTGCGTCGATGATACCAGCAGAGACCTGGTCTCTAAACGGATCATCAATTCAATAACTTGTCACTTCCGCAGCGCCGTCGGCTAAACCCTTGCATGGGAGACGTCCTATCAAACCTCGCGAGCTCGTCGTAGAGAGCAAGCATGTTTTGACAAGTGCGTTTGGCCCACATAGCAGTGGAGAAACCAGTTTTTCGGTGTATCAGCGAGGTACGGCCACAATTCTCCCCAATGACCAGAAGGATGTGGAAAATGAACTCTTTAGCTTCGCGTGCCACTTGTCGGTCTTCTATGCTCAAAGCTGCCCCTTGCGCCGCAGATATGTTTGTTATTTCAAGTTTGCCATATAACCAACTTGAAGCTTCGGTGGCTTGCCTCCGGCTGCCAGTGATCTTGTTTACATCGTTGAAATTTAACCATCGGCTAATGCATGTCAGATCTCTGAATATGGCGGAGGAATAAAAATTGAGACATTGCATATAAGGGAAATTGGCACAAAAATATGTGGAGGCTCATCCCATCATGGAACGGGCAATGCTCAACAACCGAAACGAACACGTGAATCATTGGGCTCTGTCGAGATTCGAGGCATGTCCAATCAATGGACACTGTGGCCCCTACAGTGACTAGCGGAGAATATGACTAGCGGAGTTACTTATATGTAGCGCATAAAGCACGGGCAGAACTTACCGAAATAGACGACGGACATGCTCGCCTCCTCAGACAGAATCTACCTCAGTCTGTCCAGGAGTATGAGAACTTGAGATTCTCAACAGGTTCGAACGAGCGGAAACTCACGTCAGCGAACTCGAATTCAAACCAAAACCATCCACGGCGCACTTCCGAAGTTCCCGCCATTCCGAGTCGTAGGCGCATGTCATTGACTACTGGATCATTGTTGACAGCGAGGACAAGAATACTGATGTAGAACGCAGCCCGAACAAGTATCGTTACCGCCATTGAAAGTCAGGATTTCCGTGTTTTGCTAATTCGATCTCGTTGGCCAGAGGCTCAGCGATTGTATTCGCAGTCACATCGGGTGAGTTGGAAGAGGAGCAGTAGGACGAGCGTCAAATAAGCTCGAGTCTCTCAAACAAAGTCTTTTGTGCCTCTAGCAAGTCAGAGTCAGAGTCCAAGGTCGACGAATGAGAACCAGACGCGTCAATCATGTGATCGCGTAGCTGTTGAAAATTACGCGACGCGTTTGACAAGCGTGGACAAATATTGTTCCAGTCCACATCTTGATCAAAGCGACGATTGGAGAGAGTTTTAAAAGATCCTCTTCCAGCCTCTTGCCCAACCACTCTAGTTCTGCGGAGAATGATGGTCTCTAAACGACCGTTAGATGTCTATGAAAGTCCTTTAGCATCACCCCGTGGTCCCAAACGTCGACAACTATCGCGTTCTCTAACGCCGTCGTCGCCATTCACCTCAGCTTCTTCATTGTTTGCAACACCCAGAACCCCTTGTAGTCTCAGAAACTGGAAAGTGCCCTCTGACTCTCCAACCAACCCATTTGGTCGCGCTCGGCGGCTGACAACGAGCACCACACTTCCCCGCCCTTCTTCGTATGCGAAGCACTTGCCCCTCCGCTTCCAGCTTATCCGCCCTGACGGTGACGGCAGAAGCTACACAAACAAAGATGGGGTCTACAGAGTTGTTCAAGTCCCTCTGACCTACACACTCGGTCACCTGCGGAAGCTTATCAAGTTTGTCTTCCAGCCAGCAAAGGAAAGCGAGATGGGCGGATCATACCGTTTTCGGCGTGCTGCACGGCACGCTAGCATCCCAAGGCACCCAGTACCCTCTTCGTCCAAGGGTAAACAGCCAGCTCCGGGATTCGACCCCGAGCCAGGACATTTGTTCGAGGTGCAAAAAGATATAGAAATTTCGCGTTTTGGGGAGATCACAAGCGGAAGGACAACGACCAAAGCGTCTACCACGAGAGACCCCTACCACTATCCTGGCAATGGCTCAGAGGGCAGCTTGCTTGACGCTGAAGACGGCGAAGACGACATTTGGCGGTGGGAAGCAGAAGAGGACTTCCAGCTTTCGCAGCTCTGGGCTCCGGGCGGGGACCTTGAGAAAGGTATCATATATGTACGTCTTTCGTCTTTTTATGCTCCTGGACAGATCTCATGTTCGTGAATAGCATCACGACTCTGCGATCCAAATTCACATAACATTAAACACGAAGAAGATCCCAGGTCGCAAGGGCGTTGGCAATAAGCCTTTCCTCTTCATGGCATGGGGTTCCATAGACCTATTCGCACCACCTTTGGCAACGTCTTCCATTATCCTTACTGGTATTGAAGTAACCCGGTGGAATGGTATATTGGCGTTTGAGAAATTCTTGAAGGCTGAGGAAGAGCAGGAGCGCCGAGAACGTGGCGTAGGGGAAGCGGAACTTCTAGATATTGATGCAGAAGGGGAAGTTGACCCTGATATGGTATGTTCCTTTCTGTGCAATGATATGCAGATATACTGACTAAATTTTTGTAGTCATCGTTAACTCTTCCCATGTGCTCCTCCATCGGTTTTTCATCGCCCTCATCACTTTCTTCATCAATCTTCTCCCTCACCTATTCATCCTCTGCCTCTTCAGCTATTACCCCATTCCCCGCCTCACCATCAAGGAAACGCCGTGTTGACTACGCAAACAAACGAATGCTCGAGTTGACGAAAAAGGTCAGCATAACTCCGAATGACTGGGACGGCGAGGATGACAAGAAGGAAGAAGAAGTCGATGAGCTTGATGACGATGAAGATCCCGCAGTGGAGGAAAAACCAAGTGACTGGGATCCTTTCGGGCCTGACGAAGCTGAAATATGAAGTACTCGCGTCGGTTGATTGGGTCATTCGTTATAGGTACATATGAGCGATATATATATAATCAGGCATATCTTCTGTTCACACTAGTAACATCATAGCGATTCTGACATGTGTTCGCAATATGTATAATAGCATTCTGAACTTTCGGCACTACTCTGGAATGTCTCATGTCCTCCCCTAGCTAATTCAGTCGACAGTCCCAAAAAGACGCAAAATTGAGGCTCCAGCAGGGGTGGCAAAAAATCTATATATGATGAAGGATATAACCGACTAGGACAAGACGATCCGTGTTATTTAAGCATACACTCCCAGCTACCTGTCTCAGTTCTCCCGAGACTGGTCCTTGTACTGTTTTGCCCACTACAAAAGAGTCAACAAGACTAGGAACACAGGAAGTGGAAGAACGTACCATCATGGACGGGATCGGTCGATCGGGTTGAACGTGTCTGACCTGCTCAGGCAACGCGAAATAAGAAAACGACTGCAAGAAACGAGAAATCAAGTTTCGCACCTCACGGTCTGCGCTGACAGTCCAGACTCCGTATGCGACGGCAAATATACCAGCAAAAGTTATGACCGTGTTGCTCCGCCAATTCGCAGGACGGGCCCACCAACCACCTGAGGCATCGTCAGGTTGAGTAGGTCGGAACTAGCCGCTTGGACATACCAGCGGGGGACCACACATGCTTTGGGTATGGATATCTAGCACCACCTCCCTAAATGCATTTCAGTATAATGTAACATGCACGTTGAGACAACCTCACCATGTTTTTGGGTTCTGGGGAAGTCGAGTGTATCGAGCTGTCCAACAAAAGCAGCGAAGAGTTCAGATTATGTAAGAGTGTGCCGTCGATGTCCGAAGCTCCATTCCTCTTCTCGGTCAGCTCAGTCATCTCGTCTTTCTATTTCTACAAAAAATGCCACAATGTTTTCGAAATCAAGCAACAAACGTTAAGGTGCGCCTCGCCGCGACCCCCGGTGGGGTCATTACTCTTTGTTTGAACTCTCTCGTCTACGGCCCTACTGACTCACGACCTCACTTGCATAATTAAGACGTTAGAACTACTAAGGGAAAGAAGATGCTGCTCAAGGGAAGTCCGCTAATAGGGTGATTTTATTCACAGCAAACTTGAACCGCTCACAGGCTATCTGTCGTCAGATCCCGAGGGTAGCCCATTCATCATGCAGCATTCGACACGCAACGACCTGATAGGCACATACATCTACTCTAAGCGTTTTCTATGTCTTGACAGACATTTTCCATGACATGGCGTCACGCGATGCACAAGTCCAGGCTGGCCAGGGTTTCTGACAGAAATCCTGGGAATATACACAGCCCATCATCTAGGTATCCCCTACACGCCCAAACTTATCATCCGGCGTCCACCTGTCGTTACCCAGCCTATATGGGATGCCATAAAGATAAAGCGTGCATAACTTACATGCTACTGAAATCCGTTTATTGACAGTCATCTTCTACGTACGGCTGAAAGTCTTCCTATGGTCAACGATACTGCTGGTGTAAGTCACCCCGTTCCTGTACAGGTCGCTCACCGAGTTTACATTGGAATCAGTATATCCTATGTAAGCTCACACCTCGTTTAGTAGGCCTTGTAACTGAAACATAATGTAGCAACGGCACTCACAATCGTGGTCGGTTTGCTTTTTCTGTCGTATATTTGGGATTTTGCAAAATGTTTCTGTTTAGGTTTATGATGTTGTCACCCATCTGGATGAGGAGGTAGGAGGAATACCTGCGCCAATGCCTCTTGAATCTCAAACCCGACAGATCGACTACCTCGTCAGGTCAAGGTCTAATTTCATGAAGGCCTTATTTGTATTGTGTCGCTACCTTCCTTTCATTATTGGGGCTTTGCGAATATGTAGGAGCTCGAGATCTTCTGCGACAGAAGGAGAGACAGCTTATTTGACCTGACTTTAGATGAAGTCGTCGGGGAAGATCATATCGACAATAATGTAAGGAATTGCAACGCTATCTTCTCCTCTGTTAATCGTTGTTTAGTTGTGCCTGGTGTTGTTTCGCTCAAGCCTTTGTAAGTCAAATACGAGACTGGTGGAGGCCATCTCTTACATGCAGTATAGGGTTCTCTTTCCTGCAGATGGCTTGTGTCGAATGTATGCTGCTTCATCCTGGTTTGTCTATGGGTCACTCAACGCAAGATTAGTCATTTTTACTTTGCGAACCTATGCCCTGTGGGGCTGCAGTAAACGAGTCCTTTTCTGTCTCTTAGCTGCGTATCTGGTGAGATTTCAAGCTGACTGACCTAACCACTGTTAACACCGTGGCCAGGCTACGTGTGTCACAGATGTCACCTCCCTCCAAATATACGCTGGGGCTCTCCCTGCTGGCAGGTCAAAAACCTCATTGCATCATTCGTTTGCTCACGGTCATACAGATGCGTGTTATGGATCAGCTAACCCAGGCGTATCGTGGCTCCTTGTGAGCTTTGTGGCTTTAATTAGCCTAGAAATAGGTCCGTGGCATTTCCCCGATCACTACGCCAAGCCAACAGCTTATCTCGCTGTCATGAAATTACAGGATTATTCAGCTACTCAAATCGTTAGTGCGGAACAGCATCGTATATTTCGGAGCCAGCGTGGGTACGTGGTATGCTCCCTCCCTGATGCAAATGAATAATATTCGAAAAGCTCTGAACATCCTTAATATTATTGGCATATTGCTTATTCCGGTTGCGACATGGCCCACCGGTATCATGGAAATGTCAGGATGATAATCATTGAATCGAGCTTTGACTAACGACTACACAGAGCACAGATTCTCTTCCAGGGGTTGCTTGCAACACGCATGCAACTTGATCTTTGGAAAGTCGACCGCCAGTGAAGCGGAACCGACGATAGTCACGATGTCAATGGCAGAATTTGCAGCGGAGAGGTCTGATGTTGAGACGAGACTACAACACGTTGAAGCAGCAACTGAATGCTAAGGAGGATAGACAGGGAAGGGGTCTGCAGATGCATGGGCTGATGACTAGCGAGCAGGTGTATCAACAAATAGCAGAGGAAGATGCAAGATGAGTGGAGAAGAAGCAGAAAGCAGATGCTGCGAAGAAACGCCAGGAGGACAAAGAGGCTGCACGACGAGCACAGCGCAATGCGATGGACGGCACAGAGATTTACACAGGACGTCCAAGTCAGAACTGGCGGATATTGCTACCGCTCTTTCACTGTGGCACAGCAAATGAATGGTCCGTTACCCTTCCCCTCATTTGATCCATCACCTGCATACCCACTCCATTATCCAGGGTAGCGAGTTACGATTTGTGCAGCCAGTACCGGTCCCTTCTGAAGCTCGTCCTCTTCAAACTTCACGAGACCTCTCACCACAGCTACATGCTGGACCGTCCACTGGCAGATACACATCAGTTCTCTGATGAGTCCTTGATATTTTTTGTAGCCGTGGGAAGTATAGCACGGTACAATTTTGCTCCCGCCAAATATTATCTTTTATACTGTGCCGGCAATTTGAGTTGAACATACATACCCATGGGTGTCCACAAATCTAGTTTAACATATGGCCCATGACAATACTGTAACATCCCTCCTTTGAAGCCGGTGAGGAGTGCTGGTATACTTATTTTAACCATTTTGTGCGTTCTCTTTTCCAATAATTACTTTTTGCATAAAGTATATGACTATGCAAGGCTTTCTCAAGAGGCCTAGTACTTAGTGCCGTAACTGCCGTTGATGTCCGAAGCTCCATCCGGCCAGCTCAGTCACATCTATTTTTACGAAAAATGCCACAATGTTTTCGAATTCATTATCAAGCTGGAACTCCCTCAATTGCCATCCCGAGTGATGATTACTCTAAACAAACGTTTCACAACCTCACTTGCATAAATAAGACGTTCGAACTACCAAGGGAAAGAAGATGCTGCTAAGGGGCCCCGGGAAGTCCGCTAATGGGGTGATTTCATTTACAGCAAACTTGAACCGCTCACAGGCCATCTGTCGTCGGATCCCGAGGGTAGCCCATTCATCATGCAGCATTCGGTACCCAACGACCTGATAAGCACATACATCTACTCTAAGCATTTTCTATGTTTTGACAGACATTTTCCATGACATGGCGTCACGCGATGCACAATTTCAGGCTGGTCAGGGTTTTTGACAGAAATCCTGGGAATATACACAGCCCATCATTTGGTACTGGTGATCCCCTGAACGCCTTACCTTATCACCGGCGTCCGCCCGTTATTACCCATCATATATAGGATGTCAGCATCCATAACTTATATGCTACTGAAATCCGTTTCTTGACAGTCATCTTCTACTACGTACGGCCGAAAGTCTTCCTATGGTCAACAATACTGCTGGCGTAAGTCACCTCGTCCCTGTACAGGTCGCTCACTGAGTTTATATCGGAATCAGTATATCCTTTGTAAGCTCACACCTCGTTTAGTAGACGTCTTGTAACTGAAACATAATGTAGCAACGGCACTCACAATCGTGGTCGGTTTACTTTTTCTCTCGTATGTTTGCGATTTTGAAAAATGTTTCTGTTTAGGTTTATGATGTTGTCACCAATCTGGATGAGGAGGTAGGAGAAATACCTGCACCGATGCCTCTTGAGTCTCAAACCCGACAGATCGACTACCTCGTCAGGTCAAGGTCTAAGTTCATGAAGGCCATATTTGTACTGTGTCGCTACCTTCCTTTCATTATTGGGGCTTTGCGAATATGTAGGAGCTCGAGATCTTCTGCGACAGAAGGAGAGACAGCTTATTTGACCTGACTTTAGATGAAGTCGTCGGGGAAGGTTATATCGACGATAATGTAAGGAATCGCAATACCATCTTCTCCTCTGTTAATCGTTATTTAGTTATGCCTGGTGTTGACTCGCTCAAGCATCTGTACGTCAAATACAAGACTGGTGGATGCCATCTCTCACATGCAGAATAGGGTTATCTTTCCTGCAGATGGCTTGTGTCGAATGTACGCTGCTTCATGCTGGTTTGTCGATGGTCCACTAAACACAATATCAGTTATTTTTATTTTGCGAACCTATGCCCTGTGGGGTTGCAGTAAACGAGTCCTTTTCTGTCTCTTAGTTGCGTATCTGGTGAGATCTCAAGCTAACTGGCCTTACCACCGTTAATACTGTGGCCAGGCTACGTTTGTCACAGGTATCGCCTCCCTCCAAATATACGCTGGAGCTCTCCCTGCTGGCAGGTCAAACCCCTCATTTTATCATCCGTTCGTTCACGGTCATACAGATGCATGTTATGGATCAGCTAACCCAGGCGCATCGTGGCTCCTTGTGAGCTTTGTGTCTTTGGTTAGCCTGGAAACAGGTCCGTGGCATTTCCCCGATCACTACGCCAAGCCAACAACTTATCTTGCTGTCATGAAATTACAGGATTGTTTGGAATGAGCATGTATAGGGTTCTAAGCCAATACCGCGCCGCTTCAGGACAGCTACTCAAATCGTTAGTGCGGAACAATAACGTGTATTTCGGAGCCAGCGTGGGTACGTGGTATGCTCCCGGGCCTTCCCTGAAGAAATGAATAACATCCAAAAAGCTCTGAACATCCTTAATATTGTTGGCATCTTGCTCACTCCGGTCGCGACATGGCCTACTGGTATCATGGAAATGTCAGGATGATAATCATTGAATCGAGCTTTGACTAACGACTGCACAGAGCACAGATTCTCTTCCAGGGGTTGCTTGCAACACGCATGCAACTTGATCTTTGGAAAGTCGACCGCCGTCAAGTGGAACCGACGATGGTCACGATGTCAACGGCAGAATTTGCATGAATCCCTAGTCTATCAAGATCCCCGACTGGCAGCGCCCGACTGCTAAAGTAACCAGACTCCCATTAGCTGCTTTCACGTACGATTGTCTTACGGTATTACCACGGTCCGTCCACGATTCGTCATGTTGCCGTGTAATGCAAACCATATAAATAGCATGAACTTCAGCTTCATCTCACTCCCCACCTTGAATAACACACCCAATTGCAACGGCCAGTTATACTTCAAGAATATGTCTTCTCTACTCTCGAATGCACTAAAGGTAGATCTCCTCTCTCGTCATTTATTGACTTTCTAAAAAATCATAGATCTCGATCCCGGATTCAAGGACGGATTAGAATTGTCCGTCCGAAAAAGGCAACTTCATCTGCAGTTCTACGGATATGGAGTCTCTCGGGAATGGCTTATCCAGTTTGTGGAGCAACATTAATTATATTGCCCAGAAGAATTGCTCGATCGCGATGACAAGTGCATTGCTACGATGCACGCGTACGAACTCGTCGCGGGTTCAACACTTTCCGAAAATTATGCTTCAATCCCATGGGTGGCTTGGTACCTCCAGAGTGGATCGCTCTGTATGATGGTGACTAGGACGATAACGCGTATAAAATGATGGACACGTATCTGCGGGAGCATACCAATTATTAACAGATGGAGTCGCACTTGGAGATGAATGTCGTCTGTAGGTGAGACATTGAACAACTTGAATTTGTCCAGATCGGTCACCTGCTCGACAGCCCGCCTTCTCCAGCAGCATATCAGCCAGACTCCTGCTAGATCACTCACCTTCCATTGGCTGAGACTATCACTGGGCAAATGATCAAACATAGGGGTCTTCGCCTTCTTGATAATTTTTGAAAATCGTGGACAGACTCCAATGGAAGGCGTCTGTGACATCTCATAAGACCCAACGGTGTGTCGGACACGATGAGTTGCGGTCGTAAGATCCAACACGACATTCTACACCAAGACCCAAAGTCGTGACAAGAGCCAAGCGAGCGTCGCAACCACGACGGCAGCTGCCCCGCACTCGCAGCAACAATAACATTCCAATTCCATTCACATCTCACGTACAAAAAAAAAGAACAACAGAACAAGCTATATAAAAGACTACTATTGGGACGGGGTAAGTATAGCGGCGGCGGAGGGATGCGCGACACGATCGGGGTACAACAAGGGAGTGCGATAGGATAATGGGGAGGGGGACCGCACAGCAAATACATAAAATGAAACAGACGTAGGGAGACAATTCAATTCAATTTGTCGGTCGTTTGGAGATGGAACGTTCGTAAAGAGAGAAAACGTTTAGAGGAAAATAGCCGTCGAACTGAAATTCGATGAGCGGCAGGAAAATCATATCAGATGATCAAACCACAGAAGGCGCAGAACGAAAGAGCTGAGGCGGAGCGGGGGTTGGACTAGATTACGAAGGACGAAAAGTATTCGGATGAAAAGGAAACCGTTGGCTGCGTGGTGGAAGGTCATGGATGGGGGCGATGACAGAAGCAAAGACCCGCCTGCTTCTATTTCTTCGAGATCGTCAAGCTCCTCATACTCTCCTCCAACATATCGCATACATTCGCCTTGCACGCACTCGGTCCACTCCCGTTCGGCTGTTTCTTCTCCGCTATACCCAGAGGTAACGACGGCTTCCTCTCCACTGCACTCGAAGGTACCATCAGGGAAGAGGGAGAGGGCTCATCGAGATCGACGACTCGGACGACTGCCCGGCCTTCGAGGACCTTGCGCACTTTTTCTGTGTCCCACTCCTTTCTCATCGCACTTCCACTCGCACCTGCACCAGAACCAGAAAACGCCTCCCAAAACGCACTCCCAAGCTTCCCAAGCAGCGTCTGCGACGCAATAGCAGCAAGCGCAGCTTGTTCCCTTGTAGGCACCGGCACTGGTTTGAACGCAGGAGACGAAGGCGGCGAAGGATACGGGTTCTTCCCACCGAGACCTTGCGACTGTTTCGAAGAAGGCGGTGACGCGAAATACGCAGGTTTGAGGCCCGATGCCAATCCATGAGATGGATACCCCATCCCATTTGTGTTTGCGTTGAAGTTCCCGTTGGCATGAGCATGCTGCGCAGCCATCTTACCCCACAATTGCATCCGATACGCATCGAGGGTCTTGAGGGTGAATGGATTGGGATCCGCAAAGGCGTCGAATGCGCCCATGCCGAGGCCATTGAGTTGGCTGTTGGTCTTCTCGATGATTGAGGCTGGGCGGTGTAATGCAGGATTGATGTTCTCTTGGAGAACGCCTTTTACGCCGACGGGTGGGATGAGGGTTGTATGTACAGGTGTAACGCCCATACCGCCAAAACCACCCCAAAATGGGCGTGCGCCGAGACGTGGGGATGTAGGGAGGTCTTTTTGGGTGTTTGGGGTGATGAGTGGGGTTGTTGATGGGACGGATACGGGAGTGGGTGCGGGGGAGAGGGGTGGGGAGAGGGGTGGGCCTGATTGGAGTTCTGCTGGGGGTGGGAGATCTGGGGCATGGCGGGATTCGAGGAGGCAGCGCTTGAGGGCAGAAATTTCTTGGCGGAGGGCAGTGTTTTCTGAATGGGAGCTGCCGAGTTCTGAGCGGATTGCGTCGATTAGGCGGTCACGTTCTGCGATGTCGCCTTCGAGGGTTGTGATGTATTCTGGGGGGCAAGTGAGAAAGGGAAGGGAGGTAGAGAGGATGCTTACCCTTTCGCCTTACTCTAAAGTTTCGTGCGCTGATCTTGTTTCTGAGTTGGCGTTTCTCTCTGCTGCTCATTTTCTTGTATTCTTCTGGACTTGGGCGCCAGTCTTCGGGTTCGAGGATCTTGAGTGGTGCGGGGTCCTTTGAGGACTTTGATTTTCCCGCGCCGGCGTTCAAGTCCTTCTCAGAAGGAGGATAAGACTTTTTTACGCCACCAGAAGCTACAGCGCCACGACGAGAACGTTTAGGCGGAGTAAGATCTTGTTCTGGTTCAGAGTCAGAGTCTTGGTCTGAATGGTCGTTTGAAGTAGCAGGAGTTCCGACTAATTGTGGGTCTATTGCGAACATGGGAGTGTTTGCGTCGATGCTCTCAGGGCTTGAGCCGCTTGTACTGGCAGCAGGTTGAGTTGCGCCGAAAAAGTCATATGAAGGAACTGAGAGTGATGAGAGAGATGGACCCTTTGTTAACTCGTCTGTGTCTAAGAATTGGGCAAAGAAGTCATCGTCTGCGCCGTTTGGAGTTGAGAAAGAGAAAGGGCTTCGTGGGGATGAAGATGAGGATGAAGCTGAAGTGAAAGCTGAAGGTGCAGAGTTTAGTACGTCGAGGTTGAAAAAGTCGTCTACTGAGAAAGTTGTCGACGATGATATCGAATCGGTCAACATAATGGTCGATGTGGTCGTGGTGTTATCTGACTGCGTTGAGGAGGCGTGTTGCTAGTACGCAACGGAATTACCCGAATGCCGAATCGGCACGACGCGTAAGATGACTCAATCTGAACTTGTCACGTTCCGACATCGTCCTGCGCAGCCTGGTGTGTACTATTTAGAAGGATTCCATTCACCACTAGCCTCACTCGCGTACCTCATGATCCATGCTAAATTTAGATCAACAAAGTCTCGCTTATTCAAACGACGTAGAATATCAGCCCTGTCAGCTCCGTTTTACACATTCTTGTTCCCACGAGTCGCCTCCAGTGACATCTGCCATCTGCGCTCCGATCAGCGAATTCACCCACCAGGTCGTCCCAATTTCTCATGGACTCCATATCACTCGACCGCCCTCCAATGGTATCCCGACGGTCGACATCGACTTCCCCATTCTTGTATCACGCGGTCAATTCAAAAGACGTCCTACATAAGATTTCAAGCAGATCCAACCTGAGTAAGGCATCATTGTGATACTAAGCACAAGCATAATGATTCAAGGCTAACTTGCATGAGGACTCGTGGCAATATTTCCTTCTCTCTCTTCGTGCAAAATTCAGAAAGACTTGCAGACACTCGCATGTAACCAAGTATCGTCCATTGCACGAAATTAGCATAAAGTTGTTCCCTCTGCCTCTTCTCTTTGAGGATACGAGTGAATTGTGTATCCTCGTTGCGACCTGCAGCACGGATAACTTCCTTGTCATCTCAGTTCGTAAATACAACTGATTCTGCGTATCCGCCCGAGTTGATAAACTTGTGCATGGTAATCGTAAGGGGCTGCGTAGCATTATAAGAACCAAGTACCGACTCGAGGCACGGCGCAGCGCCTAGGTCTGAATGCCCGCAATAGCAGAGACAAGCGTGAATGGCGCGTGTCATCGCAATGGCAAGGATAATATTGGGGATATGCAACTCAGCGGTCATCGAGTTCCCTGGGCCTACGACCGATGAACTCTATGAGCCCAACAAAATCTTTGGCAAAACCCTCTGCGCCGCATCACACCTTGCTCGAGCTTCATGCCATGCGTTGAGCCGCAGCGGAGCTTGCATGCTACTCTGCCACAGAGCGATACCATCGACTCGCAACATCCCTCGAAGCTTCTCCTCAGCAGTCATGTCGTCGACATACGATCCACCAAAGTCAAGAACATCGCTTAGCTCAATAACAATTTCAATACGTGCCAAAAAACGCTGTGTCGAATCCGATTCGGGGATCGTCAAGCAGGCCGCACTCGAAGACGATACCAATCTTGAGCCATCCCATGAGCATTGGATTTGTACTGAACATTAGTACTATGAGTTTGAGGAGCGCTCATCTGCGTGGCATGTCGGTTTGTGGGTGGACCTATCATCGAGTCCAATGTGGAGTGAGCCAGTCTGCGTCAATCACGAGCACCTATTTTTCTTTTGGCGCTATACAAGAAGACGCGCGACGTCAGCTCTTCGTATTTCTGTTTTTTTTCCCGGTTGTAAATCCTAGTAGCCTACCTCCTTTGAGCAATACCAGACGCTCTGACAAGTACTAAAGGTGATTTGCGATACTTGATGAACGCATAAATCAGATAATTGACCATCACCTTTGCGCATCTCAAAAGTTTCTCCAATGTCGTTTGAGGAATCCACTAGAACCTGCTGCCAGTGGAGCACGGAAAAGATTGTCCCGCTCTGAATATATCGCACGAACCATACGGACTCCCTTTGGACTCGTTGCAGAGGACTCGGAGGCGCCAGAGTCAGTGCTCATGTTCTCGCAAAGGCGGTGAGAGATGGATTTGGTGGCGACTTGAGCGCCAAGGCTCACGGAAGACGCGTACCTATTTTTTTCAGGTGTGCCGCAGTTTACAGCAATCCAGAGGCGACTCCCGTCTTCTTATAAATTTTATTCCGAGTAAGGCCGCATCGACGTGATAAAGAACAAGACTTCGATCAGAGAGCTACAAGATACAAAGCATTCAGAATTTCAACCTGAGTAGTAAGGCCCCGTCGATGTGATGAGGCGTAGTCCAAGAGTAAAACTAGTCACAGTAGAGGAGAGAAGGCCCGCTGATGACTCGTATCAGTATTTCCCCTCACTTGATGAAAATTTATGAAAGAGAGAAATCCCCGGAAATGCACGCACTCACGTTTACACAAAATTAGCATAAAGGTGTTCTCTTCGCATCTTCTCTTTGAGAATACGAGCGGGAAGTGCGTCCTCGTCGCGACCTGCAGCGCGAATAGATTCCTTGTCCTGCTCTGTCATTTCGGTCCGTAAATGCAACTGATTCTGCTTATCCGCGCGAATATGCAAGTTGACAAACCTATGCAAAGTGACTGTAAGCGGCTCCATTGCTTAGAGAATAATAACAGAGAACCTACTCTAGACAAGCCGCAGCGCTTATGGGTTGCTTGATTAGAGCGCCCGTAACAGCAGAGACGCCTACGAAGGGCTCGCGTTTCCTCGCGAAGGCAAGGGCAATAGCGGGGATGTGCAACTCAGTGGTCATTGAGTTCCCTGTGTCGTACGCAGGCCTGCATCCGACAAACTCTACGAGTCCAACAGGATCTTTGGCGAAACCCTCTGCATTACACCTTGCTCGGGCCTCACGCCATAAGTTTAGTCGCTTCGGCGTAAGGGGAGCTTGCATGCTTGAACTCTTCCATGGAGTGATTGCGTTGAATTGCACCATGCCTTGAAGCTTCTCCCCAACAGCCTTGTCGTTGAGATACAATCCAGCAAAGTCAAGAACGTCACTTGGCTCAATAGCAATTTCAACACGTGCCAAGAACGGCGTGTCGAATCCGATTCGGGGATTGTCGAGCAGGCCGCAGGCAAAAATGATGCCAACTTTGAGGTACCCAATGACCACTGGGTTTATGCTGCTCATTTGTACAAGTTTTAGTAACCCAGAGGAGCGTTCATCTTCATGGCATGTTGGTTTGTGCTTGGACCTATCATGGCGGGCGAGTCCAGTCCAAGTGCAGAGTAAGGTTTAGTCTGTTAAGCGTGCAGCGTTCTCACCAATTTTTCTTTTGGCACTGAGTACACGAGAAGACACGCGACGTCAGCTCTTCATACTTGTCATTCATCCACAAGTCTTACCTCCTTTGAGCAATACCAGACACTCTTGCACTAAAGGTGATATACGACATTCAATGAACGTCTACAACAGTATGAACAATGTATCACCTTTGCACATTTCAAAAGTTTCTCCAATCTCGTTTGACACTGCGTACATTGTACGCAGAAATACTTCTGGTTCGCTTTGAGGAATTCGCTCGAAACTGCTGTAGCACGGAAATGATTGTCGCGCTCTGGGTTTGTCACATGTACTACATGGACAACCTTTGGAGCCGCAGAGGAGTCGCCCGAGTCAGTGCTCATGTTCTTGCGGAGGCGGTGAGAGATGAATTGGGCGGTGAGTTAAGTGTTGATGGTCGCGGTACACGGAGTGCTCCCTCGTTGCGGACGCGTGTTTCAGGTCTGGTGGGAGAGTCACAACATCACAGTGCCATGCCCTGTTCCTAATAGCAGGACATCATGATGGCCCATATTCCGGTTCTAGAATCTAGGCGTCTTTCCCTTCCCGTCTTGCTCGTATCGATCACCAAGCAAACTTGAAGTTTCCTGCTAGTTATCAAGTCAACCTGGGGCCGAGTTCAGCATTAGACTTGCAATTGCAGCAGACAGAATTGTTTGACAAGTGACTCTGCAATGCACCAGGGTCCAAGAAGTTTCACGATTATCAAGCTGAAGAGCGCCAGACGCTGTGCAGGGCGTAGCTATTTTGACGCGGTTGTGACGCGCCTGCCGCGGTCGTGACGCGGCTGTGACGCGCATGTGACGCGGCCTGACGCGGCACTGACGAGCCTTGACTGGTGCCAGATTTGGGACGTAGAGAGTTGGATTCTAGACCGTGGCGTTGATTTGTTCGGGCTCTAGAAGGACTAGCACTTCGGGTACGCCGGCGTGGCATAGATTTGGTGCCTGTGTGGTGATCAAATAGCTCCTGTGAGTGGTGTTTTAGGAGTCGAGGGAGGGATCCAGCATTTGAGGCGGGGTGTGCAGTGACACCGGTTCTATGCGTGACAGGAGCAGTTGGAATGTGCGGAGCATCTATGTTTGAGCTATAGTGTCAGGGAGGCAAGCAAAGAGTCATGGGGGCATTGCTCACTTAAAGTATGTGACGGCCGAGTGGTCTGTACAGCGGCCGGAAGATAAGCTATTATATTGCCTGTTCTACTGGTCAAAATTAAGTTCGCAAAGATCATCAGTCGAACGGCGCACCTGAGCGGTCATAGCAGGGGATGAGGTCCCCAACACCCTGCAGTTGATATTTATCCCCTCTCTCGTTGGGATAGAAAAAATTGTATATATGTTTGATTAATTGCTAGAGGATGGTTAAAACGAATGCACACCGTATCTCAAAGCACTCACAAAAGCCATAGCATATATAGATTTCCAGAAGCGCGATACCAGTTCTTCTCTAGGCCATAGGAGACAAAAATGAAGAGTTGAGGATGGAGAAATACTTTCTCGGAGACTCGGAGTACCACTGTCCGTATAGAATGCTTAGTAAATGATTTTATTACTGCCTATGGACAACTACAGTGTACGACGTCTGATTCTGTTAGGACGAAAGGATACGCTGTTAGAAAATCAACTAGCATGATAGATTGAAACTATACCTAAGTTATACTGACAGTTGAAGTGCTGACGCGCAGGGTGGGGTTTGACGCGGCATGTGATAGGTGTGACGCGGCACTGACGAGGCATAGATGTGACAGTTGAAGTGCTGACGCGCAGTGTGAGCCTTGACGCGGCAGTGACGCGGCATGTGATAGGTGTGACGCGGCAGTGACGAGGCACTGACGCGGCATGGATGAGGTTTGACGCGGCCGTGACGCGGCATTGACGCGGCACAATTTGCTTTGACGCGGCACTGACGCAACACTGACGCGGCATGGGCTATGCTTGACGCGGCATGCAAGTGAGCCTTGACGCGGCATAGGTAAGGATGGAGGTTGACATTAACATGGAGGCTGCGAAGATGTTGGGAATAACTTGTCGTGGTATGAGTGGTGCTTGACCCAGCCTGAATTTGAAGACTTGGCACGACATAGTTGGGGCTTGACGTGGTAGGACAGAGTACAAGGCTGCATCAGACTTGACAAAGTGGGGTCAAGGCTTGACTCAGTGAGACAATACTTCACACTGGTGTCTGAAAACCAACACTTGATCAATGGTTAGAGGTAATACAATACAGACACAAGATGCACGCTACATTCCCAAGTAATACTAACGCGGAGGACAAGCACAGTAAAAATGGTGAGAGGTGAATACAGCACTACAGGGCCTGTACACCGATGGACACTCATATGTTGATCATTCATGAGGATTCAAAGTGTTTGGAAATCATTGCGAGCGACATAGGATGGTGTTTAGACATATCATTTGTGAACGGTGCCGCGTCACTTAAGCCGCGTCACAGCCGCGTCACGACCGCGTCAATTTCACCTGGCCCGCTGTGCACAGCCTCAGCAAGTTAGACTCCAGGCGCGGGGTTAGTACGTACATTCGAATTTCTAGCGTGGTAATAAGCCCGTCATCTCCTCCGAGTCAACTAAATCGTCCAATCGATGATCCAGTACCGTACTACCCTAAGTACCAGCTCACTCACTACCAAACTTGACATGCAGCACGAACCATGGCTCCTAGGGATTTCGAAGACGCAATCGCTCAATATATCTTCGATGAAACCCCCATTCATTTCATCCATGTTCCAGAGATGAAGCTCGTTGATCGCGGCGCTATTTTGCGTCACTTCCTCGCTGTTGTACGAGACATGACATGCATGACAGAAGAAGACATCCTGGCACAGTGCGCAGAGCTCCATCTTTTCCGAGAGGACGTGGTCGCAAATGTCGTGCGGAATGTCGAATTGGTTTCTTAGCACCGAGGTCCGACCCTGAGAGTTTTGGAGCTCTTTGTCCCTTGAGCCTGCTGCTCAATGCATTAGTAAGTCACTGCGTGCTTTACATGTTCAAGGGTGGTTATTTGACTCGGAGGGTTCCATCCTTGTAGGCGCGACCGGGTGAGACGCGAATTGCAATTTGGAGGTGCGTTGGTCGAAGGAATGACGGCGGGAAACACTAAACGGATCTGACAAGGATTAACAGAGTGAAACCGTGGATTTCTGGAGCGTGATACAAGTGAGCAGATGATAGTAGGTAAGAGACCCGAGTCTAATCTCAGTAAGACGAAACGTAGTGGGGAACTTTGTCCACATGATTGTTGATCCAGCTTACAAGATCCCCGTTAACATTCTTCGACATGCAAAGGATCGTCCACCATGTCATCAAACAAGTCATGTCCCTGAGGCGGTGCCGACTCATGCGATGATCTTGTGACTCTTCGCTGTTGCAACAGTTCTTATCACACATAGAACTGGCGTCACTGCGCACTCCGCCTCAAATGCCAGCTGAAGAATCAGTACCCGTTATGTAAACGTCGACGTGCTAATTCGCAGAAGGTCCAGAGGAGGAGTTAAAGAATATAGCTATTGGCTGATGCAGCTACTACTTAGTATGTGTCCCTACTTCCTGAGATGAATTAAATAACGAAGGAACGGTAATGAACCCGTGCAACTTGATCTGGGAGTCGTATAACCCCGAATGTAGAACATATAGGAGCGCTTCAGTGGACGCGTCAAGGCTCTGCGTCACTGGCACGTCACGACCGCATCGCATAGGTTTATTGCATCAAACGTGCGGCCCCTACAAGCCGAACTGACGTGGTGACTACTAGTGATAGTACTGCAACGTGCACCTAAAGATAGCAACCGATGAAAATCGCTTGGGGCTTTCCCTGGTATACCGATCTGTTGGAATAACAAGCACGCACTAAGCCATCAAACCTTATACCCTTGTCTCGTATGTTCACTCTATTGTCTCACACTCGTGCTTCATGCGCTCTTATATGTTGATTCACCTTTTGTACTTGTGACTCTATTGACTGCTTTGGCCAGCGCCAGGTGTACCATTATGTATGTTTCAGTCTCGTTTATCTCTAACAAGACCCGTTTTCTCTATTTAACCAGTGTATATTGGACTTGATACCTCAGACGTTCACATCCGCGTGCTCGATCTGAGGTATGACACTTTGTTTTCACACATATTCACCTTTGCTAACTAGTCTTAGTGTATCTGTTCTTAATAGGTGAATATTGACAGACGTTCACATCCGCGTGCTCGATCTGAGTGTATCTGTTCTTAATAGATCCACGCGAGAAGCTTGTACTAAGCTAAAAGGTTATGAGCCCTGAGCTCTAAAGATTAACCTACACGTCTCACCTTCCCTGCTAAACGATCCATTGCTGCAATGTCCACTGCCGTTCCGGTCACCACTGATACCCTCCCATCAAACGTACCCAAACTCGATATCAAGGGTACAAACTGGGCCATATTCTCGTTGCGTTTTCAAGTCGCTGTCGAGGCCAAGGAGTTATGGAGGTTCTTCGACGGGTCGTGTCCCCGTCCAGCCTCACCTGTAAGCGCTACAGAAGTAACTGCCTTAGAAAAGTGGCGGAAGAACGAGAACCTTGCAAAGCACCTACTCACCCAAAGAATCCCAGACTCCACGGCACTGCGCATTCGAAACTTCGATAGTGTCGCATCTATGTGGGCAGAGATTGTACGTGAGTACACAGAGAAGGGCGCGTATGCGCAAACCGACCTTCGAACAAAGTTCCTCGAGTCGAAGTGTCCTGCCGGTAGCGATGTACGCCAGTTCTTAGACGAACTGCGCACGAAACGAGACGAGTTATCAGCAGTGGGTGTTGACATTGAAGAGAAAGATTACCGATCTACAATCATTCAATCCCTCCCAAACCACCTCGCTAGCTTCGCCTCTGGACAATTAGCTACAGCTCGGCTCTACAGCACCACCCAGACCATAGCCCCAGACATTCTAATCTCTCTCATCATCGAGGAGTCAGAACGCCGAAATCGCAAGGACGGTCGTTCCGCGCGAGGAAATAACTCCAGCCGTGCTTCTGGAGATAACGAAGCAATGGCTTCGACGGATGCGCCCCAACGTGGACGGGGTGGTTCCCGTGGCAATAAAGGGTCAAAGAATGGAAAGAGCACTGGCGGGCGTCAACGCCCGCCATGCTGGAACTGCGGATCTCGCGAACACTTCAAAGCAGACTGCCCCGAACCAGAAAAGAACCCTGGCAGCAATGCTGGCACCAAAGGTTCTGCCAATGCAGCAGCAGAGGAAGACTCTGAGGACGACACTGTATTTGCGGTCGACTCCGCCTCATTCTGCTCAATCCCCAGCCTTCTTTCCACCGAGTCGTCAGATGACGATGCCGAAGAACGGTCAAACTTCATCAGCACCGATGAAGATTGGTTTTCGGAGATAGACGAGGACGACGTACCTCATATGAGCGACTGGGAAATGGAACCAGCAGCCATACACAGTGAAAGCGACACAGACAGCTGTGAGGAAGTCGCCGCCAAGGTAGCCGTTGAGCAGAAGGATGGCGCTGTTGTCGAACTATACGACTCTGGCACAACGAGGCATATCTCGCCATATCGCGAGCAGTTCAAATCTCTCACCCCCATCCCGCCTAAGACTTTTGCAGCCGCAAATAAGCAGCGTTTTGATGCAACTGGAATTGGAGAACTTGTCATTGAAGTACCTAACGGTGTAGATGTTTCAAAACTGACACTCACTGAAGTCCTCTATTCCCCCGCTGTTGGTTACACCCTCGTATCAATCGGACGTCTTGACGAGCTTGGATACTCCATCACTTTTGCAGATGGCACGTGCGTAATCCGCGATCCCACTGAGGAAGTTGTGGGACAAATTCCCAAGTCCGGGCGTGGGCTCTATCGTGTTGTCCATCAAGCCGATGGCAACAGCACAAATGCTGCGGTAGAGACTATCACCGTCATGGAGCTGCACAAACGCATGGGGCATATCGCCCCATCCGTTGCACGACGACTAGCCGAGAATGGGCTTGTCTCCGGTGTCAAGGTTGACTTATCCTCTGGGGAGACCACGTTCTGTGAATCCTGCGTGTATGCCAAGGCAACACGCAAGCCTGTTGCCAAGGTTAGAGAGGGTGAACGAGCAAAAGATTTTGCGGGAGAAGTACACACCGATTTATGGGGCCCCGCGCCTGTTGCCACCTTGGGAGGACGAAGCTACTATATCAGCTTCACGGATGACAAGACGAGGCTGACTTACATCCACCTTCTTCGTCGCAAGAGTGAAGCCTTCTCCGCCTATCAGGACTTCGAAGCTTGGTGCCGCACTCAGCATGACGCCCATATCAAGGTCCTTCACTCTGATAGAGGTGGAGAATACCTGAGCAAAGAGTTCACCAGTCATCTTAAAGCTGCCGGTACGCAACAGAAACTCACCGTGCATGATACCCCGCAGCATAATGGGGTAGCTGAAAGACTCAATCGCACACTCTTCGAGAAAGTCCGTGCGATGTTGCACGACAGTGGGCTCCCACGCAGCCTATGGGGAGAGGCCGTTCGCCACGCAGTATGGTTGAAAAATCGTACCCCTACCAAAGCACTTGATGGCGGTACACCCCTCGAGGCTGCCACAGGCAAGAAACCTGACCTTCGGAGACTTCGTCCCTGGGGATCCACTGTTTGGGTACGTGTTGAAGACGGGAGTAAGCTTGGTGGCCGAGTCGTCGAAGGACGGTGGGTTGGCATCGATGAAAACAGCGCGAATGGATGCAGAGTTTACTGGCCAACCAAACGAACAGTCTCTGTTGAACGCAACATTTATTGGGATCCGTCCCACGTTGAGTCGTTACATCGCGAGGGGGAGGAAGATAATGACGCACCTAACGCGATTATAACGCCTCCACTACAGATCCCCAAAGAACAACCCAATGCGCCAACACCAACCCCACAAACTCCAAAGGCCCCCAATCCTCCCAAAATCCCCACCCTTCCAGCTTCGCCGATACTTGAGATGGTTGCTAAGCGAGTCCGAAAACCGAGTCAACGAGTGCTTGATATTATCAAGGAAACTGGTACTGTACCTAAAGGCGTCCAACTGCCCCCAACCGCCGAAGAAACACTGAATGAGGGGGAGAATGTAGTAGAACATCTCATGGCCATCTTGGAGGACTCAGACGATGAACCTTGCTCGCTCGACTATGCCATGGCACTCGGAGAAAAGATCGCAGAAGCTGAAGCCCTCGAACCTAGCACTCTAGCAGAGGCAAAAGGTCGCCCTGACTGGGCACAGTGGGAGGCAGGTATACGAGAAGAGTTAGCTACCCTAAAGACAGCTGGAACTTGGGAACTTGCAGACTTACCTTCTGGTGCTAATCTTGTAGGCTCCAAGTGGGTTTTCCGAGCGAAGAAGGATGCCGCTGGAAACGTTATTCGCCACAAAGCGAGACTTGTCGCCCAAGGATTTTCACAGGTCCCAGGTGTCGATTTCTTCGACACATACGCCCCAGTTGCTACCCTCTCATCTATCCGAACGACTCTCGCACTCGCCGCCCGATTGGACCTAGAACTACACCAAATTGATATCAAGGGCGCATATTTGAATGGAGAACTCACCGGTAACGAAGTCATCTATATGCGCCAACCTCCCGGTTTTGAGTCGAAGGAACACCCAACGAAAGTTTGCCGATTGAAGAAGACTTTATATGGATTAAAGCAGAGTGGAAGAAGATGGTATCAGAAGTTGGTAGAGATATTGGTGGATAAGATTGGACTTACTCAATGCGATGTCGACCAAGCTGTGTTCTTCTCACGCTCCGCATCTGACGAACTAACCGTTGTCGTCGTCCACGTCGATGACTGCACCATTGCAGCGTCTTCCATGGAGCTCATCACCCAGCTGAAGGACAAGATACGCACCTTCGTCGAAATCACTGACTTAGGAGAACTGCATTGGCTACTAGGTATCGAAGTCACCCGGAATCGCGACAACAGAACCCTTTCCCTATCCCAGAAAGCCTATCTCGACTCTATCATTCGTCGTTTCAATTTCGAAGAACTCAAGCCAGTATCAAACCCCATGGAGCCCAGCACAAAGCTTCATTCTGGACAGTCACCAGCCACCGGTGCAGAACACGCTGCCATGTGTCATATCCCCTACCGAGAAGCTGTAGGTTCACTCATGTATGCATCTCTCGGCACTCGCCCCGATATCTCCTACGCAGTTACCACTGTGTCTCGCTTCTCAAGCAACCCCGGCCAAGTTCACTGGGATGCTGTATGCAGAATCTATCGCTACCTCCTAGGAACGACCACTCTGAAGCTGACTTACGGGGGAGTTGAGAATGTTCTGATGGGATACGCAGATGCTGACGGGAGCATGGGGGAAGATCGGAGAGCTATCTCAGGGTACGCCTTTTTGATTGATGGAGGAGCAGTCTCTTGGTCGTCTAAACGCCAAGATATCATTTCACTCTCGACGACGGAGAGCGAGTACATCGCTGCGACACATGCCTCGAAAGAAGCACTATGGCTTCGATCCTTCATCGGACAGATCTTCAAACCACTCACAGAACCCACCACCCTCTTTTCCGATAACCAATCAGCCATCGCCCTGACCAAAGATCATCAGTATCACGCGCGCACCAAGCATATCGACATCAGATTTCACTTCATCCGCTGGATCATAGAGGAAGGGAAACTCCGACTCATCTACTGTCCTACTGCTGACATGGTCGCTGATACTCTTACGAAAGCGCTACCATCACCCAAGGTCAAGCATTTTGCTTCGCAACTCGGATTACGTGCAGCTTGAGGGGGAGTGTTGGAATAACAAGCACGCACTAAGCCATCAAACCTTATACCCTTGTCTCGTATGTTCACTCTATTGTCTCACACTCGTGCTTCATGCGCTCTTATATGTTGATTCACCTTTTGTACTTGTGACTCTATTGACTGCTTTGGCCAGCGCCAGGTGTACCATTATGTATGTTTCAGTCTCGTTTATCTCTAACAAGACCCGTTTTCTCTATTTAACCAGTGTATATTGGACTTGATACCTCAGACGTTCACATCCGCGTGCTCGATCTGAGGTATGACACTTTGTTTTCACACATATTCACCTTTGCTAACTAGTCTTAGTGTATCTGTTCTTAATAGGTGAATATTGACAGACGTTCACATCCGCGTGCTCGATCTGAGTGTATCTGTTCTTAATAGATCCACGCGAGAAGCTTGTACTAAGCTAAAACGATCATTCCTTGTTGCGAGTTGGCTTCACAAGGTGTATTTCGTTCCACCCCAAATTGCCGGTAGACAAGATAGGTGGCAATATGCTGGCATTGACCTTGCTTCGGAAGGTCGATATCTTTTCCGCGTCAAATTGCCAATACACCTTGATTCACAATGTAGATCTTTAGGTGGCAATTGAAGGTGTATCAGTTCGAAAGGGGGCCTACATAAAGAACAGTATTCACTCAGTAAAGGCAAGGTGTCTTCCCCTTCAGATTTATCTGAGACAATACTAGTATCACATCCTCACGAACCATGCGTTTCTCCATTGCCCTCGCCGCTGTTGCTGCCTTAATGCTTTCCGCTGATACCGTTAATGCGGACTGTCCTTTCCTCTGCATTCGTCATTCAGATTGTGCTGATTCCTGCATTGATGGGCCGACTTGCGTGAGTATGAGTAGTTTGTATTTAACCAAATAACTCACCGGCGTGGTAGTTCTTTTTCGTATGCATGACCAATCCCCCAGGCGTTAGCAATTAGTACGGCTGGTAGTGGGCCATGCAACGTGTGAGTGCATTGTCCTTGGAGCAACCATATCCATTGAAGGCTTCATTATCTGCTACAGCATCGAGTGAACATGAGCATCGATGTTTTATCAGAGATATTTACATGGATGAAGGTCAACCCGATGAGGCCTATCTTCCTCCGATTGCCTGTCCACCAGTATGGGGGACAACGACTGCTACAGTTTCGTCAAGTAGTACTGCTACCCATTCTTTCAGCTCATAATTCAACGTACGGTCTATATACTATATAGCAATCAAGTCCATATGGCTGGCAATCCGCCTTCACATGTGCACTCAATGCAGCGGCTGGTTCGAATAAAATCATTCACCCTACAGACTTTCAGATATTAACCGTTCCGCCAGATTGACACCAGACGATCTATTTCGAGAGCTGATCATCAGTAATCTTACTGATGGTTATTGTTCAGGGCGATGCAAGTATGGTATGGCATATTGAAGTCCGTAACATGCCCGTTGCGGAACACGCGACCGACCAGAGTCAGAGCCGTTGCCTGCAACCAGCATGATTTTGAATGGGCACTCTTGCGGATTATACCTCACAGTAAGTAAAGGCCTTCATGGCGCACTCGCCCTTTGTCACGACATGTGATGTGCAAGAATCTCAAAGGGTCGGATGCGCTGTCCACAAACGGAGTGCCACAGGGACTGTTGAATCAGATTGATATATACTGGTTGCAAAGCAAACAGCCAACTCGAGGAGAAATCTGCTTATCATATTAATGCACACTATTTTTTCGTTGAGTTGCTTGTATGTAAAGGGGGTGCGGTTGTAACATCTCGCAAACTGAGCGCTAGGATGATTGAAAGCAGAAATGTCGCATGAATATCAGAGGCTCCAATGACAGAAAACTTGCGCAATGTGGATGAGAAACATATACGCAGTCGGAGAGTAAAATCATACCAAGATGCAAAGCAGGACAAGACATTTGCTCCTTCCAATATCCGCCTGACTGCGCGCCTGTTCGTTCAAGCTGTGGCGCACAAGCTCGAATTGGCAACAAGACAATTTAGCATGCCAAAGTGCGATCCCAACGATGCCCCGATGATGAGCAATGGCCCGATTATTAACCACAGTGCCGGGAGCCCGAAGATGATCACCTTTGCGGAGATGAATGAAACCTCCATCTTCATTGCGATAAGGCCTGTAGGAGATACATGTGAATGCAGAACTAACAAACGAAAAGCCCAAAAACATACCAAATATTAGTGTCAGCGCCTCCGCGCTAGGAAGCAGCCACTGAAAAGACAACGAAGAAGCGGAGGATACCAGGAAGTAGGCTCATCTGCCAGCCAATGAGGAATCCCCTGGCAGCGAAGAGGAATTCTAGTGCAACAGCAACAGCCGTTGTCAAATAGAGAGCGTGAAGAGGTGCATATGGGAAGAATGCGCCAAGAGCTGCAATGGACCACATCCCACGGTTGATAGTGAGCGCGGCGAGTTGTTGCTGCAGTTGGACGCCATAAGCTTGTTGCTTGAGATGCGCATCATCTGCCCAAATGATCGAGACTGTCACGATACCGTAGAGAGAGCCGATAATTTGTACAATGAATGACATGTATGCAAGGAAGCCTGCATCGCAGACGGAGTGATAAAGGTCAAGAAGCTGCGTGCTGAGCCCAGGATCCATCGACATCACGCCGACGGTCTTTCTGGGAGTTGCGGTGGAAGTGTCTGCAAGCCATGCAGCAAGTATCGTGCGTTTTGCCAGACCTGAGTCCAATAGGGCACCCTCAACGCCTCGAACGGGGAGGCATGGATGCAACCACTTACCCGTATACCTTTGCTCTGCAACATAATTACAAGTGGACGTTTCCGACACACCCGGGTCTTCTCTGTCTTCATAATATCTCACGAAGGAACTCTGTAGTCGTGACTCTTCAACGGCTTCAACAACCTCATTGGATTTTCCGATGGAAAGAAAAAGAGAGGCAATAACCCAGGTCTGGAACCATCCAACTGCCGCAATGATAGGTGTTGATAGCCAGGAATAATTGAGGATGAACTGTCGAACACTGTCTATCCACATGCTGCGAGTCACAAAGCCGTGCACCTGAGGAGGTCTTGCAGATAGGCTTTGAGGCTTGAGCGTAAGAAGTACATTTGGCGCCCGAGTACTGATCGCGCCACCGGTTGAAAGGAAGCTCCGTGAGTGGCAAAAACAAGTTTTGCTATTACTCAACTATTAGTATTACCAGCAAGGTGTGCCATTTAATGGCTCCCAATACAAAGCGCTGTTCATGATAGGTGCTAATACTGAAAGCAGCGCATTGAATGAGCAACGCGGACTCGGAGTTGCCGCAACGACTCGGACATGTTCATGAACCGACATGCATGTAAACATATATAATATACATCGTATATGTTTCGAACCTTCAATGGAGCTGGGGCCCAGGAGTCGGGACCGCTCCTTGGGATATTAATCATGTTATTGCGGCTGGAGAAGTTATGTACCATGATCACTAGCAGGACTGTCAGATCCGCTACGTACCGACGTGCTGCGATATATCAGTGCACTATGGGCTAGTACGATTGGGGCGTCGTGTACAAGTACTAGAAGCTAGCAGGCAGCCGCATGAGTGTCTCACTTTCACGCGACGTCACCGCTACTTTTGTAATGGTGGGAAGTTCCAATGAACCAAGCCAGAGGGAATCAGGGCAGCTCTCCTGTACTCCAGCTGGCATCAAGTTCGTCATCGCATGAGTATACTGAAACACTAACAGCATTATATCATTTCAACACGGGGAGATGATAACGGTAGCTTCTGTAAACAATGAATGTCGCAAAGTCTTACATCCTAACCATATATACGTAGTGTTCTTGTTACGTCTGCAGCATGTTCCTTGTCGCTCAGTCATCTTCGTCACTGTCCGATGCCAATCCCTCGCGATCGTGTACAAACTGACTTTGGGGATGGTCAATCGAAAACTGGTGCTGCTCAATGACTTTTTTCCTGTAAGGTTTCCCTGCTGGTTTGCGAGCAGTTAGCTTTCTTGCGAGATCTTGCGCAAACCCACACATTGTCAGGGTGGGATTCCTGAAAATTCATGAATTCTAGCCGAGGGAGTACAAGAGCTACAACGTACCACGAGCCAGAAGTTGGGAAGATCGCTCCTCCAGTCACGTACTTTGGTGCGGGGTGAGTTATGAAGGATTCAAATCTTGACTCATCAGAGGGTGCTCACCACATTTGAAACGCCCTTGACCCTGTAATTTCTGTCGACGCAGCATTCATCGCCATCACCAAGTGGCAGAACCGACGCTTCATGCACAATACCCTCCATCCTAATCGTCTCTTTGCCGGGAATCTCTCTCTTCCAAGCGCCAGGCTTGTCCCAAGGCTTCGGTTGATGCCACCATTCGATTCCATGTTTTTCGATACCAGCCATCGCCCTGATAGCCTCAACTGTCGCTTCGTCCATCTGGTCCCAGAGCTCGTAGTCCTTCTCGTCAAGCATGACTTGTAGGTCACAGTTGGATGTTGGGTCCCCACTCAGGGGCTGGTTCGATAGACGGAAGAAAGAATTACTGTTGTTCTCACTGAGTTCACCAAGCGTCGCGCACACTAGAGGGGGCGATTCAACAAGAAAAAGATGGCATATGGACACTAAATACTCACCAAAGACGACATAATCTTCTGATCCATGAAGTTGCTCTTGGCTGGCTGTGCCAGCAAAATCCTATGTGCAAATATGAGTTATTAGGATGCACGAGAAACCGTGGATGTCATACCGGACAAAAACGGGCAGCATCTTCTGCATCCTGCTTTGGATCAGGCGAAGCGACAGCGGTAATCTGGACGTGATACTGTAGATGGGAGGTTGGGTGTTGACCAGCCAAGTACTCCGCTCCGATCTCGATGCTCTCCTGGTTAAGGTCGCAGAAAGCGCTTCTCTTCACACGAGCGACGACATGTGTCAAAAAGTGGCCCGTCACCGTTTTGCCTGCTGACCCTGCGATAAACTTATTGTCCCGGAAGCTGTTGAGCAGGAGCGTCGCGTTCGGAAATGCTCCAGCACAAAGGATGACCTTCGTACTGTTTGCTATCGGCAGATCCCCACGAGACGTACGGAGAAATTTAACAGACTCCTCATCACTTATACTAGGAACAGAGGGAAATCCGACATCAACGCCGAGGTATTGCACAGTAGTCTCTGTTGCAAAAAGAAGTGGAGCGCCGGTACCAGCCTGCACATGGCTCTGCTGCTCCTTGTACAGGGAGAGAAGCGGACCGGGTGTGGAGAATTTGGTGAAATGAATCGTTGTCGTTTTCGCAATGGATGCGACTGCCATGGGCGCAGGATACACCTCTTGCGCTGACAATATTTTTCCCGCGGCGACTGCCGGTTGCAACCGCTGGTCGATCTGGCATTGAAGCTTTCCATATGGTGGACCAATGTCTGTGGCCTTAGTGACTCGCAAAAGTTTACTTGCAAGTTTGAAGAACCTTGGATTCTGTGTGGTGGCGACAAGAGAGTTAGGCCAGTTGCGCATTAGCATAGCAGTCGGGCTTGGAGACCAGGCGGACCAGAAGGTCGAACGACCACCAAAGAAAGGGCAAGAGCCGTGTACAAATTTAATATCGCTCTCAAAGGTCTGTTTGGACAAAGTAAAAGGAAAGGTTTCACTTGGGCCACCAAGAGTGTATTTAAAAGGGAGTGGCAGGTTTTGGAAGTGATCAGGGAGCCAAAAATCTGCGACGAGTAGAGAGTGGTCAGTGTGTTAGACATTGCAGCAAAAGACTGCTCACCTCCTCGTTCGAGACAAAGAATTTTCTTTCGCGGGTCCCTTTTCAACGTTTGTTCGATAAATGCGAGGGCTGTCAACTGAATGATAGCAAATGTGATATGATTGAGTGCAAACAAGGAGTGCCTTGCATAACGACTTACACCTGAACCTATGACGACGAAGTCGAGGTCGGGAACACCCGTCCGGAGATCTTCCCATGTCTCGTCTGAGATGAGGAAATCTTTTGCAACAACTTGGCGAGCGCTTGGAGACTTCGGAAAGAACATAGATCAAAATTCTGGTGAAAAAATAAGAAATATTATGAGTACCTGGATACCTGGCTCTGGGAAGCCGTAGTTATTGAAGGGATGAGTGTTGACTTCCTGAAAACGAGGCTGAAAGGATAGCGGACGCTCGCGCTGGGAGTAGTGGTTCCCCCTGGTTGGTGGGGCAGGATTGTTTCTTGGCAAACAGTGAATAGGGATCGTGGTGGAAAACATGACTTTGCTGGTAAGATTACACCATCCAGCGCGTCCTTTTATCGCCCATGACGGCCATCTGAAGGGGCAACTCAGTATCCATCGTTATCCTGTCTGGTACCTGAACAGCTGAATGTTCCTAGGCATAGCATACAAAACCCTTGAGTCTCGCGCTACCAAGTTGGCAAAACGCTTTCTCTCGGCATTCAAGGAGTCTGCATAATGGGGAGAAACCAGCCCGATTAGTTACCTGTGATTACAATTGAGACATAACCGCGTTAGCGTGCGCATATTAGTAGGATCATTATGATCGGTCTACAGAATACCGGCGGGTAATACGGACACAGCATATCGTAGAACCTATTCGACGTTGGTGAGTTTCTTAATAGACGATACGGTGTGCGAGGTTGATAGACTGGCCGGTGCGACGGTGCCTGACTTGTAGCAGAAAACGCTACTTGGTGATCGACTCCGAGTCGTACCAGCAAGCCAGGGAGGCCTGTAAACAATGTACGGCCTCAATTATATATCCGATCTGGTCTAGAATCAAGATCATGCATATGTGAGTTTGCTGCGGACACTGGCAGAATTCTCGCACCTGGGCGCTGCCGCAGCCTGCTACACATCCAAAATAGTTTTGGTTTTATCTGATACCGTCGGTAGTGGCGCCGGCCCGCCTACGCCAAGCTCCAAGTACGGAGCTCGTGATCCGTCCTTCACGGTAAACATGTCGCAGATCAAGTTGAAGGTCTCCCTCAAAAATTCCACTGCTACTAGCGCTCAACTCGCCACCCACCCACCGCATTCGCGAGAACATGAGTGCTGACACGAACAACTCCTCGGTTCCAAAGACCGTCTATATTGAACATGTGACTCATCCAGAGAGGGACAATCATTTCCGCGCTATAGCCGCTTCCAGTAAATTCCTCAAGGCAAACCAGAAAAACTTCGGCGTACAATGTACGCAGTGTCAAACGAATTTGGAGAAACCTTTGAAATGCGCAAAGGTAATAATGGTCAAATATCTGAATACTGTTGCAGCCGTTCATCGAGTGTCGCAAACTGCTTTTAGTGTAAAAGCGTCTGGTATTGCTCAAAAGAGGTAGGATTTCCGATTGGGACGAAACTCAAGTCTGAAGGGCTGACATCGTATGCCAACTTATGCACACAGTGCCAAAAGAAAAATTGGTGAGAGTACTGCCTACGCTTGAAACAGATTGGGTCCTCACTCCACACGGATTTGCCGATGATAGGGCCACCCACAAACCGACATGCCACGAAGTTGAACGCTCCTCGGGGGTACTCAAATTCATACAAATGTTCAGTGTAAACCCATTGCTCATGGCGTTCCTCAAAATCGGTATCGTCTTCGACTGTGGCCTGTTCGATAATTCCCAGATCGGATTCGACGTGCCATTCATGGCACGTGTTGACATTGCAGTGGAACCCAGTGATTTCCTCGATTTCGTAGGATTGTATCTCAACGACAAGGCCGTTGGGGAGAAGCTTCAAGGGATGTTGCAAGTCAATGCCATCACTCCGTGGCACCCAAGCATCCAAGGTCCCCTTACGCCGAAGCGGCTACAGACATGGCGTGAGGCTCGAGCAAAGTATAATACAGAAGGTTTCGCCAAAGATCCCGTAGGACTCGTAGAGTTCATCGGCTGTAGTTGTGCAGAGGACTCGGGCAACTCGGTGACCGCTGAGTTGCACATTCCCGCTGCTGTCCTTGACATTGCAAGGAAACGCGAACCCTTCATAGGTGTCTCTGCTGTCACAGGCACGCAGTTCAACAAACCCATGAGCACTGTGGCATGTCTAGAGTAGGTTCTCCGTCCATATCCTTGGATTTTAGCAAGTGGAGCTTCTTATATTTACATTGCATAGGTATATCAATTTGCATATTCGAGCGGACAAGCAGAATCAGTTACATTTGCGCGCTGAGATGACAGGACAAGACAAGGAAGCCATTCGTGCTGCAGGCCGCAATGAGGAGACACTTCCGGCGCGTATCCTCAAAGAGAAGATGGAAAGAGAACACCTCTATGCTAATGTCAAGCAATTGACACGAAAAACAGTTAAATGTGAGTGCGAAATTTTTCGACTTCTCGCTGGCTTTCTGAAATTTTGTACTAAAACAAGGAAGGATCCTGGTAGCTCTCTGATCGGAGTCTCTTGTACGACACCTCTTGAATGGGCTGCCATTGACATGTGTGAGCGATAATCTGTCGCCAGCACAATCTTATTCTCCATCCTTGGCTGTTCCTGTAACATGACAACTTAAGGATCGACCTAGCATGTACCAACGTCGTCTTTGGACTAAGTCATTAACTAACTTGGGCTAGACAACAAACTCTGAACAAACTTTGAATGCACGCGGTTCGAATCAACATATAAATTGATATACGCCCTGGTGTCTAAAACTTGTAATCATTTCATAGGCACCGACATAATAGAAATCGGTCTGTGTCAAACTAATGAATATCAACTCGAAGTGGTATCATGCTTGCGCAAGATTGATGAAGAAGTCGTCTCCAAGATCCTTTGCATCTCCAAATACCGCTCAACATCAGGACTCTCCTTGTCAGTCGTACTCAAAAATTCTTCTGCTTGCTTAATAACCGACTCGAGACTTGCTTTTTCAGAAGCTTTCAAAGTCCTGGGAAGCTTGTCTTCAGAGATCAATGAGCGAAGATTTAACGTATTCCACTTGAGTGTTTTTCTCGCTCGAATGCCTGCATCTTCGGCTATACGTACTAATGTGAGCACTGTCGCACTCCTTCAACTAGTTTTGACTTACCCATGTCCTGTTGGTCATTGATATTGTAATCAAACAATCCCACACGCTCGCTAACGGTCAACATTTTCATTCTTCCTGTATTCTGATCGCAGGCAGTCACAATGAGAATGTTGTTCTGATCAATCTCAAATGTGACTTCAATCTGAGGAACCCCGCGAGGAGCGGGCGGAATGTCGGAAAGCTCGAAAGTGCCAAGGAGGTTTTTGTCTTTCGCCTGCTCTTTATGCCCTTCGAATACACGGAAAATGAGCGTCGACTGATTATCTGCGTAAGTCGTAAAAATCTCCGACGCCTTGAAAGGAATGTGAACAGAGCTGGCGATGACACGGGTCATCACTCCACCAGCAGTTTGGATGCCCAGAGACAATGGCGTGATATCCAAGACTAAAAATCCGTTGAGTATTGGTGAACGATCTCTGCTAAGGAAGGCAGCCATGACGGCAGCCCCAACGGCGGGGGCCTCAGGATGAAGTCTTTTGATAGGCAATTTGCCGCCAAATATCTTAGATATCATAGTTTGGATGTGGGGAATGTGAGTTGATCCACCAACTAAGATAATTTCGGTCATGAGCGTTGAATTCGTGGGTCGAAGCACCTTTTTGACATGATCAAGCACTCGATCGAAAAGATCGCTGCACAGGGCCTCGAACTCGACACGTGTGATTGACGAATAGAAATTGATCCCATCATGAAGGTAGTCAACCGCAATGTCAGCTCGGGTAGCGGAGCTGAGTGTGCGTTTAGCACGCTCGCATTCTGCACGTAGACGCCAAAGAGCATGAGGGTCAGAAGAAATGTCTGTCATAAGGGAAAACATGAAGAGGCCAAAGGAGGTAGACAAATAATCCCAACCTTTTTTGTGCTGACTCCAAAACTCTTGGACAAAATGGCAGACAAGACGGTCGTCAAAGTCTTCGCCGCCCAAATGACAATCTCCTGCCACAGTGTCAACTGCTACAATTCTTTCAGAAATCTCGACAAACGCTACGTCCAGTGAGCCTGCTCCAAGACTAATAACAAGGATTTTGTGCAAGTCGTCTTTGACATCAATGGTGAGTGTGTGGGCAACACTGGCAGCAGTGGAGTCGTGAAGCAGTCGTATGACCCTGAGACCCGCCCATCTTGCTGCATTCACAGTGGCTCGCCGTTGCGCATCGGTAAAGTAAGCCGGAACAGTAATGACAGCATCTGTACATGGTGCGCCAAGGTGCATTTCTCCGAGACACTTCATTTTGGTTAGGATCATCGACGATATTTCTTCTGCGGACTGACAAAGAAAGTGTTATTATCAAAATGTCAATTGCGTGTAAACTTGAAGTGATGTACACTCACGAAATCTTGTTGTCCTTGATGACGTTCGACGCTGATATGTGGCCTTCCCTCCTTGTCAATCAGGTCGTACGGGTAGTATTTCATCATCGATTGTACCTCAAGATGGTCAAATTTCCTGCCGATGAAACACTTGACATTGAAGATGCTATTCGTGCATTTTCAATAATGGGGAGGAAGCTGGAGGAAGCAACTCATACAGACTTACGTGTTTTGGGGGTGAGAAGCTACTTTGCCTTTTGCTTGTTCTCCGATCAAGCTGTTGTTGTCCACCAAGGACACATAGCATGGGGTAGTATAATCTCCGTGTTCGTTCACTATGATCTTGACATGATCATTGTCCCACACCCCGACACAACTGCAATGCAGGAGTGAATGCCAATCGCAGAAGCATTGAACAATGCCCTCACCAACTTGACGTCCCGAGATCAATACCAAGAGCTGTGGTCATTTACTGTAGAGATACGACACTAGCTTCGTCACGTGCAGCACATGACACAGTCACACTTAGTGTCACAGCTTCGAATGACCCTGTGACCTGTGACCACACAAAAAATAGGTTCGCAAATTGTGATTGCTGCACCTTGTACTTGTCAAGGCTTCTTGTCTGATTCATATCTTATTGTAAAGCTGAGAAGCAACAGGTAAAATCCAGCTAGGCATTGTTATTTTTTATATGTTTTTCTGTATGTTTTTACCACATGTCACAAATTAGCTTCGGCCCCCAAAAAATTGGTGTGACAGTCACACCAAATAGGTTTGATTCATCAATGGCTGTGACCCGTGACGAACCTAGTGTCGTATCTCTACAGTAAGTTGATAAATATCTAAAAAGTAAGGTGCGATGGGTGGGAACTGTCACGTGGTTTTCGCGTATTTCGCCAAAGGCCACATGGGAATGCTTAGCTCGCTTATTCTGTTTTTGGAAAATCTCGCCGCATGAACTTGCTAATAAATAAAAACGCGTGAACTTGCTATATTATAACAATGAGATAAAAACTTGCAAATTGCGAAAATTGGAGAGGCTAAATTTGACTAAGTCCGAAAATGCACCCAAACACGATATAGTGGACAGCGTTTTTCACGCCTACTGCGCCGCGGGCATAATTCGGCCAAACAACACAGCTTTCCTCCTATAGGGGAGTGAGCATCGAGAATAACAAAAGCATTAATAGATTTGGTTACACAATTTGTTACACAACTTGGTTACACAAATCATTACACATTTGGCTGCTGCTTTTGCATAGATTTCTCGAGTTAAATTGCCTTCCCCTGCAGCCAAGTGTAACAAAGTGTCATACACTTTTTGTGGGTTTCAATTCTTAAAACAATGATGGATGGAAATGACTTATTGATGAGTTCAGGCAACTCAAATTTTGACCTTGCTAAACAACTGTTTAAATAACAAAGATGGACGGAAACGCACCTATTCCGTGAGTTGCCAACTATATAATGGCTATGCACAAGGTGCAAAATGCTAATGTCTGCACATGCCATTTAGGAATCAAGACCAGATAACCCCTGAGCGTGATCGTCAGTCGCAACGAGAACGTGATAGACTCAATTGACTACAAATGACATCTCCTGCCAGGCGCAATCGTCGCTACGCTGCACACAATAACCAGGAGATGCCCCCACCCCCCGTACCTCAGCCAAATTTTGTGCCAGCTAATTTACCACAAGTGGGGCCTGTTCCACGACCTTTTGCATGGCAACTTCCCCTTAATTTCCCACATCAACCTCTACCGGTGGGGCAGTATCCTGGCTTGCCACGTAATGCAATTGCGCATGTGCAGCGTGCTCATGCTCTTCCTCCAGTTGATTACAATGCACGCTTGAATGACCAAATGAATGTGGCTCAAAACAATAGGCATTGTCAGCATGATGTTCGTCGGCGACAGGACAGAGATGAGATAAGACAGCAGGCACAAGCAGAGCTTGCTGGGATGCAGCCCCCGCAGCAACCTCATATTCCTAATGAACCTGTTCAACCTGCTCCTCCTGCCCCTCCTGTATATGGTGCTATTCATTATGAAGGCGCAGTCGGTCCTCACAACTTCGACAATCCCCTCCACTACTTTGCACCTAATCCTGCACCACCTTTTCATGCACCGCCTGAACCTGATTACCATCAATTTAATATTCAGTTTCAGCATCATTTCCAGGAAGAGCAGGTTGTGGAAAATGAGCGGGTTAGAAATGACTTGCTTCAGAGACAAGCTCAGGAGGAATTTCATCAACAGCAGCTTCAGCGACAATTACAGCAGCAAGAAGCTGAGCGTATTCATAGACAAGCCCAGGATGACCTGGAGGCCTTTCAGTTGCAGCAGCTACAAGCCAGGCAGGCTCAGGATGCTTTTCAGCGACAGCAGCAAGGAGCTGAGCAGATGGATAGACAGGATCAGGATATTCAATGAGCAGGTCAACAGGAAGAAGAACACCACCACCGCCAGCAGCAGAGGGTTCATGAGCAGGAGGAGTGTCTTGAAGAGGCATTAGGCGAATATAATGATCCAGCATCCCAAGAAATGCACGATCAGGATGAACAAAGAAGGTTGGATCGACTGCAGCGCGAGGCAGAGAATCAGCAGCGTATTGACCAGGCGCCTGCCTGTAATGTTGTTATCCCTGATGGAGGTCGACCATATTCAGAGCCTATTGTCCTTCAGAGTCTTGGTCCTCTTGATGTAGAGTGTCCCAATTGCCATGCAAGACACTTTGCATGTGAAAAACTCTCCAACTCCACTTTACGAAATCCCCGGTTTGGTACGTGTTGCTTGCAGGGCCAAGTCAGCCTTCCTCCCTTTCCACCATGGCCACCCGAGCTGCAGCAGGCATATACAAACCGAACATTCATCTCCAAGATTCACCAATATAATAGTGCTCTTGCATTTACTTCAGTGGGCGTCAATATCGAGGATCGTGCTCTGCAAGGTTCTGGACCAAACACTTTTCATATCCACAGATCTCTCCATCATCTCATGGGCAGTCTTATACCTCCCAAAGGCCTTCAGCCTTCATATGCACAACTTTACATTTATGATCCTGAGGAAGCAACCAACATCCGTGCCACCTGACCTGGAAATGAAGGTCTTGATCGTCACATTCTCAGAGAGCTCCATGACATGCTGTATCGAAGTCATCCCTACGCTCCTCTTTATAAGCAAGCCTATCAAGTCATGCGAGAGAAGCCTCCAGAACAGCACACAGATGTTTGTGCACGCATTCACTTCCAGCAGGGCACAGATGGTTGAAGATATAATCTTCCCACTGCTGATGAAATTGCTGTGATCATTCCTGGAGATGCTTCTGAGGAGGTGTCCGACAAACGCGATATTGTCATACGACTTCAAGGTGGTCAGCTCCAGCGCATCAGCCAGCTAAGCCACGCATACTCAACTCTTCACTATGTTCTCCTCTTTCCGTCTGGCGAGGAGGGCTGGCATCTTGACATCCCTCTCAATGTCAATGATGGTGGACGTGCACGTGCAAAAACAGTCACTCAGCTGCTGTATTATGCCTATCGCCTTCATCCTCGCCCCATTCACCTTGACCACAACAATATCTTTCGTGGTGGAAGACTTTTCCAACAGTATGTGGTGGATGCCTGGGCCTCCATTGAACAGTCCAACTTGAGTTGGATTAGGAACAACCAAAAAAAGCTTAGGGTGGACTGCTACCGAGGCCTAACAGACAATGTTCTCAATGATGGCGTGGATGATTTGGCTCAGACAGGTCGCTCCATTATTCTCCCCTCCTCTCATACCAGAAGCCCTCGGTATATGCATCAGCTGCTTCAGGATTCCTTGGCCATTTGCCGCGCCTGCAAAAAGCCTGATCTCTTCCTGACCATGACTGCAAATGGCAGTTGGCCTGGGATCACTGAGAATCTCCTGCCAGGTAATAATTTCATATATATTGTTGATGACTTCATTATTGACAATTAACTTATATAGGTCAGAGTGCTGTGGACCGTCCAGACTTGGTGGCTCGCGTATTCTATCAGAAGCAGCAGGCCCTCTTGAAGAAGGTTCGGAAAGGCTACTATGGAAAGGTGGCAGGATTGATGTATACCATTGAATATCAGAAACGTGGTCTGCCTCATATGCACCTCCTCATTTTCCTGGAGCCAGAATATAAGATCCGCACTGCAGAGCAGGTCGACTCCTTCATCTCCGCCCAGATTCCTGATAGAAATCTCCATCCCCAACTCTATCAAGCTGTGGAAAAATACATGCTGCATGGCCCTTGCAGTCTGCAGCATTGCTTGGAGAATGGACAATGCAAAAAACACTTTCCAAAGTCATTCAGTCCCCAGACTTTGATGAAGGATGATGGCTATCCGGAGTATGCAAGACCTGATAATGGTCGCACCATCCAGAAGAATGACACCAGTCTTCACCAACAAAGATGTTGTTCCTCACCCCCCAGAACTGCTGGTGGCATTCAACTGCCACATCAATCTGGAAGTCTGCGCTTCTATCAAATCTGTCAAATATATCCACAAATATATTTACAAAGGAAACGACCTGTGCTACTTTGGAGATGAGAGGAGTGGTGGATGAAGTCAAAACCTATCTGGACTCCAGATATATCAGCTTGAATGAGGCTGCATGGCGTATCTTCGAATTTTCAATGCATCTCGAATGGCCCTCCGTCTACCGCTTGCCAGTCCACCTCCCAAACGAACACATGGTGTTCTATGACCCTGACGACAATGTCCAGGATGTTCTTGAGCGTGCAGCAGCCAAAGAGACTTGCCTCACTGGATGGTTCAAAGCCAATGCCAATCAGAACTTCGTGGCAGCTGGAGCCCATGATCACCTCTACCAGGATTTCCCCTCAAAATTCGTATGGACCAAGAACGCATGGAAGATATGTGAGCATGGAGTGGCAATTGGAAGAATGTATGCTGCTGCTCCAGGCTCTGGAGAGCGCTTCTATCTGAGATTGCTTTTGACCGTAGTAAAAGGTATGATGTCTGCAACAATTGATATTAATCAAACTTACTGTGTTTTTTTGAAGGGGCTACCTCCTATGAACATCTTCATACTGTCAGTGATGTCGTCTGCGAGACTTTCAAAGATGCCTGTCAGTGCAGGGGTCTCCTTGATGATGATAATGAATGGATCCAGTGCTTGCAGGATGCCTCTGACATGTGCACTGGATACTGCCTGCGGAATCTTTTTGCCATCATCCTCCTCCACTGCAACCCTACAAGCCCTCATGAGCTTTGGAACCGCTTCAAGGATAATCTTTGCGATGATCTGCGCCGCCGTCTCACACGCATTCCATTTAATATGCCTGAACCTACAGAGGAAGAGGTCCACAACTATGGTCTCTATCTCATTGATGGTGTGCTTCCCAAAAATGGAAAGTCTTTGGAAGCGATTCCTCAAATGCCCGTATCTCAAATGGCAGCAAGATGGGGGGCCATGGAGGGAAACCAGCTCATTGCTGAGCAGCTCCAGTATAACCAGGAGGACCTTCAGGAGATAGTGGATAGAGGAGTCCCTTCTCTCAATGAAGGGCAGAGGGTGGTCTTTGACGTAGTGGTTGATAATGCAATGCATCGTAATGAGCAGAGACCTGGACACGCATACTTTGTCCACAGTGCAGGTGGATGTGGCAAGACATATCTCTGCAAGCTCATCACTTCAAAACTCCGTGTGGAAGGCAAGATCGTCCTATGTGTGGCTTCCTCTGGAATCGCTTCCCTCCTTCTACCAGGTGGACGTATGGCTCATTCACGATTCAAGGTCCCCATTCCTATTCACGAGGATAGCTCATGCAACATCAAGAAAGGAGACATTGTCCATGAGCTTCTCAAGGCCACCTGTCTAATCATCTGTGATGAAATTCCTATGCTACACCGTCATATTCTGGAATGCCTTGATCACACATTACGTGATCTATTGAATGTTGATGCTGATTTTGGAGGAATAACCATGCTCTTTGGAGGAGACTTCAGACAGACCCTGCCAGTGGTGCCTCATGGATCCAGGGAGCAGATAGTGGGCACTACCTTTTGCAGATCTTGGATCTGGCCCAAGCTTCGCATCTTCCACCTTAAGAGAAATATGTGTCTTGGTCAAGATCCTGTGTCCGATGAATTTGCAAAGTGGCTCCTTGAGATCGGAGCTGGAAAGGGCACAGATGGAGACGGCACGGTGACCCTCCCTATTCAAATGCGCTGCACCAACAACGACATACAGTCTCTCATCAATGCCCTATACTCTGAGCTTCTGCTCCCTGACCATCCTCCCTTGAATGATTCCTACTTTCTGGATTGCACCATCCTCTCCTCAAAGAACACAGATGTGGACGAAATCAATACCACAATTCTCGACTCATTCCCTGGAGAAAAAGCAGTGTTCACCAGTGCAGACTCAGTCACTGAGAAAGACTATGACTACATTCCCATCGAGTTCCTGCATACTCTCACCCCATCAGGCTTCCCTTTGCACAAATTAGAGGTCAAAGAAGGTGTTCCTCTCATGCTCTTGCGCAACTTGGATCCCTCCCAGGGACTCTATAATGGAACTCGCATGATGCTCCTGTCTTGGACCACACACGTCCTCAGGTGTCGCATTCTTAGGGATGGAAATGATGATGAAGCTCAACAACGAGAGGAGAACACAGTGCTAATTCCTCGGATGACTCTTGAAGCGAGTTCTGAAGAAAACCCTATTCCTCTCAAGCGTCGCCAATTCCCCATTTGCCTGGCATTTGCTATGACGATCAACAAGGCACAGGGTCAGAGTGTCAAGTGGGTTGGCCTTAATTTGAGCACTCCAGTCTTCAGCCATGGTCAACTCTATGTGGCTTTGTCTCACTGCACTCACCCGGAGAGAGTGTTTACTATTTTCCCTGAAAATGAACAAGGTTCAAATACAACCAATGTAGTATATAGAGAAGTCCTTAGAGGACTTACAGATCCTATTGATGATTGATTTAGATGGCATGTACTTTTATATAGAGAACCGACTGATTTGTTATGTGGTGTAGTAGATTGTAGTTTTAGTGTGTCAGAATGATGCTCAAAAAATGTAATTGATTTCAAAATCCACCATGATTTATTGATAAGGCAAGGTGCCGCAGGCACCTCCCAAAGGAGTGCGAAGCACTCCTTCAAATAAGAGTATCAAGGAACTACCAAGGTGCTGCAGGCACCTCCCAAAGGAGTGCGAAGCACTCCTTCAAATAAAAGTATCAAGGAAATACCAAGGTGCCACAGGCACCCCAAAGGAGTGCGAAGCACTCCTTTGGCCTCCTGTGCCGAAGGCACAGTGATTATTAGGATGAAGCCTTGGCACAACGGGTGTGGACTCGTGGAGAATAAGTGGTACACTGGGCAGATTCTCTGCACAGTGCAGTGATATCTTTTGGAAGCACTGTAGCTGCATTGGGAAAGAATCGGGAAATGTAAAAATACTGTGGTTCCATGAGCAGGTGGCATAGAAAATCTATCAGAGTCATTCGGTAGGCAGGTGCCATTGTTTCATTCCGTCTTTCTTTTTGTCAAGACTCGTCGTCCCACACATGTCGCACGCGGGTCATAATTACTTGCCTATGTCATTCTCTTAGGCATGCTCTGAAGACATTTTTGATGCATCGATTGCGCTTCGGAATCCGATTTTTGTGTCAAACATCGAAAGTTAGTAGGTATTGCTTAGTACTATGGATTCAGAACAGTCACCCATGATGAAAGACAGCGATACATGCTGTTCTTGCACGCCCAGCCCACTGGCACCAAAGATTGAAATTATTAAATTTAAGATCACTGAGGGGCCTAGCACGTGTACACGTACTACGCAACACCGTACCTCATGGTGTATATACCTGCTTTGCTGTGGTGTTGTAGCCCTCATACGGCTTTGGCGAACCCAATTCGGGCGGTGCCTGCCAGATTAAAGTCGAAAACTGTGTAGTATCGGCGGAGGAACAGCTCGCCTGAAGGAATATCTAATCAACAGCAAACTTGCGGTAACGCATAGATCACGTACCCAAAATCCACAGTGAACGTCTGGGCACTTTTATTTCTGCACCAATAAACGGTGAAATGCAGTGGTCCTGACTCTTTAATACGTAATCGCTTCCCTTCAGTGGGTAGGGCTTGCCGTCAAAATAGAATGTCAGTTCCGGCAACGATGAATTCTGGTGCAGTCAACATAGTGAGGGCCCGAGTCCGTGGCACGGGTGGCGCCAATTTTGGCATTGAACTCTTTGGCGATCTTCGTGGGGAGTGCGATGAGAGAGGTGCCTGTATGTAATTTGGTGATTTGGAGTCGGCCAGGCAAGCAAGGACTTACCAGTGTTGATAAGAGCGCCCATTTTCTTACTCACAGGCATGAAATCCAGTATCGTATCTCCAAATGTGACCTTCTGAAGCTTAACTTCCCAGTTTCCCGTACTGCTCACAGGCACGTAGGCGATGTCACCGGTGTAAGCCGTCGAGTTTATACCGCCAAATGTGACTTCACCAGCGTCAACCTCGGAGCGACCAAAGCGGAAGGAGAAGACGAGCTTGAGAATCAGACCTTTGTCGACCATGTTGTAGAAGGGAGGAATAATGTCCTTGTGGGAGTGGGTCTTGTAGCCAAGACCGAGGATACCCCCAAAGCTCATGTGCATGTCAATTGTGGTGCGCTAATATGATAGAGTGAAATACACACACATGCAGGCTAAACTACCCCCAGTAACCTCTCCAAAGTTCTGGCCACTGATAGAGAAGTTTCCGATGCGGAGGTCGTCTTGAGAGATGAAGCCCCTCACAGTGCCAGTTTCATACCCGGAGGAGAACCTAGCGCCACTTGCCTTGTAGGTGGAGGAAGCACTGGAATTGTACTTCAAGTGGATGCGACTCAGAGGTTTGCACGAGTCGGATTCGTACTTGGAGCTGGTGACCCAGAAGTCACTTGACCTAGGGACGGGTGAATCCTCAGAGTATGACACAAGGAATTTCTTTACCCAGTGTCAAGGATAACCTTGAACAATTGAGGTGGAGTGCCGAGCTCAACCTCAGCATAATGCCGAAATACATTAGGGAAGTCTGGGAAGTGTGAATACGATGGCAAGGGAGGAAACAGTGGTAAATACTGAGGGGGACATGATGACCATCGTTGATGAACTCCTGGTTCCAGACGTTACTATTTTCCACAAGTGTTGGACGAATGTTACGTCCAGCGCCACCAACACCCATCAAAGGCTGTTGTTGGTAAGGAGTTTGTGTATCGTATTTCTCAGTGAGGAAGGCTGTCTCAAGTACATTATCAAGTGAGACTGGGAGCTTCTTGAGCTTTAGAGTGTGGACACTCGCTGAGGCGAATGGGAGGAGGACAAGGATGGTGGTGAACGCGGAGAGCAACATTGTTGGAGAGGTGCGAGTCTAAGGAATTTGCAATGCTTAAACACAACATTTTATAGATTCTTAAAAAGGCCTGGCATTTCCAAGCTTCCCATGCCGGAGGCTTGCAATCTCAGTTCCAAGTCGACATGAGGTAAGATTCGACAGGTGGGGTGGGGAGACGAGCGACCAGTCCTGGTTAGTAGGCATGGTGGGCTCGAGACTCAAGTACTGGCAGATCGGAAAGGTGCTGGGACACAAATATTTGACGGAGGCCCGGGGGTGTGGACAAAATCTGTCACATTCAAAACGCTCAGTATGCCCCGGCTTAAGTTCAACAGAACGTTACCCATTTAAGTTTGTCGCCTATCCTTCACATCACATCTCTTCCTGAATACATAGGGAAGAACTTTAAATCTGTTAGCTGTTCGTCATGTTCATCGGGTACGTAGGAGGTTGCGTCAATAGTATTATTATAATTTATAAATTGTGGTGCACGTGATCTGAGTGGGTGTATGTCCCATCTTATGATATACATATAGCATTCGAATCAATGAGTTATAGATGCATGACGCACGCATGTCTGTCCCACTGATCAACGTTAACAATAATGATTGCCACGAACCTCAGACATTTTATCGCTGCCTTGGCCGAGGCCTTTGTGTCACCCCATCATTATCTCAAGTTGTTGCAATTTGGCCCATCTCATCAGTGAATTCACGAGTTCGTGATATTGTAGCCATGATCATTATAGAAATATATAATTCTGCCTCTACCAAATATAATTATTTATACGCTGATAAATTTCCCTTGTTGATACATATGCATAAATAAAAACACATCCAGACTACAATGAGCAGTTGGTGACGACATTGCAACATTGCAACATCACCGCCAACAAAGGATTGTAGCGTCATTGCGTCCAAGTTGTTAAACATGTTTAATTGTTGTAATCTATTTTTTAAAAATAAAACTTTTTATGACTTTATCATGAAAAGCAGCGCTAGCATTGGTCATCAAATATATAACATCATTTGAGGTTGCAACAATGTTCTGACATTGCGCCTTCACAGCCTGAAAGTGAATGGTAGGTAATCGTGTCTGAGTTGTTAGGCATCCGCGTTTTCCGTCATTTGTGTTTTACGTTACCTGGCAAGGGATAACTATGTAATTTGCGTAATATTGCCACCACACTACAATACCATATAAGGCTTTCCGATGCGAAAGGGTCTTTGGCACTGGTGAACAAAAGTTCCGAGTTTTCTTAATATTCAGGCCAGGGTTCGCATTGTATCATCATTACCATCAGTGAATTGATGAACCCATAACATCATAGCAGCGAGACCCTGTAGACAGTCATAAGTATGCTTTCCCTAAATATATTTATGTATTCTATAAGGATTTTGAGTTGTTCATACATGTCCAATATTGACAAACCGAGATCCTCAAGGTCATCTGCAAGGTCATCGTGAAGAGTGCATAGTATATGTCAAATTTGATGCCACAGTCTGCAGTCGGTGAAGTAAGGACTCTGTTGTCAGCTGTTCAAGTTGGTCATGAAATTTCAATGCCCGATCTGCGGGCACGGTTTGTCGCAAGAGACATCAGTGTATGAATATGGTGATCATTTCAGACAAGGACAAAAGCCTGAGGGTGCGTGATGAATTCATTTTAGATTTTTGTCAAGGCGTTCTGAGGTATCAAGGACTTGATAAATTTCAGAGTTGGAGAAGCTCAAGAAGGGGGGTAGTGAATCGTGGAAGCTCATAGGCAAGCTGAAGGTTTGCAGACCCTTCTGAGAATGTCGAAAGCCGCATGCCATAATCCATGATAGATTTCGCGGCTGGATGAAAACCATGGTGCTGTGCAAGGGACGCAAGGCATGACCACGAAATTGTCTGCATCTTCTGAAGATGAGTGGGATACCAGATGCGCCTGGTTGACAGCGAACTGATCTCACGCAAAAGTTCTGTGTCATAAAAAATCACAGCAAAGCTTTTTTGGTTCCAATTCATGTCCATTGTGGTGCACTTGTACCCTGTAAGAAATTCTCTAGTTTATAGCCAAGGCGTTGGCGGCAGTTATTAGTGTTGTGTCTGGTGGCTTCTAATAACGGTCGGAGTCTCTGATGAGAAAGAGTAGCGATGCAGCCGCGATCACGATCGCCTGCGATAAACATGTTGAACAGATATACACTGAGCACAGTGATCTGCAAAGAAGGCTTACCACATGGATATAGAACACCAACATCGGTTGAGTCGAGATTGTGCTGCATTAAGTAAGGAAACAAGGAGACAGGGCAGGATAGGAAACCATCGACTCACGCAGTAAAAATGCCACCCATGACAAGGGGAGAGAGGAATGCTCCAATGCTTGACATCATTTTGATAGCAGCTAATACCTCTCCTGTCCAACGCGATTCATGAGTTGTCAATCGAATGTTTGCAGCTTCAAAATACGTACCCTGTTGTAAGGGGTCGACCGATGACACCACAAGACTTCGAATGATGGGAGTATGTGCTGCGCCGAACCCGACAACAGTCACGGCTTCACAAGACATTGATATGCACATCACCGCCTTTTAGCGTCACCTCGCACCTATGAGATGTGAAACATGAGTCGTCGTTGCAGACACCATTATATAGGAAATAGCATTGATGACCCAGGAGACGAAAGCGATATGAACATCGAGAAGGTCGGTCGAGGTAGATACAGCAATGACATCGCTGGGACCCTGTTGGTCTTTGGGGAGAGCAACCTTCCTGGCATAGATCGGACGCAATACACGAAGTTTGGCCTGCACACGTTCATTAATGACGATTGTATCGATGCAGAGGATGGTACTTACCTAGCGTAGCCCATCCATTGATGGCACTCAAAACAGGTGTTCTTGAGTATCCGGTCAGTGCAAACAGCTGTGATAATTTGAACTGCACGCTGTAGGAGGTTGCGTAGTTCAAAAGTCTCGACGAGATCACTAAAATGAGTGCGTAAGTGAGGAATCAGCATCACATCAACACAAAGCCATACGAGTTCCAGATCATGCTTCTATCATTGATGCCAACATTGTCAAACAATTTGTATATCTAGTGCGGGTGCTGGTGGTGGCGGTGGTTGAGATGGTGTGGGAGTGTTGGCGAACTGAGGTATTGACACGGGTTGGTTCACCGAAATGGTGGGAGAAGCATGGGTGTGTTGGGGGAGGTAGGAGGCAGTTAACGGCAGACTAGTGAAGTGGGGCGGCTGCTGAGGTTGAGGAGGTGCGGGTAGCGAGGCGAGTGGTGCTGTGAGGTGCTGTGATGGACCGGGAACCTCTGAAGTATGTGGTTGTGATGGTCCTGCCGCATAATGATCATACTGAGGCTCTGACTCGGGGACAGTAGATAATGTGGGTCGGGAGATGAGAGGCTGTGGGGCGTATTGAGCAGAGTCGGTCCGTGGTGGGGCAAAAACCGGGGAAGGTATGGAGGATGCATGATGGTTGGATGGCGCCCATTGACTATAACCATTAACAGGAGTTTGCGTGGATTGCTGCACTGGTACAGTCGTAGGGTGGACCTGTTGGGGAGAACACCGTCATGTGGGATGTGAGACCTGATCCGTCAGTAGCTTGTCAGCAGCCTGCCGGTAGTGTATGTACGTAGAAAAATGAACAAGAGACACTCACCTCGAATGAAGCGAACCAAGATTGCTCGTGGTCTTCAAGTTGGCGCCAGTAGAAATGTGAAAGAGGTGGAGAAAGTCGTCAGAACTATAGCAAAAAGAGCGGAAAGATATGCGAGAGTCAAGAGCTTGAACTTGAAGGTGCGTGAACTCCAAGCTTATGTAATATATCTGGCCGCTGAAAAAGGAAGTCGACGCCCATCAATTTCGACCTCGTCTCATAGCTATCAACATTCAAACATACAACTAGAACTACTCATCTGATGCGTTGGGACCGCGGAAAGTTATGGTAAGTGTTGATCTTGAAGATCCGATGATGCGCGTTGACAGCTGAGTCCATTATCAGCACTACAATAGTGTCGATCGAGTTAGAGGCGGAGAGAAGGGCGATCCAGAGGAGTACGGTGCAGAGAAGGGCAGTAGTGAGGCAGAGGCCGAGGATGGAGATCGTGCACAAACCCGTAGAAGAGGTGAAAAGGGTCGGAGTTTTGTTGAGGTGCGGGCATTGGTTGCTCAAGGCCTTGGGGCTGAAGAGAGCGAGATAAAGCTGGTAAGAGTGATCAATATATCTGAGAGTTGATTGAGACTGACCTGCGCAGGACGTACTTTCGAGAATCGGTTCGATCGAACGATGAGGTTAGACAAAGTCCGTGACTCAAACGTATCCGTACACAAAGATCTGGAACACATTGTAGAACGTCCTCATGAATGTTAGGCCTGCTTACATGTCCGGCTGGAGCTGCTTTGAGTAAGAATACAATACTAAATGCCGCTTGCAAGCTGAATCAAGGGCTTGATATTGGCTTGAGTCTTCACCTGTCAGTGTTCTCGGCCCCATGTGTCTTGCGCTCTACCAACATCTGAGAGATAGCATTGAGTGCGACCTTCACAAACAAACTCAGACACACTGACCGTTTTTACATCTATGGCGCTGTGTCGCCGTATCACCGGAAACAAATGGGTTCAACAACATCTTTCTAAGAGACATCTTTGTCATGAGCCTTCTTCCGTTCATGGTCCTTTTTCCAAACTTTCCGCTGTTTCTCTCTTCGTCCTGAGTGCCTCATCCTCAGGTGAAGGAGGTTAAGTGGCACCCATTCCAACGACGGGGTCGGGAACCTTCAATATTTAGAACGCACATTTTTTGGTTCTGCACAATAACTGCAAGTTGAACCTAGAGCGCTTGAAGGAGTGCTCATCGCACAACCACTCAAGCTGAGCTTGTCCACCCGGTTTCGAATAACGTAAACCTTGACATGAAATGCAAAGACGAATTACACCAGGAAAAGCGTTGGAGGCAGGAGTGGAAGGAACGTCTGTAGATCTGACTGGCTGGAGTCAAGACATGTACGAGCTCCTGTTTGGTGTGACCACTCGAGTCCTAAATTCGATGGCGCGTTATTCAGATTAAATACATAAAGGTTGCCCATGATTCCTGACTCGCTGAAGTGAAGATTCACTATGAGCAGAGTAGCGTTGAGATACATGCATACCTGAACAATTGGTATCAAGAAAGTCGCGGGTCGATAGCAATGCTGATGCATCCAGTTTGCGTGATGGTATAATATCTTCCATTTTCTTGAGCAAGAGTTGAACGGATAGATTATAGGCTCCAGCCATTGCCCCTCGAGCACAACTCTTGCCCTGGCAATTCTTATGAATCTGTTTGACGGTCCCTTTAAGCCGTGTAAGAGTGCCTTGGCCTTCCGCTCTCAAATTCCATGCCTCAAGCGTCATTGCTGTGTCCTCCATGAGTCATGGAATGAAAAATACAAGGAAACAAATACCATTGTCGACATTGGTACGATTAGTGATTGCACCGGCAAGCGCTGCATCGGCCAACTCTGTGTTCTTGTCCTTGGTTGGATACAGGGTTTCCCAAATGAGAGACATATTCATGAGTCTTGAAGCCTCCAACTTCACATTAATGACTAATGAATCATCAATTGGCAATGGTGAGGTTGATCGAACGAGAGGCGTTGATGCTGAGGAAAGGTACTTCTGAGAGCTGGTAGAAATTATCCGTTTGGAGTGTTCGAGTTTCCGGTGAATCTGTCTGCTCCTGGCCATTCTTGTAGTGCCACCTTGAGATTCGAAGGAAAGAGATTGCTCTTGGTCGTCTGAGCTGTGAGCGCTCAAAGCTGGCCAACTTGATTGAGTTGGAGCCGCTTGGCTTGTACTTGGATCAAGGACAGTCGGAAGAAGAGTTGGTACCTTGGGAGCGTTTTGGGCTACGTTCGAGGAGCCGTCATGAAGCACCTCATCCACACATTGCTGAGATGTGCTAAGGGTGAAAGATAGTGGCTCAGACTGTATTGGACGGTTGTAACTGCCGCCCGCGGGATCCTGCAAATGAGGAGGCTGGTCGTAAGATGTACCAGCTGCAGGCTGTGAATCGTGGTAGCCATAGGCAGAAGTCACTTGACTCGCGCTCGGATTAGAAGGGGTTGGATAGAGAAAGGTTGGGGGGAAAGCTGGCCCCTGCGGGGCGCTCTGGGTCAAGTTCGAGTTGGAAGAGCAGCCCTGCAGATACTGGCTATGAGCTTGCTGGAAGGTGGAAGTCGGTGGCTCTGACTGAGCTAGGCTGTTGTAGCTGCTATCCGCAGGATCTTGCAAGTAAGGAAACTGATCGTTAGAGGTACTAGCTGCAGGCTGTGAATTGCAATAGCTGTAGGCAGAAGCCACTTGACTCGTGCTCGGGTTAGAAGGGGTCGGATAGAGGGAGGTTGGGGGAAAAGCTGGTCCTTGTGGGGTGCTCTGGGCCAAGCTCGCGTTGAAAGAGCCGCCCTGCAGATACCGGCTGTAAGCTTGCTGGAAGACAGAAGCTACAGAAGACGGCAGCTCTGACTGGGCTAGGCTGTTGTAACTGCCACCCGCGAGACCCTGCAAGTAAGGAGGCTGGTCACTAGAGGTACCAGCTGCAGGCTGTGAATCACGATAACCATAGGCAGAAGCCACTTGACTCGTGCTCGGGTTAGAAGGGGTCGGATAAAGGGAGGTTGGGGGAAAAGCTGGTTCCTCCGATGCGATCTGGGACACATTCAAGTTGGAAGAGCCGTCCTGCGGATACTGGTTGTAAGCTTGTTGGAAGGTGGATGGTGGCTCCGACTGGGCTAGGCTGTTGTAGCTACTACCCACGAGAGTCTGCGAGCAAGGAGGCTGATGATCAGAGTAGGCAGACACATCATGCGCTGGCCGAATATCAGAAACATTATAACGACCGTAGAGAAAAGCCGCTTGACCCGTGCTCGGGTCACGAGGGGTCGGATAAAGGAATGTGCCAGTGGGAGTTGGTCCATGGGGGACATTATTGATAATGTTGGAGAGACCATGATACTCGGACTGGTTGGTCGTGGGAGGCTGCTGATTGAACACGTTACCTGTAGAAACTTGTGACTGAGATTGTAGGTTCGCATAGCCGCTGTCTGCAGGAACTTGCAAGTGAGAATTATCGGGCACTACGATACTGGGCTGGAGCTGGCTGGAGCTGGCACGTGCATGCTCATGTAAGATAGGATTACGACCATCATGCTCATAGTAAGCAGCCACATAAGGAGTTGTTATACCAGACACCAGAGGCTGGTGCTGGCCAACTCCTGTGGACTCCTGTGAGCGGAGGGTATGATCATAATCATAGTTATGGGCAGTCGCGTGGGGCATTTTGGAAACATCAGACCCCACGCCATTGCCCGAGGGCTCACCAAAGCCGTAGCTCTGTAGGGGCGGCTGATGTGGCAGTAGGTGGCTTGATTGGTCACCTTCTCTGTGATTTGATGTATTCCACTGGCCGGGCCTGAGCAGCTTTGCCAGTGAGCCATTTGGTTACAAGTGCGATCGTCTGTACAGCACCGTGATCAGTCAGTGACGATCATCATTATGATAGCGGCACAGCTCGAAGTTGCTGCACTTACCTTTTGAACTTGAATAGTACAATTTTGAGGCAGCGGACTCAGGTAGATGAAAGCCAATTATGGTGTGCTCTCTGATGAACAATAGAAGTGGTGGCAAGGTTGCTGTAGCAAACTCGTGGGCGCTGACTCAGATGCTCGACTCATGCTACTGGCATCTAATATGGTCCACCGCGATCCCATCCCGGATAGTTAGGTCACTGGATACTTAGTCGTTAGAAGCTGCTTGCACTTACCTCGAGGCCGCCCCCTGAATAATTTGATGAGTTTGACCGAGTTGGCATTAATTCCCGCTATCAGTTATTAGTAAAGATGGTCAGGGTTCATTGAATTAAGCCCTTGGTACTTACATCGGTTCAGATCCTGGTTCAGATTGAAATGTTGGGTTCAGAGTGGTTCACTAATTGGCTCAAAGCATAGTACGTTTCTAGAAAATGCACATTGTTACTCGTTAAACACATAATATTGCTGTGGTCAGTGATCATGATTTACAAAAGGGGCATGCTTACTAGAACAAACTTCTGTGACAGGGGCTCGGTTCAATTCATGCTTGACCCGCAGAGGACGACAATGATAGACCGGCAGATAGGCTATGCAATGTTGTCTGTGTCATCGTTGCCGTTGTCACTCAGATGGTAGTTGAAGCGAGAATTCGTTTTTCAGTTGCCTAAGTCCTTCAAATTCCGAGTCCGAACAGTTGACATCATTGTCGAGTGCTAGAACTTGAAGTCGTTCGTAGTACTATGATGATGGTAGTGGTACTAGTACTAGTACTACTAGCCTGAGTATGTCCGACCTGTCAAGCGGCTTTGTCACTGGCAAACGTCAATTTAACTTGAAGTTGTTCATGGGCTGCTGCTCCTGGCTTGGGTGCAACGAGGAAAAGTTGTCCGGTTTCCATACACAGTCGACAAGGCTTTTTCGGGTGTCCGATGATCAATCGATCATACTAGGATCATCGTTGCGCGCAGGCACGGTAGCAGTAAAACGTAACGTACTCAGCCTGGAAAAATGCGTAATGAAGTCGCCTGCGAAGTATATAAGCTCAGGCGCTCGATTTTGAATTTGATTGATCACATCAACCGATTATCAGGAATGTACGGTACGATCATGTGATGCAGGCCTTGTCAAATGCAGCCTGTACTAAAACGCGACGTTCGTAAATAGTAACTTCGGCCAAGTCGAAGATTTGATCAAGGTTATATGAACAGGTATCTGATGGACTGTCGGATCATGATCGGTTCTGAACTTCTGCCGGTTTTGCTGTGCTTTGTTCCAGTGGGGCCATTTGGTTACAAGTTCTGACTGTGCAGCACAATGATTAGTCCCTGATGTCATGATCGTCGCATGGCTCGATAAGTTGCGGCTGGTGTTGGGGACTGCCATAGACAAAATCATGCCAGTATCAGTGCTGTCCGATAATAGTGTAAATTGCAGGAAGCCAAGGGATATGGTATACAATTGGTACTACAAATGAGAGCGCGGTGTCCCCGCACCACGATCCAATAACACTGATGAATTCATCAACAGAGACATGTCCCCCGAACGTCTGCTACCTGTGATCAGTACAATGGTTACAATATAGCAGAAAACCAATCACCTAAGTTATGAGTTATCATCAAAAAGTTCTTCGTCCGAACTGCTAGCGCTACCTTCTGAGTCCAGGACAGTCACTGCTTGCAATGATCATTAAACAACGGGAATGTTTTAGGGCAAATGAAAGTACGTACACGCTGATAGTTTCAAAATGATCAAATTCAACATCAGCAGCAACAAACGACGTCTCTTCAAGCTCGTACGTGGCAATACTACAATTTTTGCGATCATTGAGCTCGTCGGTTGTACAACTAGCGAGCGCCTCATAAGCAGCTTCAAATGGTTCCGAAACAGCATTGACATATGTGTCGGCTTCACTCGTAGCAGTTACGTCAAGAAACTTAGAATGTTTCTGAACTGCGTCGACGTGCAAAGCAGCTGCGATAGCACGCACGCGCCTCCATTCAATGTCAGCTTGGATCACGACCACAGCATGGGCGAGGGCCACGGGAGTCAGGCTCTTCAATCTACGTTGTAATCGAGTGCTTTCCTGGAATAATATTAATAAGTAATAGAACATACATAGACTAACATACCCTTTGATCTTTTGGCAGATTCTTGGAGCTAGTGCATCCCGAGCACTCCTCACCACAGAGGCGCTCTATTACATTGGGAACAGTCCTTTGGTATGGCTTGGGTCTTGGCTTTGTGCTCTTCACATAATCAGACAGACGGCGAAGCATCGCAGGAGGTGCAGTAATAGGTCCGATGATATCATCATCAGATGAATCAGTATGGAGTGTCAGATGAAGGTGGTGATGTTGGAATTTTCAAAGGTGTAGTAGTTCGGGAGACATAACTGGGAGTCCCAGAGAGACTCCGAGTCGGAATTGAGAAACTATCTGAATCCTGCTTCAGAACAGGACCGGCAGGACACCCTTTCCTGCCTCCATAAATAGTAGGACTGGACTCCTTGATAGGACGAGTAATACAGGCCATGTACAAATTCTAGCCGTTGTGACAGCAGTAAGCAGTACCAGGAGGTGACTGAGTTTTAAATCAGCCAAAACTTCTTTTATCAACACTCTTATATAGTACCTAGTATACCCAGTGAACGTTTGAACACCGTGAGTCACTGACACCGAAAAGGGAGGATTTCAAATGTAGCTGCCACCATCACAAAATTTAACCAAGGACTCCGAGTCCAAGTCCGAATGACTCGACCGGTCCCCATGATGTAGTTCAGATATATAATAGCTCAAGGTTGCGAGTCGGGAGGCCAGTACGTTCTAGTCACTTTCACGGTTCCAAGTCTGCGGCGTCCAGACCTCTGAGCAGTACTGAACATCCATATGACATGTCAGAATAATTCACTGGGGATTCATAGTGTCCTGTAAATTTGGTCTGAGGCCAAATTAACACTGCTAATTTGCAGAGGCCATCCATGAGGTCAAATTAACCTATGTAAATTAGCGTAAATTTGCACGTGAGCTAATTATTGGGTAAATATGGTTCCTACGGCCATGCATCCCAAGCTTTGCATCGGAAGTGCCTCTAACGACAATGATGCAACAAGGGACGATGGTGTTGATGCCTTGACGTGCGGATTCACATTTCGAGGTGTTTCATCTAGGAAGTCTCGGAGATAGGGAAGAGCCCAACTCGATATGTGCATTTGCCCCCGCGAGCAAAAAGTATGTGAGCCGTCACGGTAACCTTTTCAAACTCGCTCAGCAGTCCTCGCCCATTGTTCAGCCACTCAGCACCGATGATCATCGGGAAACTTAGGATCACCGGCATCATTGGATGGATTGGAGTGGAAGGGTCTTGGTTTGCTATCCAGCTTTTTGTTCAGTTTGCTTCTATCATCTTGTGATCACTTACTGAGACCTTCGCAAACATATATATGCATGCTGGAATTCCTGCAAGAACCCACGACCCTGGCCAGAATATAACCTAATTGAGACGTCACGTCTTGGAACACATGACGTACCACTGTCCAAAAGATCGTAGTTCGAATTGGGACTCGTCGACCCAGTAACTTTGAAACGCTTGCCGATCACTAGCACTCTCGTTACTCCTACATATGGCTGAAAAAGGGCTAACAGGGTTTGTTTGCTAGCTTGCAGGCATGAAAAGACGTCCATGAAGTTACACACCTCTGAAACACCTCGCACACGAGCCCCGGGCATTCGCAGCAAGATGACACAACTTCTCGAATATCAAGATGTACTTGCAGCAGTTTTAAACAGGATCTCCGAACTTCAGAGATCGGTCGCTATCATGATGCAGAATGATGAACAGAAGGACGGTGAAAAGAAGACTCGGAAGGTGAGTGTTTTCAGAGTGTTTATTATTGTTCCAGCACTTACATGATACCATTAGAAAGTTGAAGCAAATCCGAGTTGAGTAGGCGAGGTTATACGAGCACAAGCTACTCGCAATACTCGCAACAAGCGGAAGGTTGATGACAGTTGATATCGACTTCAACAATGACCCTAGGAAAGAAAATATATCTCCACATCATGTGCCCAAGCAGCGGGCTCTGCCTCCGAAGGCTGGTGTTCGCATCAAATGTATCTGTCGCGAGAAAACAGGCACAGAATGGCAATCGGTCCTCGATGTTCTTAAATATGATGAGGAGATGCATGAGAGCAGAATGATTTTCTGTAACTCCGAGTCGGAGAGCCAGTAATAACAAAAGTCACGTCGTCTTACCGTGACCAGTCCCTTATGATATTATAATGTTTACCTTCTTTAATTTGATTGTTCGATGATATCAACAATTGTTTGCCTTTAGTTGGGTTCTGACTCGTCGGCTCTTCCAAGTTTCAACGTCTATTCAAGTTCTTGTCTTTTCCCAAGTTGAGGCCCTTGTATGACTAGTACATAGAGTGAAAGTCGAGCTCAAAGACATTCGGCCATCCGAACTAAATCTATTCGGAGTGGGGAAAGGACCAAATACCAGTAAATGAATGAAGGTTTGGACACTGTAGAGTAAGGAATGCGAGAGAAAGAAAGAAAGAAAGAATAAACGATGCCTTGTTGAGATAACAGTATCGAAGGCTTTTGAGAGCGCTACATATGTACACCCTCCAGGTCATCGAGAGGGGACCTAGTACTTTTGGACGTCGAAGCTAAAGCACGCTGAAGAGATATTCAGTAGAGTGCCCCTTCTGTGCTGACTAGCATTGTAACATGCTTACCTTGCTCATTCTCCTAATAGTCATGGGGTTAATGACTATTGAACCCATCAGCATAGCCCAGTGTTGAGTTTCGCTACCATTTGTTATCATCTTCGCCAACCAGCATGGAGCCGCCAGTGCCACTGTACCAGGAGTGGAGGAGGCGATTGTGAATGGAGTGGTGATGCTGGCCTCAGCAGTGGCTACTGAGATGACTCGGACATCTGGACACACGAGGAGAACGGGGAGGTCGAAGGTGGACGTATTCGAGCCTGCGCTCTGCCTGCACCACCTGGTTAAATGAATGGGCCTCTGTTTGAGTAGCAAACTCCTTTGCTTCATTCAGCCTCAGCCCGGAATGGTTTGTGCTCATGCCCCCCCTCTCCTTACGGGGTAAAACCACTCATTGCCTCCGAATTCTGAAACTCGTGCAATACTGATAGGTGTCCCCGCCCTCTACGCCCTCCGAAACCACTGCGACCACCTCACCCCCGAGAAGACTGTGACGGTCCCAAACGAGCTAAAATAGTGTGCGCATAAGATATGACAATCAATATTAGTCGGCGCTCACCAATTAAGATATTTGGGAGGCAACGCGGATCCCCTTGTCTTTGAGCAACCACTTTGCTGGCTGACTCAGAAACCTGACTCAAAGTTCTTAGAACCATCTGGATTCTGCATTATTTTCTTCAAGAATGAATCTTCACTGTACTGACTTACCAACCGTTCGTGGATTGAGGGGTCACCACTGTGAGGTGAGCGCTGAGCGCCCGTGACGGTCTTGACAGAGATCTGCATGCCTCCGCGGAGATGCAAGACCAAGTGAAGGGTAGACTCCTTCTGGATGTTGTAATCGGAGAGCGTGTGACCATCCTTGAGCTGCTTGCCAGCAAAAATGAGATGCTGCTGGTCAGGTGAAATACTGCAGACACAACCGTCAGTCATAAGTGGTGTTCACTGGAATGCATACATATCCCTCCTTGTCATGGATCTTGGCCTTGACGTGATCGATGGTAGAGTCAGAGGGTGATAATTTTATTAAGTCCGCAGTCACACATCAAAGTCACATGATGCAAGTCACATCGTCACTACTAGTAGTACTAGTACCACTGGACAGACACCATGATGGGCATGTTCCTCGCTGGCTTGGTGCTACTTTCTAGAAAACAGTAAGTGTAGTAACTCAAAGCCACCTTTCTACGCTGCTATTCTATCTAGGCACCTCTTACCTGTCAAGATGACAGGCAGGGTGACTGGGATGGGGTGGACACTAGGTGCATTGCTATTAGTCTCACTCACACCCTCTGTATTTATCTCTTCGATAGGTCTTGACTCCCCCTCGTCCATCACATCCTGGTCAACGAGGACGTCCGGTGGCACAAACTTCACGTTTCGCTCAACCGAGAAACGCCTTTTCTCCAGCCAATACACCCAATACCCCTTGCTATCGGCATCTACCCCCACGAAAATGGCCTCTTCAGCACGCGCTTCGAGTTGGCAGTCTGGGTTTGGCCCACAAGTCCGTATGAACGAATTCTCCATATGTGAGTGCACGAGTTTTCGACTCTTGCGGAAACGGCTGACGAGTGGCTTTAGCTTTGGCACAAGCCTCGCAGAATTCAGTAGGTGAGGTGAGGTCAACGTCTAGACCCTCAACGAGCTGATCTTTTGCCACTTGCAGGACCGCTTTCTGGGATATATGGCCTAGGGCACAATGTACCTCAGCCAAGGTAAGTTTCCTCCTTGCGATATGGGCGTGATGTGTTCTCTGACTTGCCACACTATACACGCCTTCGAGCTGCGGGATCTTGGCGATAACCTCGCATTTGGGCCCCTTAGACAGAATTTGACACATCTTGCCCTCAAACAGGACCGCTAATCCGGCCGAGGCGATTCAGTTCGTCGATATTAAGGTAAATGCCATGGAGGGGGCATACAATGCATCCTTCAAGGTCACACGGTTCTCTTCTTCCCCAAAGGTAACTCTATTTTGACATCTCCCCTCCCAGTAGCGCTGAGAACCGATCCATTCACAGTGAATATGTCCTGTGGTGTGATAGGGACGAAGTTCGTGAACTTCGACTTGTCAGGACAGAAGTAGGAGGTTGCACCGGAGCCTATTATGGCTCCACGGCGCTCAAGGGGTATGTTCATCCCCTGGGCAATATTCGCAAGGTCAGTCGTCACAAAGGCATAGTTGTCCGGGCCTTCTGACTCCTTTGCAGCGTTTGCGCTTTGCTTCTGGGTACGTCCTCCTCTCTTCCCTCTCTGACTCGGTCCCTGACCCTCTTTTCCTCCCCCTGGTCTCCAACAGTCGCTTTTGTAGTGCCCTTTTCGGATGCAGTTGTAACACACTGCATCAGGGTTGGACTGGGAGGAGGAGGAGGAGGAGGAGGAGGTGGTGGTGGTGGTGGTGGACTTGGCCTTTCTGCTGGTTGCTCTCACCGATAGGGCTGAGTTACCAGATTTCTTGGTCGTGCGCTGACTGGTGAGTTGTCAATGTTTGTACTCCTCTGATATGATATTGACCAATTCATATGTCTCAGTTTCAACTAGAACTGAGATGTGTGCATCAAATGGGTGCTTAGTTTTATACCATGTAAGTAAGGAATGAAGAGAGGAAGTTTTCTGACTATATATTGCAGGGCGCAAGCCGACGTCATTTGGGCGCAGCCTATTGGCCATGCGCCCGGACCTCTCTCTCCCGCTGGTACCTATCAGCTCGGATCCATCGGCTTCCTCAATCTCTCTCTCTCTTCAGATCACTCGGACTTCAACATTACCCTCAGCCTAATACATCACTCATTCCATCCCATATTCATAGGTACCTACTAGCATGGCCAGTAATCCTGCTTGCGCTCAGTAGCTTCATGAACTGTTCGGACAAAGGAAGGTGGGAGTATGCCTTGGACGGCTCTGATGTGAGTCCATCATTTCGGTTCTGGTGCGGCACGTAGGTCTGACTTGGAGACACGCTACTTTAACTTAAGACCGCGACGTTTGCGTTGCTCGTGTCGCACGCGGCGATGTTCACGTTCACGGACCCTATGACTGGTTTTTTTATTCATTTTATTTCGTTTGATGTCCCAAACTTTGTGCGGCCGTTGCACATGTCAGGGAGCCCGAGACGGAAATGAGGATTGGACCAGGCTTCGCTTCCTCTTCAGCCACTAGAACGCACTCCTTATTCGATGCGCTACAACACACTCACCCTCATGTTTTTCCGAATTCCTTTCGCGACAAGTTTCGCAAGGTTTCTACACTTAATTTTAGGGAAACCCGAGCCATCCTGGCATCAACAATGTGAGTGAATGTGCATCAACTTAGATGACGCATAAACAGTTCCTCGATGAAGAGAATCATACTCGACACATTGCGCTTGCAAAGCCTCCATCAGCTCTCAGATATCATCACCTTGCCAGCATCAAATCCATCCTGATGGGCTTCGGTCAGGAGGACACCTGGGAGGGGTAGTCCAGTCTTGATTGATTGATCTTCCTCAACTTCTTTTGCAAACGGTCTAGGTCAAGTCTAGATAAGCTATTGTTTCGGTCGATCATATTAATAGGCCCATTAGCCTCAAGGGACTGAAGCGATTGATCGGAAGCAAGTCCAATCCGACTGGAAGTGGGCATCTACTAGTACTACTAGGTGGGATCCTCCGCTGCTGATATATCAGCCCTACAGGCTACTATTAGGTGCTTATAGATTACGGTAAAATTTGTATAACACATCTACTACAACTTGTAATTAATTGGTATAATTATCACAGTATGGCCTGAGGTGCTTGACCAGATTGAATTGGAGGAACTTCAGAAATTTCGTCCTGAGGACATTCGTCACGTGACCTTGTAGGTCACACTGATGGTGCCGGGATAATCCGGCAGGCTGCAACTCCTGACAGCTTCGTGCTGCTCACTGTGTCAGGTTCAAGCCAGCGTAATCTATGTGGCTCTCATACACTCTCTGTATATTGCTCCTGTTTCTTACAATGGTTTTGTGTGGAGCTCAGGGTTGCTCTTGGGAGAGGGCAACAGACAACCGGGGACTTAATAGGCATCGTACAGGTTGCCAGTTTTTCAAGAGATCCAGTGCTCTTGCAAATGAGAAAAGACTACAGCGAGCGAGAAATGCGACCTCAGCAAATCTAGCTCTGAATCTGTCTGGGCCGTCATCGCAGGTGAGTAATTTTTCTCTTGGAACGAATGGACTCCTTCCAGTTCAACGGCTGATTCTAAATTCATGTCAGCAGAGAATCTCACCAGCGAGGGCTGGTATTGTAAGGGCTCATCCAAGACCAATCCCCCCCTGCAATTCCGCAGCAAATCTTGGGTCTATCGAGACTCACGTGTTACCTGGTGTCGCAGACCACGAGTCCAGTTCAGATTCTGAAAGAAATGATGTTTTAATGGACTTACAGGGCCCCACTCTCAGAAATGGATCTGAACTTGAGCATGATACCTTGGGTTCGTAGGACATGCATCTACTAATCATGATGTTTATTAATCACTTGACTATTCAGAGGAACCTGTGCTTCCTACGAGACGGGTTCCGAGGCCTTTTCAAGTTGATGGTATCGAGCATTTGGCCGAAGATTTCAATGACGTCAACCTTAATGAAGTCATGCTCGATGTCCCATCACCCCCAATCCAATCCAGAGTTCAATGTGTCGTATTAATACTAAGAGACACACTCCAAACTGCCTTCAACTCGTTTGGAATCTGCCGCATATACCCTCGCCGTCCTTCCTTCGAGCCCGATCAATTCATTGTGTCCTCATTACTTGCTAAATCGTGTCCAATAATTGATCAAGGACCTGATTCCCAGGTCTTGCCGCCACCCTACCCGTTTCCAAATATGTCTGTCTATCGCCTTATGGCCTGGATGAATTCAGGTAGTCGCCATAAATCAGAGACTGAGGTCCAGCGCCTCGTCCAAGAGGTTGTACAGGCAGAAGATTTCGACACCAAACATTTTGAGGAGTTCTCGGTGAAGAGGAACTTACGAGAATTAGATAGGGATCAGGGGGAGAACATCATTTTCCCGGATGACTGGATTGAGGCCGACGTCACTATCGACATCCCCACGAGGTCAAGGGAAGACGAACCTCAAAAATATACTATTCCTGGGTTTCATTATCGTTCTTTTGTTGGAGCAATCCGCGCCGCTTTTTCAGACATCCAGGCAGGCGCATTTCATCTCATGCCTTTCAAACGGCTATGGAGGGATCCATTGCATGACCATCAAGAACGAGTATATGACAAGCTCTATGCCTCTGATGCTTGGCTGGAAGCTCAGGATGATCTGCAGAAACTGCCGAAGGAGCCTGGTTGTTCATTAGAACGCGTCATAGCAGGTCTCATGTTGTCTTCAGATGCGACTCACCTTGCGAACTTTGGAACTGCGAAGGCTTGGCCTCTATATTTGTATTTCGGAAATCTGACGAAGTACGTACGATCATCACCTCAATCTGGAGCATGCCACCTAGTGGGTTTCTTACCTTTCGTGAGTTGTCTTGATCGCTAGGTTCTCATACAGTTATTGACATCAACCTTTTCTGGACAATATCAAAGATATGTTGAGCAAATTGTCTCGTATATCGAAGACTGGCATGGCCGCGCTTCATACGCATTGTCGCCGGGAATTATTTCATGCATGCTGGGATATTTTACTTGATGAAGAATTTCTTGGCGCATATCGCCACGGTATCGTGCTGAAGTGTCATGATGGAGTGATGCGGAGAATTTTTCCCAGAATCTTCACGTATTCGGCTGACTATCCTGAGAAGTGCATTCCTTTGCCTTAGTCAAAATTGCTACCATTCATGATCTTCCAGGGTTTTAATCGCGACAATAAAAGACATGGGTTTGTGCGCATGTCCTCGGTGTCTGACACCGAAAAGCATGTTTGGTTTACTCGGCTTACTGCAGGACATGAAAAGTCGAATGACAAACCTCCGAGTATATACTATGGCGAAAGTTGTGCAGGCACGTGAGTATATCTACAAGGGTGGAAATACTGTAGACGGTTCAAAGGTTGAGCACACTCTGGGAGAGGGGTCCTGGATACCAACTATAGTAAGCGCATGCAGTACCGCATAATTTCTAATTAGCTGAGATCACTCTCTCACAGAATCAATTTGCCACAAGCTTGGACTGTTCGGCCTGGACCCATTTCGCATGCTTGTCGTTGACTTCATGCACGAATGCGAATTGGGTACGTGGAAGGCGCTCTTCACACACCTTATCCGGCTACTCTATGTGCTTCCGGAGGTAATCAACTGGTCGCGACCTCGATAGCAGGTATGTGGGGTTCATATGAGGTACTTATATCTACTAACGAGACATCGACTATCAATCTCACAATAGATTTCGCCAGGTCCCCACATTTGGGAATGGTGTAATCCGAAGATTTGCGAACAATACCTCTGAGATGAAACGATTAGCTGCGCGTGATTTTGAAGATATCTTACAGGTTTTTTCACTATTTGGTTTTTGTTCTGCTTGCTGACATGTTATCAATTGCCAGTGTTCTATTGCGGTTTTTGAAGGGCTGTTCCCGCCGAGCACGATGCAGTAGTGCAATCTCTGTTGTACCGATTTGCCAATGGCATGCACTCGCCAAGCTCAGGACTCATTCAGAATCCTCCTTGACTTTTCTCGACGAAACATTCAAGAAACTCTCCCAGAAGTTGCGGAGGTTCCAGCGTGACACCTGTGCCGCCTCAACGCTATAGAGTTACCGAGAGATAAAGCGGCTCGGGAACGCAGGAATACTCAGCGCTCCGAACGAACATACCCCTACAGAAACAAGCCAACCCAGGGTGAAGAAATTCAATCTTGGCACCTATAAGTTCCATGCGAGGGCAATCTGTGAGAAGTATTAGATTCTTCGGCACCACTGATTCGTTTACAACTCAGATGGTAAGTACCTGACACATTTTACTGTTGTTGTTTATTTGAATTGGGCAGGGGGAGCTTGCACACAGAGCTGTCAAGGCATTTTATCTGCTAACGAGCAAATTAGACACCCCAGCTCAGTTAGCTAAGCACGAGTGCAGGCACCATGTCCTCGACGTGTG